>CM076578.1:1136721754-1137179748 GCA_034641835.2 Pinus albicaulis | reverse complement strand
TAGCCCGAAAATCCATCAAGAAAAGACATAAGTTCAGAACCAGCTACCTTTTGAAGTATTTGTTCCATGGTTGGCAATGGGAAATTGTCTTTTAAACATGCCTTGTTTAAATTTCTGAAATCAATACAGATTCTTATATCACCATTCTTCTTCCTTACAGGTACCATATTGGAAACCCAATTGGAGTGCCTTATAGGAAAAATGATTTTGGCTTTTAAAAGTTTATTAAGTTCTGATTTGATTTGTCCTTCGAGATTTGGATGAACCTTCCTTAACTTTTGTTGAACAGGTTTAATATCAGGAAGCATTGGAATTGTGTGTTGAATAACCGAAGTATCATACGTTTTTAAATCATCATAATTCCAAGCAAAAACATTTTTATATCTGTTCAAGAGTTTAATGAAAGCATTCCTTTCCTCTGGTGTTAAATTGAGTCCTAAATTAACATTTTGAGGTTTAGAATCAGAACCAAGATTTACTAATTCAAACTTCAAAGTGGAACTTTGAAGTTTAGCATTAGTGACTTTCTTGAATCTGTCTTTAATATCATATAAGTCCTCTAATTTAACAACAAATTTTGGAATGGGATTTTCATTACCTTTTGAAGCAATTTGTAAATCATGATCATTCTCATCAATAATTTGCTCATCATATGATTTCTCTGAAGTCATGAAATTTAAAATATCTTGATCATGATAGAAAACTCTCCAATTTGTGACATTATCTGGGACAGATGGGCGAAAAATCAATTCTACGGAAAACCTATCAGGACTGCAATCTTCAGCAGGAAGGAGTTTAGATGCAACATTAGCTAACAAGTCAGCTGATGTATTTTGATTCCTAGGAATAGGAGAAATATTGAATGCTAAAAAATGAGTGGTAAGATCTTGTACTAGGGTTTGATAGTGTTTAAGATGTCTTGAAAGGCAATGAATAGTATTCCTAACTTGTTTTATGACAATTTCGGAATCACCAAAGACTTTCAAGTATTTAACGTCTAACCCTATAGCTTTATAAAGTCCTTGTATCAAGGCTTCATATTCTGCGGTATTGTTCGTACACTCAAATTCTAACCTACATGACAGCATGGTTTTCTCTCCATATGGATCAATTAAGATGCATCCTGCTCCAGCTCCATCACTAGACTTTGATCCATCAAAATATAACGACCAAAATAAAGATTTATCTATTGACTTATCTACAATTACATCAGAAATATTTACAATTCTAGAAGAATCAGATTGTGAAAATTTTTCTATTTGAGAAACAAAAGTATTTACAGAAAAAGGTGATTGAGGTGCTTTGAAGTTTCCAAGAAATGAATCAGCAGAATAACCTCCAAGAATATTGTTGTTGAATGCCACAGGCTCATTAGGTTGTTCAAATTCAGTGACAGTGTGCGTCATATGTTTTTCTCGTTCAACTTTGATTTGATTTGGTTTTCCTTTGTAGGGAAGCCACATATGTGAATAATCATTGAGATATAACCATTAAGTTTCGCAGACCAGTCTCTGCTTAAGATTAATCCATAGAATTCAGGAATATCTACAATCAAAATATCAATTCTTTGGACAATCCTAGGATCGGAAGCTAATCTGATAGTAACTGAATTGATTTCTCCTACAACTTGAACTTTAGAGCGGTCCAATTGAACAATATGAACTGCCGATTTCTGTGGTTCAATATTCAATTTGGCACAAACAGAAGTAGGCATTATATTAGAGGAAGCTCTAGAATCAATCAAACAATTATGCAGATTCTTATTGTACATTTCATAAGTCAAAAGAAAAGGAGGAGTTTGAGAATTTGATTTTTCTCCAATGAGCACTGTATCAGTAGCATCTACCTTATCTGGTGGCTTACCAGCTCCCCTAGCTGCTTTTGCAACTACACCACTTGGTAAAGGAGAAATTGGTGTAGCGTTTAATTATTTCAATAGCAACTTTTGCTGGTGTTTTAGTTTGTTGAGTTCATGTAAGGAAATGTTGGCTTTAATCTTTTTCATGTCTTCGATAATGTTGTACTCCATAGGATCTGACACCACTAAAGTCTTTGTTGTTGATGTAGGAGGATTAGAAGAGGATGGATGATTTTGAGTAGGTAATGGAGAAGTTTTCTTTATAGGGGATTTGTCTTTGGTACTTGGAGTTGTAATTTTCTTTTTAGGAACTGTTTGCACTGGTTCTGATATAGATTTACTCCTAGTACTTACATGCATAGCTTCTTCACTATCAAAATTAGGGAGAATAAAATTCCACATTCCATGAAATTCAGCTATTTCTTCATTCTCATCTTCCTCATCTGATACTAAAGATGTATCTTCTTCTTCTTCCTCTTCTTCTGATTCTGCATTAGAGATTGCATTAGGAGGTTTAGATTCAACTTGGTTTCTTCTGAAATTTCGGAATGGTTTTTTAGTAGAAGTTTCAGCGACTTGTTTTTTAATTTCAACCATTTCATTTAACATGGTTTTAATAACTTTCTGTAAACCTTCCATGTCGTATGGGTCTTTGGTATTTTTCTTTGAATCATCTTTGAAGCTGACTTTCTTTGATTTCCTTTCCTCAATAGCATTTTTCTTTTCTAGAGAAATAATTCGTTTTTCTACCGCAATAGCCTCTTTCATATTTTCGGCTAATGTAGGTTTTGCAGCTCTATCTACAAAAATTGCTATATTTGAGGGTAAGGCAGTTATGTACCATTCACTTCTGACTTGTTCACTAGGCCTTGAATCTGTGTGAATTTTGTTCAAGAGTTTGTTGAATCTAGCGTTGAAATATTTAATGGGTTCCTTGGGTTCTGCTTTCAAATTTGAGAGATCATTGATTAAAGTAGCTATTGATCTATCATCTCCAAATTTGGTTAAAAAATGATCTGCAAAAATGGCCCAACTTGTTATGGATCCTGAAGGTAATGAAAAGTACCAGGATCCTGCTGCCCCTTGAAGAGTATAAGGGAATAGTCTGACTACAACATCTTCATGTACGACTCCATTCAAATTTATAGCCAGCATAAAGTTATTGATATGTTCTTCAGCTTGAATGTTAAGATCTGGACTAAACTTTGGAAGCCATTTTCCAAGATTGTCAGGTAAATCATGTAAAGGTGCAGGCATGTTGACAGCTCCTGGAGTAGCCCATGGTCTAGCCATTATTGGAACAACTATTGGAGGAGTAGTAGAAGCTGGTGGTGTCTGAATAGAGGTTGTTGGAATAGATGATGTTGAGATAGATGATGATTGAGCAGATGATGATTGAGGAGATGATGTGGAAACAACTGTAATTTGTTGAGTTGGGATTTCGAAAACAGGTAATTGAATATTAGATGAAGAACTTATATCACTTACCGATTCCGATTGAGTTTTTCTTGTCTTGACTCTACTAGGTAAAGGGAATTCTTTCGGAGAAATACCAAGTTTTTCACTTTGAAGCCTAGTATGAGGTTTTGAAGAAACAAATTTTGAAGTTACACTACCTTCAGATATTTCAGACTCATCTAGAGATAATGAGAATCCTTTCAATTTATGAATTAAATCTTGAACTTCAAGAGACTCAAGATTTTGATTGTCTGAATGTTTTGAGATTTTGGTAGTGGGTGTATGAATATTCTTCTCAATTCCTTCTATAGGATTTTGTATTTCAGAAGAAATTGAAGAATTTGATGAGGGTGTTTTGCTCTCAGAATGGCTTGTGGGTAAAGATTTACTTGCCATTCATAGCTCATGCCCTCCTTCTAGCGCCAAAAATGTTGAAGCCTAGAAAATCTCTGCTTCAAACATTGGGGAAAACCACCCGGTCGGGACCTTAGGACAGCTCCTTTTCCATTTGGTATGGTGGCTCCGACTGGATTTAAAGGACCAGTTTCCTTATAACTAAATGGGTTGGTGATGGGTTGATTTGGATGAGTGGAAATGGGACTAAATTGACTGAAATAAAACTATCTAATTTAAACTAAATACTGATAAAGAAATTCTAACACTAACCCGGGAAATTATATGTGAATACAACTTAAGATTATTCCAATTTAACAATAACCATAAAAATGTATTATCATTTAAATCGAAATGTGCAGAAACAAATAAAGATAACTCTGTTTAAGAAATTAAACAGAGTTGTATTAACATATTGCATTCATCATAACATATCATCCACATATACTTATGAAAGATAACGTTTCAATTATACTCAGAAATGATATATAAAAAGAAACGTTGTGAAAACCAAATATATATAAATGATAGCAAATTTTAAAACGAATATCATAAGACAAAAGAAATCAACAGTGAACAGATAGAAATACCTCATTCATCTTGAAGACTTTCAAATGAAATCTGATACTCTAATCTAGTAATTCTGATGCAAAATCAAATTCCAAGGTACAGAAATGCAACACTTCAAAGATAATTCCGCATAAAATCACCAGATGTGATCCTTTTAAAAAATATATAAGTCAGTGGAGTACAGAAATTTAATCTCCAAGTCAAAAATATTAAGATCCAAGACCCTTCTCTAAATGCATGAGAAGGGTTTAAATACTACTTAGCTAAATCTAAAAATAGTCTATTACAAAAATTAAGGATTCGGTTTAATGACCGTCCTTTTCCTAGGCTAAAATACAGTAAAATTAAAACTAAATCTAAAAAATAAAAACTATTAACTAACTATTTATGAACTTGATCTTTAAACTTGCAGGCATCTATCATAGTTTTGAGAAGATGTGGTTGACCGACTTCAGAATTCAATTGTCATGAAAAGACAGAGTCGGAAAGTGTAGGCGCAATCTTCTCTGTAGAATTGATGATACAATTAAGCGCACTGTGCTGACTGTGTGGCTTCACTAAGTATGTCCAGTAAGAGTCCCAATTTAATCTTGTCAGCCCTTGGATTGATCTTTCTCTTTCTTCTGCTTTTTGCCTCCATTCCGTTTGCAGTTGATGTGCCTGTGGGAGATATCCTGGAACAGTTTCTGAAATCAAATTAGCTTTGTGTAAATTATCATTTACACAATCAGTAAGAGTGTTTTCCGCTGTAGCCGCCTCCTCTGCTGCCTTCTCTGCCCTTCTGATTTGTGCATCCCAGTTATTGAAAAGTATTTCTTTATGGTTTTCATTAATAATGGGTGCACCAGCTTTTCTGCCTTCTTCTGTTTTTTGCCATACCAAATAATCATTGATCTTTTCATTAATTAAATCATAATCATTTCGTAAATCTACGACATGATTTGTGATTTTATCACTCTCTTGGCAAAAAGAATTCCATTGCAAGATCTTTTGGCATAACACTTCCTCTTGTTGCAGTAGTTGATTGTTTAAAGAGATAGTTTCTGAAATGAATTCTGGAAGCTTAGGATCATCTTTGTGCTGATCTTGGATAATCTGTATTTGTTTTTCTTTATCAGCCAAGCTTTTTTGATGTCCTATTTTCATTTCTTGAAGTTGTTGTTGTAACTCTTCAAGTTTCAATTGTGCTTCATTATTGGCCTGTACCTGTTGCAATTGCTGTTGTAGAACTTTTATCTGTTCTTCTTTTTCATTCAACAAGAGTTGTATCTCAAATGCTTTGTCAATTGTCGCAGAAGCATAAGCCCCTGTCATTTGAGATAACTTAGTAAGATTCTCAGTAGGCTCTGTGGAAGGATCCTTCCACAAGACATCTAGTTGTTCTGCTTCAGTAGCAATTGCACCTTCTAACTTTCTCTTTTTTCTTTGTTTCTTCACTACTGCTTTGTATTTTGGGCTATAGAATACATCTAGAGGAGGAATGTCCTCTACATTAAGTACAATTTCAGAGGAGGGTGTGATTGGTATGTGCTCTGTCACTGTGACTGTGCTGCTTGTTCCTGTGTTCAAAACTTTGGTTGTCTGGACAGGGGTCTGTACATTCTGTCCTTCTACATTAATCAATTGATTAAAGGTTTCCCATTCTTTGTCTAACTCAATGGTGACTGGCTGTTGCTGTACATTGGTTGGAGGAGGATTTGTCTGTTGAGAAGTCAAAATTTGTTGTTGAGGAAGTTCTTTCGATTGCGCAGAATCTTTCACTGATTCTTCAATTTTATCTTCCTTTTCATTAGACTTATTGGAATGTTCAGAAGTCTCTCTTTCAGATTTTGACTTAGATTTATCTGTACTCGAACTGTCGTTAAGACTAACACTAGGAGTTTGTTCCCTTGCGGGTTCCAAGCATAGATTTTCCAAAGGAATAGTAGTTAGTCTTCTCTCTCTGTAAAGTTTGAATTCCTGGAATTCCTCTGGAGATAACTGCATTTGAGCTGAACTCAAAAATTCTTTAAATGAACTTCTTGTTTGGAACATATCATCAAAAAGATCTTGTTCCCCGGAAAATTCCCTTACTCTGATTGCATTGGTAAAATTCTTAACAATATTATTTGGGTCAAATAACCTTCTCGAAAATGTGAATAGTTGTAAGCATGTAATGTTGCTTACTTCTTTGAATGCGTGCCCAACATCAAACAGTGAAAATGTTCCACAGTTTACGGGAAATTGTGGCCAAATGCCTTTCTTCTTCTCTTTTAATTCCTTTGTTAAACCTCCTTGGCCACAGGTCTGATAAGCAATCTCCCGAGCTACAAGTCTATCCGGAACATATAGGGGTAAAACATGGGGGGAAGCAGAACTTCCAAAAACCCTAACATAAGTGAACAATTCTTCTCCAAACCATCTCGCGACAGGGAGAATGTCGACCTCTGTTTCTGGGGATAACCTTGGGGCATCCTTATTATGCAATGTTCTGTACAATGGCAGCATTACACCATGGCAAATTTGGTAAAAATGGGGGACAAATTTAGACTCCCATAGTTCCTTATGGTACACATGAATAGGCAAAGGATCATGGATAGTCCATTGCCAACCCATCACAGCGAATTTAGAGACAAAACAGATAGCATCCATGACATAAGCAGATAAATAAAAAGGTGGATAAATCCGCTGAGAAACATTTCGTTTGGACCGGTAGTGAAAAATAGCAGTGGTCAAATTATCAGATAAGATTTTGGCCTAGTCTACAATTGTGGAATTAACGGAAGCATTCAACAAAGGGAGCCATTCAGGTAAGATCATATTTATGTCAGGCTTTCCAAAAATCCTGCATAACATGGCAGCAACAAAACAATAAGGAGAGGTAAGTGAACCAGTACTGTACATACCATGTTTGTTTTTCTTCAACGGTTCATCTCTTTTGGTCCACTCCTGTGTGCATTCTGACAAATTCGCATGTTCTCTAGCAAAATCTTCCATGAATTGCTTATTATAAGTCGCCTGAGGTTCCGGCAACTTATACATCAGCCTCAAATCTTCCGTGGTGAATGACCCGATTAGCTCTTGAGATGGAGTTCTAAATTGCCTGTCTGAAATATCGGTGCTATCCAGCACCCATTTCACCATGTCCGTATATGGGAGAATCCTTGGCCTTGCCGCTATCCTATGCAGAAATGAACAAGCCAGTTCTTTGAGGGTTGCTTCAGATGTATTACTAGAACCTGCTGTAGCCGCAACTTTCATCACCACAAGATTTTCTTCTTCTAACAAATTATACATTCCTTCCCAAGTGGATATACCGGCATCCTTATTGCAAGCGGTGTCTGCATACAGTGAAGCCATTTCTCTGTTTTCAGAATTTGAGCTCTTCTCCTTCTTACCCATAATGCTTTGTGAAAGCTTTGTATAGACGTTTGCTCCTTCGTGCCTGCGTTTTACGAGTTAAATGAGAGTAATGGCATGAGAAAGGTGATGAGATTGTTTTAAATGCAAAGGCGGATGAAATATATTATTTTATCGTGAAACGAATTTCAATCAAAACAAAATCTCTTTTACCATTAATTGACAATCCATTCATTTAATCCAATCATTAAAGCGCATAACAGATATTGATATATGGGAAGATTTTCTTTGAACAACGCGCTTTTATGAATCTGCGACATTGCGATCTGCGATTTGCTGCACAATATCGCAATATCGCAATGTCGCAATATCGCAATATCACAAAATGAAACCATCGCAATTTTGTAAATAGCGCAAAAGCGCAAATTGCGAAATAGCGCAAAAGCGCACATCGCAAATCTCGCAAAAGCGCAAAATTGTAAATAGCGCAAAAGATATTCGTTTAACATTTCTCTTTTCTGCGCTATGCGATCTGCGACCAATATGTTATTGTATAGGCTTTTGGGATCGCATTATCGCAAAATCGCAAAATCGCATTTTCAGTTTTACAAAAGATATATACTACTTTGTGATGGATGCGCTATTTTGTTTAAAGAACAATTTTATTGTAATCTATCATAAACTTAAGTGTTTCTTAAGGTTCTTTCTAAGAGATTTCTCTAAGTTTATGATAGAAAGTTTTATTTGAAAAGGAAAACAAATCCTAATTGATTTTTTTTGGATTTTTTTTACTAAGAGTCCCCATTTATTTAGTATTATTACTAATATTAAATAAAAGGGGGGTTGTTGCTGGTCACAACAGGATCACATCATTATGTTGAATCATATTTTGGGTTATTTTAAAGTTAATTTGCAGGTAATTTTTTTGTTTTGAGGCCCATTTTTTACTAACGAATTAACTTTGAAATAACCAATATGATTCAAGATGATGATGTGATCCCAAGGGAAAATAATTTGGAGGGAAAATAATAAAACTACATTTTTTATTGTATTTTTTTGTTTATCTCACATGCTTTCATTTTTGAGTGGATATTAATGCCATCTTGGTCCATGAGATTGTTTGGAGGAGGATGCTAACCTTCTCATGATGATATATTTTTCTAACACTAGCTATTGCGGGAGTTTTATGCCTTATATCTGTGGCATGTAGTTGATTATTTTCAGATTGATGGTTATTTTCAATATTCATGCAAATGAGACAATTTTGACTTAGCTGTGTTGGTGATGTTTATGCTCCACATGCATGCCTATGGATTTTCTACTACTGCTAGTTTTTCTTACATATGATGTGATGATATTGCCATCCAATATTTGGTCCATTGGTCACATGATCTTTCACCTATATCCATTGTTGTCATTGAGAATATTGGTGGTTAATTGGCCTATGCTTCATTCAGTAGATCTTCGTATGGTTCATCATTGCTCCATGTTGAATATTATTAGTTGCTGCTTAATTGATAACATTATGCATATATAGTTTGATGATTATCAATAACTTGATATGATGGTACTAGTTGGAGGAGTTGTTGATCAGATTTATTTCATGGATTCATGGTTTTCTTCCATAATATTTTGAGGCTTATCTTATGATGTGCGATGTGGCAATTTTATTGTTTCTACCTTGAGTGGATGGTTGCCTCCTGTTGCAAATGGTGCACACATTATTGACATGATTATTGCTACTATCATAGATGTGTGGTTGATACATTTGAGATGATGGTTATATATTGTTGCTGCAAATTCATGATCTATATTTATGCTAATGCTACATATTTGGTGTTTCATGCTACTCAATTGATTTCATGGTTATATGCTATTAATGCTCACTTTTTCATATCTCATGATGATTGATTACTGTTGCTATCAGTTCATTTGCTACTGGATGATGGTTCTATCTTATGCACTTGGATGGTTGTATGCATGATGAGATTTATATATTTTTAATCATTCATCATCTTCTTGATTGACCAAAATGTTTATAGTGCTGGTCAAGGAGCATATTTGAGTATGCCTTGGGGAGAGGCATAAGTTTTGATCATGTAACAACCACATGCTTCATATTGTATTTCGCTAGTTTCAGTCATGTATCTTGTTCATGAAACCATGTAATCAAGTGTTCATGTCATAGAGTTTAAGTTGTCATGAGTTGGTGATAGGAAGGTTATGAGTCATGAAATGTTAGTGTCATTATGAATTATTGCATGCATCCTTGGGTTATTGTATATCATGTCATAAGTCATTTCGTAGCCTTGTATATTTTTATACAATTGTGTACTAGATTATATTTGTAACAACAATGGTTAAAAATCCATGTAAAAATATATAAGACCAAGGTCATGGGACACATATTTCAAGCTAAATGGTGGGAAAAATGCCCTAGTGGGTATTCATTTGGTTTATTATGACTAAGGAAATTGGTAAGGCAATGGCAAAGGCTTTGGAAAGACATGAGGCATTAATTGACATTTATTTATGAAAATAAAGGAAAATAGAAGAAAATGGAGGTGAAAGGTCACATGTTGCATGTGAGGAGGGAAATGAAGAAAATAGAGGTCTCATTGATAAAAAGTCTTATGAGGATCAACTGGAAAACTTTTTGCTCGGGCTTTTGATCATTGTAGTTTTGGAGCTGTCACATGGTCTACTGGTTATTTGCTGCACCACAGGGGCACAACATCCCCATTGGAGCCACTGTTATCCATGATTACAAAAAATTTGGTCTTAATTTAATTAGGTTGAGTCACTTAGGGCTAAATAAGGTATTTTCAATTTTTAATTTAAAAAATGTACATATGTGGGGGTCTTAAAGGTCATCATTAAGGTGATAGGTGTCAATGTCAAATTAAAATTCCAAAAATATATCATGCATAAGAAAATATGGCCATTGGAGTGAATTTGACACTTTCACCAAAGATCGTAGTGAAATCAGTGTAAAACAATAAGAATTCGCTACGAACTTGCCTAAAAACTCTGTTTTTCCAGCAAGCTAAAGTTTTGGTATTTTTGAAGAATTTTAGGGAGAAGGTGAATCATCAAAAGGGATTGTGGAGTATCATTGGGACACCTGTTAATGAAGACAACTCAGTAAAACATTTCATAAGGATGACATGGCTAGCAACACATCATTTTTGCCACCTCACCAATAAAAAACTCATCTTCAAATTCAGAATATTAGGACTTGAAATATAACATGACATTTTTCCACTTGATCATGGTTTTTGCCAACTAAACAGAGTTTTTTGGTTCGATAGAGAAGGTACAAGTTGAATTGAAGAAAAAAAGGTTTAAAATTGTGATGGAAGATGACTCCGCTGCCCCTTGAAAGGTGGTAAGGTGCACCTTTTTTGGCCATTTTGTATCTTAGAATACCATATCAAGTCATTTATAGATTTTTCACCATGTTTTTGGACTTGAAGAGAAAAGAAATTGGAAAATCTGGTGAAGTTAGGCAAGTTCGTAGCGAGCTCTAGGCTTGAAGCTAAGTTTTCACTACGAACTCGCTATAGAATGTTTTGAAGAAAAAATTCTAAAAAATATCATGTCAGGGGTAAATAAAGGTACGTGTTTACCTTATTATACCAAAGGAATACCCTCCAACAATAATAAAGATCAAAGGTTATGCAAAATTCAGATTTTGGAGTTTTCTACGAAATCGGCGCTACGAAATTTCATGTACATGACTGTTTTAACTCTCAACTTCATGTTTAATTCCTGAAAAAATGAAAAAGAAGTTTGGAAATCAGAAGGAGGTTTGTATTCCTCACATGTCCATCTACAAAAAAGTCTCTCGGTTTATGCACTCATCTTTTAGGCCTAAGTTTCAGAATTTTCACTAACTAGATTTGTGTAAAAAATTTAAAATTCAACTTGGAAGAGGTCCAACTCAGCATCCACGTGGCATAATGACACATTAACAGTACAATACACTTAGAAAAGTAGTTGTTTTCATTTTATAAGGGTTATTGTGGGGTTTTGTTGAACTGTTTAATGAAAGAAGAGTCATTTTTGAATTCAAACTCTTCCAAACAAAAAATATCCCTAGGAAGTCTAAAGTGATGTAATCCTATTTAAAATAGGTCTCTGAGGTAGGAATTCGAAGCTAGAAAGGTGAAAAACCATTTGTATGAGTCCTTAATCTATAAATGAGAGGAGTTTTAGAGTTATAAGGGGTTTATGGATGCAATTATGAAAGCTACTATTGTAATCTTTTTTCTACTCAGTTAATAGAAATTTACAGAAGATTTTGTTCAGACATGAGAGTCTGATTGGCTTCTTATGTGTTTGTGTCCTTTATATTTTGAATGTTATTTCAACTTGCTCATACATAATTACTTGGAATTCATAAATATTATGCTCCAACGTCCTTTATGTATTTTTTTTTTTCTGTCAGAATTATTTTTGTAAGAGCTCATGTGCCTCAGCTTCTATGAATGATACTTTATGTAATTGAGTTTACATACTGAATGCATGCCCAATGGTACCCCTCACTCATATTCCATCTTCAAAAACCATCTAAAAGACATTTAAGAGCTATCCATCTTCATTATAAGGTTTTTATTGAATATTTTATCTTTTATTGAGAGAGCCCTCTCTGGTTGGAAGGGATAACTTCCAACCCCAAGTGGTTTGAAATAGTTACACTGATTTGACTGTTGAGCAGCCCAATTAGGCTCATTTTGGTGTTAACATTTTTTGCATCTGCAGGGAGCTCGAAGCTGCATTTCCCCATAAAATTATGTTCAATAAAAGCATCTGAACTCTTGAAGGTAGTAGGAGATCAAAAATATTCAAGGTTGCACTTCTACCTTGGCAACTCCATTCTTAAAGAATTCATAATTTCAAAGCTTCATGGTGACTCCACAGCATGAAGATCAATAGCTTGATGAAGTTCCAAGATGAGTTCTACTGCAAGAATAAATCCTAGGTATGCTCCTATGGTTCAGTCTCACATATATGGTTTTCCAAATCCTATGCCTCGTGTTGATTGGTCAATCCATCTTCCCATTTTCAAAGATGAAAAGAAAGATGATGTTGGTCTAAATTTGGTTAAATTACACATACATATATGTAGACTGAGGGTTGAGTTTCCTGAAGATTGTCTCATGAAGATGTTTATGGCTACCATATAAGATAAAGATAGATAGAGCATGGTATGAAGGGTTGAAATTAGGAAGCTTTTGTTCTCTTAAATATTTCCATAGAATATTTTTGAACATTATGGGAAGTCTCATCCTTTATCATCACTGATTCAATACTGTTGCAATATTTGGAAAGGTTTCAGTCAATATATTAAAAGTATTCATGATGATGTAGAATGTATGGATGATGAGGAGATATTAGAGGCACTTTACGAATTTTCTTCACAAGCTAGATGTTATGATGATCAAGAAATTTTACAACAAGAAGATGTCTCTTCTTCGCTTGAAGATAAAATAGATCAGAAATTTGACAGCTAAGTTATATCCCATGAAATTTGTGAAAATTTGCAGCAACTTTCACAATATTTAGATGATAAAGAGGAAGATAAATATGGGAAATTACAAGGCTCTTCATTTTGTTCATTTTTTGAACCTCTGAATGTTGATGAACATGAAAATGGGTAGGAGCAAGGAGAATCTTACATGAAACGTGTTTCTTTTCGTTATGAGGAAGAGGTTGATTCCTTGAGTATGCTCAGAGGCTGTCATGAGGAAGCACTAATAGACAATAATCAACCACTTTTTGATCTAAAAGTTTCTGTCCCAAAATGTCTTGCTACAGATTTAAATGATCAAAAATTTCTGTTTATGCATGATGATATACATGAAATTCTCATTATAATGCATGAAACACTATTTTTAATCAACCATGTAGCACGATATGGTTGCTCCCATTGAATATTTTCATGAAGAGTTAGAGTCCTGTGTTAAGAATGAGGTCAAAATTGAAGGCATGGGACAAAAGAAGCCATAAGTTATGAATAAATTCAGCTCTCATGATTTTATTATTCAAGAAAAGGTGATATTTCATGGTTTCCAAGATCCAATGGTAAGTCTGTTGCAGTAATCAGACAAGATAATTTTTGTGTTTCTTATGGAGAAGGGATTCAATTTTCATTCCGCGTTTCTAATAGATGATTGACTTCTGATGTTGTTCAAGCACAATGAAGAATCCCAAGTGTTGGATCAACTCTTTGACTGACTATACTAGAAATTTCATATTGCTTGAAATTGAAAGTTTGGTTTTCAGCTGTTAGATTAGGGTTATTGGTACATAAATAATCTTGTTGGGCAAGCATCTCTTTGAGCATATAGTTTGAAGATTGTAGTTGTAAGTTTTTTTTTTGTACGATGTTTTTGTTTAAGAGCATGTTAAGGGATGAATGCAGGCTAAAGAATGTGACGAGAGGTTGGGATCAGGCCAATGGATAAGGCACATGGTCTGTTGGTTCTTTTTTGCACCACAAGGGCATAACATCCCCATTGGAGCCACTATTATCCATGATAAAAATTTGGTTGGTCTTAAGCTAATTAGGTTGATTCACTTAGGGTTGAATAAGGTCTTTTCAATTTTTAATTTTCAAAAATGTACATATGTGGGGGTCTTAAAGCTCATCATTGAGGTGATAGGTATCAATGTCAAATAAAAATACCAAAAATATCTCATGCATGAGAAAAATATATCATTACAGTGAATTTGACACTTTTACCAAAGTTCATAGCAAAGTCATTGTAAAATAGTCAGAATTCGCTACGAACTTTCCTAAAAACTCTGTTTTTCCAACAAGATAAAGTTTTGGTATTTTTGAAACATTTTAGGGAGTAGATGAACCATCAAAAGAGATTCTGGAGTATCATTGGGACACCTATTGATGAAAAAAACTCAGCGAAACATTTCATAAGGATGACATGGCTGCCATCACATCATTGTTTCCACCTCACCAATACACAACTCATCTTCAAATTCATAATATCAGGACCTGAAATCTAGCATGACAATTTGCCACATGATCATGGTTGTTTCCACCTAAACAATTTTTTTGGTTCGATAGATATGGTACAAGTTGAATTGAAGAAAAAAAGGTTTAATGATTGTTGTTACACCATTTTTTGGTCATCTAACCTATTATCATTAGATGGACCCAAGTACACCATGTAAGACCAATTTTACCCTAAGTAAAATTGCCTTCACTATGTTAAATAACTTAATAAACCACATTTATTAGGTTGTTTTATGGTCTAAACAGGAAACCCCAAAAGGAAATATTAAACAAACCTATATTTGTTTGATTTTCCTCATGGAATAATTAATTAAACCATAATTTAATTATTATTTCCAGTCATGTTTAACCCAAAAACAAAGAAATTAATTAGATAAACCTTTATTTATCTTATTATTTTCTAGGAATAATTATTTAAATCTTATTTAGATAATATTTCTTGTTAAATATGACCAAATCACCCACAAATAATTAAATAAATCATTATTTATTTAATTATCTTTCAACCACTTCCTTAAATAATTAAATAAATCATTATTTATTTGATTATCTTCTAACCGCTTCCTAAAAAAAATAAAAATCATTTATTTATTTATTTTTGACAAATTAAGGGATTTGACCCAAGTCAAATACCTTTTCCCTCCAACAAATATAATAAAATATTCCATAAAAAGTGGATCTAGATCTGGTTAACCCATGCACCAAGATCTAGAATGACCCAATATTTTGTTATAACTAGGAGGGTTTTTCCTACCATTCTTCACCTTTTGTTGCCTATTAGATCACTCCTGATCTATACACTTGGTCCCATTTTTCTACCATTTGCTGTGTGAGCTCCCTTTGAGTTCCATTCTTTGTGTGGGTTTTCCACACCAACAAGAGAGAGAAATCTTAGATCTGAAGTGCTGAGGACTTCCAAGAACCCATCCCACCGAGGAGAATTGGATACGCCTTCTTGTTTTCCTCCCAGGTGCCCAATTAATATAAAAATTCCTTCAAAAATTGTTCTTGTCTTGTCTATTGGTATATGGAGCAAACCCTTGTTTTTACTGCTTAATGTCTTTTCATGCATAGATCTGGTTGTTTGCAGCTCTTTTCTTGTTCTACTAACCGCAGATATGAAGATATTGGCAGCCACTTTTGTTGTTAGGGCTATTAGTTATGCGTAGCTAAAGTGGTCCTTTTTCGTACACTTCGACAAAGGATTCATACTAACAAATGGCGACTCCACCTGGGATCGAACCCTTAATCTCTCGGTTTTTTTTTGTCATCTAACCTATTACTTTTAGATGGACCCAAGTACACCATGTAAGGCCAATTTTACCCTAAGTAAAATTGCTTTCACTATGTAAAATAACTTAGTAAAACACATTTATTAAGTTGTTTATGGTCTAAACAGGAAACCCCATAGGGAAATATTAAACAAATCTATATTTGTTTGATTTTCCCCAAGGAATAATTAATTAAACAATAATTTAATTATTATTCTTGGTCATATTTAACCCAAAACAAGAAAATTAATTAGATAAATCCTTATTTATCTTATTATTTTCTAGGAATAATTATTTAAACCTTATTTAAATAATATTCCTTGTTAAATTTGACTAAATCACCCACAAATAATTAAATAAATCATTATTTATTTAATTATCTTTCAACCACTTCCTTAAATAATCAAATAAAGCATTATTTATTTGATTATACCCCAACCACTTCCTTAAAAAAATAAATAAATCATTTATTTATTTATTTTTCACTAATCAAGGGATTTGACCCAAGTCAAACACCCTTTCCCTCCAACAAATAATAATAAAATATTCCATAGAGGTGGATCTAGATTTGTTTAACATTATTTTAATCATGCACCAAGATCTAGAATGACCCAATATTTTGTTATAAATAGGAGGGTTTTCCCCTTCATTCTTCACCTTTTGTTGCATACTAGATCACTCTCGATCTATACACTCGGTCTCATTTTCTGCCATTGTTGCTCCCATTGAGCTCTACCTTCTACATTGGGTTTTCTACATCTCCAAGAGAGAGAAAGCTTAGATCTGAAGTGCTGAGGACTACAAAGAACCCATCCCACTCGAGGGAGAATGGATACTTCTTCGTTTTTCTCCTGTGTGCCCAATTAATACAAAAATTCTTTCAAAAATTGTTCTTGTCTTGTCTATTGGTATATGGAGCAAACCCTTGTTTTTACTGCTTAATGTCTTTTCATGCATAGATCTGGTTTTTGCAGCTCTTTTCTTGTTCAACTAACCACATATATGAAGATATTGGCAACCACTTTTGTTTTTAGGGCTATTAGTTATGCGTAGCTAAAGTGGTCCTTTTTCGTACACTTCAACAAAGGATTCATACTAACAAATGGCGACTCTACACGGGTTTTAAATTACGACCGCTATCGTTTTTCATATTCCTGCATATCCAGCTACTTCAAACCCTAGGGTTTCTTTTCAGTTGTTTATTTTTCCTATTTTTATGTTTTTTTTCTCACATAAAACCCTAAAACATTAAAATTTTTAACTTTCGTGTGTTTCTGGCCCTATTGCGCAGGTAAGCGACACCAGCCGCAACTGAGACGACAACTTTTTTCGGTAAAACTGCCACCGAGACAACCGCCCGAACGGGAGGTCGCACTTTTCAAAATTTCAAAAGTGCGACTGGACCTCGTGTCGCACTTTTCACCTCTTTTCTCGCGACCCCGTATCAAATAGGTCGAACTCCGCCCACTACCAATTTTTTCGGTTTTTCCGCAATTTTTCTCGGGTTTTGCTAAAAGCTTCGTCATTTTCTAGCCTCCGTTCCCACCCCCACTTTCGACTCAGTTCTGACCGTTTTTACTCATCTAATTGGGAACCTAGCCCCCTAGTCAGCATCTTCCACTTTGTGGAAGAGGTTTTAGCCGTTTCTACCCGTCTCTTTTTCAGAGTTTCAGCCTTCCCTTTTTCAGATCTGAAACCTCCTCTTCAGATCCCTTTAAATCAACCTTTCTTCCTTTCAAATCACCTCTTGTCATTTTGTTTGGACCTCTTTTTAGGACCTCCTCCCTGTCCTTTCCGATTTTTGTTGATTTCCTCCCTTTTTCCAGCCACCTTGCCTCTGTCTCTTAGCTGTGATCTGCACCTCTTTTCTGCAACTTTATCCTTTAGATCCCTGTCCCTCCCAAACTTTGATCTATTGGCCTCTTTTCAGTGTGTTTTGACTAGATTTTTTCCCTTTTTTAGACTAGTTTTTAGGGACCCGCCTCCTTGGGTTAGATAGATGCAATAGTAGCTGTTAATTTTATTTTATTTCAGCATTATATACTATTCTATGCAGATTTATTTTCAGTTACGCAACACACTTTTTTCTTGCCCTCAAAATGAAAAGGGTTTTAAAAATTAAAATTAACGCACACCACACACTGACCTTAAGTGAAGAAGCGCCTGGTTAACACCGCCCGGAAAGACTCTAAAATCAATTGTCACTGCACATTTTCTGCCCTTGACCTCACTTGATTCTGCCCCTTTTTTCCCTTGTCGGTTTCCTTCTTCCCTTCATCATTGTGCCCCCAAGGCGCCTTTCCCGGAGACTTCTTGGCCTTCACCCTTAGTTTCCGATCGATCGACCTACTCCGTCCCGCCGTCGTCGAGCCAGTCCTCCTCCGAGTCAGAACTCCGACTCCTCTTCTGATTCATTGGGTTCTCCTTCTCCTCCTGGTTCTCCCCCTATCACCTTCACTATGTCTGTTCCAGGGCCTAACGCTAGCGGCGCTCCAGGCCCTAATGCCGGAACTACTACTAGCGGAACCGCCACAGGAACGGAACCGCCACAGAACTACCTCGGCCATACCTCGTCGCTATACATTGCGGTGCTCCCAAATTTCTCCCCGATTTCAATCGCCTAATCAATACCCTATTCGCCACGATGTTGGTTGGCCTGCTATGCCAACCAAGCTCCCCTTCGACATCCCTAAGTTCGAAGGCCTTGTTGGAGAAGATCCAACCAATCATGTCCGATCTTTCCACATGTGGTGTTCCTCCAATTCCATTACTGATGACTCCATTTGTCTTCGTTTGTTCCAACGCATGCTTACTGGCAAAGCTTCTAAATGGTATGTAGACCAAGCCACCTCTTCCCATACCACCTTTGCGACCATTGCCTAGGCCTTTTTATCTTACTTCCATCTCCCTCTCCGATACGATACCGGTACGGAGCTCTTGACTTCATTTAAGCAAACATCTTCGACCCGCCTTTCCACCCATGTTCAGGAATGGCGACGTAGACGCAGCTTATGTCGAGCCCCCCCCTTCGAAGATCGGATCTATATGGACTGGTTCCTTCGCTCTCTCCTAGCTCCCATTGGCAAAGATGTCACCTCCCATTTCCCTAAAACTGAAGAAGTCGCCCTCCAAATAGCCTTGAAATATGACCTGATCTACGCCCAGTCTGGTTATGTTTATACCGTCCTTCCTGACCTCCCCAGGCCCAGTGGCGCTAACGCCCTGGGGGAATCTCATTCCGCCGACGGTATCATTGGAGCCCTTTCCCATCCGTATGCTCAACCTCCTATGGGCTACGGTCTCCCTCCCGGAGGGGCCAGCACCTCTAGCACTCTCCCCCCTCCCGGTAGCATGTATCCAGGATACGGCATGCCTCCTCCTGTTGCCCAACCTCCTGCTTACCTCAATGTTGCCCAACCTAACCATTACCCTTATCCGCAGCCCAGTGCGCCAGCTCCTCCAGCATATGCGCTTCCACCTCCCTTGCCTTTTCAACCCCAGCAACATCACCTACAGCCCCCTCCAGGGCAAGTATTTGCACAGCAAGGCGTGATTAATCCCCCTTCTTCTCAAAGAAGGCGGCGAGGCAATCCAAATCAATCTGCCCCTGGTACTCGTAGACCCAATCCTCAGGGTGTTGACCCTAACACTCCAAGCAATCAGCCATCAGTGGCACCTGTACCTGCCGGACAAAGCCTCTTCGTACCAACAAGCCTGTTCGTGTTATGTGTGTTTACGGTCATTACACCCACGACATCCCCTTTTACCACAAACATGCGCATGTGGGGAGTTCAAGGCCACATTGCGTGGACAACATGCCTCCCCCTCAGTTCCCCCTAATGTGCCACTACTCAAATCACACCGTGTTTACTAACTTTTCCTCGCTGAAAGGATTCGTGGCTACCGCTAACCAGCCCGACGGCGTATCCACCACCCTCCACGTTCCTCCGATTACTGCATCCTCATGATGACCTCTCGATCCATCCCCAACTCGTCGACCTTCACCTTCAAACTCTGCCTCTCGCCGCACCCAAGCCTCCTCGCTTTCGGGCCTTCCGTTCTCAGTCCTCTTCTTCCGGTTCTACAGAGCCTCTTTTGACATCCAATGGCCCCTTACATATCCCTCAACCCAAAGTTGAGGTCCACCCAAAGATTCCTAAGGGACCATTACGTCGAAATGCTACTTCTGGTCGAGCTGCTCATTCGTATAGCATAGTATATGATTTGGCGCAATCTCCTATTGCCATTTCAACACTGGACCTCCTCCAGTCGTGCCCTTCCCAAAAGAAGGCTCTACTATCTGCCGTGGGCACTGTAGATCCTGCTGATGACCAAATTATTTTTTTCGACGCCACTCAATCGGACCATCCTCCTCTCCCTCCTTCCGTCGACTTCCAAATCCCAGTCAAAATCTGGAACGCCAACGTTTCCCGGTGTATACTTGATGAGGGGGCATCCACCTGTGTGATGTCCGCTTTGGTTTGGAAGCAACTCAGATCCCCTGAGTTGGCCCCTTCCACGATCACCCTCCGAGCGTGGGACGGCCATGCCTCCCAACCCATTGGCCTGTTTCGTAATTGTCCTATCACCCTCGCCGGTAAGACTGTTTGTGTTGACGTCGAAGTCATAGATGCCCCACTATACTACAACATTCTATTGGGGCGAAGCTACACCTATGCTATGTCTATTGTCCCATACGCGGTTTTCCGCAAGATGTCTTTCCCCCATAATGGAAATATAGTCACCATTGACCAGTTGACATATCATGAGCCAAAATCTTAGACCTCACCTGAGACAACCATCTCTTCTGTAACCAACAAGCAAACCGTCAATTCCTTGACCAGTGTCTCCCCAAGTGTTTACAAAGACTCCTCCCTACTTGGAACATTTCCTGGTCTCCCCCCTCCTCCTATCACTGATCCCAGCTTATCGAATGTTTGCATGATGCAATCGTCTCAGGCTGCCCTTAAGCGGCCTGCTTCAGCTAGTCAGCAACCTCCCCCTCGCCCTCTGCAACCCACTCGTAGCCATTCATCTCAGCCAGTCGGTCCTCCTCCTTCTGGCCCTCCCCCTACAGCTGGTATCCCTAAACCCCTTTATCCTCCTAGATCCGTTCCCCCAAGCCTTAACCATCTCAGTGTCGTCCCTCCTGGTCATTACCTTGCTGGGAAGATACCTTTCCTGGCTCCCCCTCCCGGAGTATATTTTGTCCCCGTCATGACCACCCTCTCTCTCCCTAACCTCACCTTGGGCATACCGGTCTGGTACCTTGATCCTCCAGCCGCGACCCCGCCTAGTCAACCCAAACCTTATATTGCTTTGACCCCGGTTCAACCGGTCCCCATGACTTCTCCCACTGCAACAGTGCCTCAGTCACCTCAACAGGAACCACCTCCTGTTGTGACCGCTTCGGGTAAGAAGGGCAAAGCTCGCAAGGGGGCATCAAAGGACAAGGCTGCCCCGACAAACCCTGCCCCTCCTTAGCCTCCAAAGCATACCATCCAGTGTGCTTTGCATGATGTTGTCGGCCACGCCACCCATACCTGTCCTGGATTGCTTCATCTCAAGCCCATGGTTAATGTCACGTTCCCTGAGTCCACGGTCCCGAAAGCCTCTGTTCCTTCCGCGACCACGCTCAAGAACCCAAAGACTATTCACACCAACCACCCCTGTGCTTTGTGTGATCTCCATGGCCATTACACCCATCTTTGGCCCCGCCTCGAGGATTTCCGCCCCTCTCTAGCCGCGGTCCACCAACTCAAGGCCAAGCGCAATGAGTCCACCTCTCCCCTATTTGCGCATTCTGCTTCAGCAGAATTACCAGATATGACTGCTCCCATTGACATTCCCCCTCCTGATGTCGAGATGACGGAGCCTTCGGCCAGCATTTTCTACCTATCATCATCCACGAGACCCTCGGGGAACATTCCATCTAAATCCTCCCCTGTTGTTTCGCTTGAACTGCCTTCAGCGATCATCTTGGGCTCAACATCGGTAGATCCTTTATCTACTTACTCTTCAGTCACCCCTTGTGACGATGCGCATGTGAACCTCTCTTCTCATGATGATGATACAGATCGCTTCACCACGTCAGGTGGTCTTTCTTCCACCAGTCACCCCATCTTCTATCATGATGACGACATTATGGAAAAAATTCCCACCCCTGATTTTATCTATTCCCCCTTACATCGAACCCATGCGTTCACACCACATCCACCTTGTGGCCATTACATTGAAACCCAATGTTTGGGTAAGGGGGCACCTACATTTGAGAGACCAAGAGAAGCAATTCTCCACAACTCTCCTAGTGTATCTAGTCGTGTTGACTTTAGTCCCAGTATTCTTCCACATTTAGAAGAACCTCTAGAGTCCCATATCACTTCAGATCACTCTAGGGATGATACCCCTTATCGTTCCCTCATCTTACATCAGCAACCCAGTCTCTTAGACATTATTGTTGACCAACCTATAACTTTTCTACGAGAGCATCAGTTCATTATCTCCAAATCCTCTTTTTGGGATAGTGACACCAGGTATGCCAACTCGGAAACTTAAAGTCCATTTGATCCCTATATGCAATACCAAAAGAGATTGGTAATCCTCCATTTCCTTTCTCAAACTGCATAACCATAACAAGAACAAATGGCACACCACATCATTAAAATGTGTTTAGATTCCCCTTTTTCTAAATAAATTTTGGCATGACCACACCATGCTCGGGGGCACCTATGCCCCTCAACCATAACCCTCCTCACCTCGTTTTTGGAGAGGAGGCTGTCTTACCAATCGAGTGTGAAATCCCTTCCCTTCATCTGGCTGTTGAACTTCTCCCTGACACCCAACCTCTAGAACAATGACTTATCATGCCTGAGCGTGCCTCTGAAGACCGTCGTGTTGCATTGCAAACCATGGAAGCGGCCAAGAAACGCACCAAAGCTCAATATGACCGAAAAGTCCAGCCTCAAAGGCGACCTTGTTCTAGTATGTGACCAAGCCCATGATGTCCTTGGTCATGGGAAGTTCGACTCATTATGGCTAGGCCCTTACGTCATCAGTAAGGGTCTCGGTAAGGGGGCATACCTTTTAGAGGACTTCGAAGGCCATCCTCTTCCTAATCCTCGCAATGCACTCTATCTTAAGAAATATTACCCTTAGCATTTCCCTTCTGAGATGCGTGTTTTAGGTTCTTTTAGATAGCCAGCATCTTTTTTGTACTTTCATCCTTCGCCAAGAGCTATTTTTTCCAAGAAGGATCACTTCACCTCTCCTTCAAATCGAACTTCCTCACTTACAACACTTGTACTTGGGGCACCATTTTGCCTCCTTACTTGTCTTTGTTCGTGTCGATTTTCTTCATGAGTTACCATCTTGTACTCATGTTTTCATGGTCCCCCATTGGGCCTTTACTGTGTGGCAACACCATCGAGTCACCCTTGTTTAGAGCATCCAAGTTGAGTCATCATCGCATTCATGGAGTCTATCCCGAGTCCCTTTGTACCCCGCTATAGCCCTCCACCATTCATTGCTTGGTCTCTCTCTTGTGTCGCACATTATGGCCTTCAGTCCCACTGTCCCCTATCCCTTATGATATTGCGTCAGTCACTGCCAGGTCATTCATGCCCTTTATGCTCTACCAAGGGAAGTTGTCCATTCGCTACTTAGTCCCTTCCATTTCACCATCATCATTTGTGTCAGTCTGTCCGTCGCTCTACTATTTTCTCTCGTGCCTTAGTTGAGGATCTCCCATTGCCTCACCTATGGCAGACCTCCTTCTGTCGACATCATCTCATTCATTCCAGAAGCCAGGTCTAGAGGGCGGTGTACCTTGGTTCCAGCTTCCACTCTTGTTCGGTGCCTCGGATCAGGCAAAGGGATCTCTCATTTCCCTTTGACTTGATTGTTTCTCCAGCTCCTTTCAGCATGACCGAGATCCATATACTTGATGGTTCAGTGATACATCAGCAGCTCTTGATGATTCCCGGGTGTGTGTGAGATGTCTCAACCCTCATGAGGGGGTGGCCCTGCAGGTAGCCCCCCACATGCCCGGATGACCTCCTCCTTGCAGCCTTCGATGCAGCTCCAGATATTTGATGATGTCGGCCTTAGCCACTTGCAGCGCCTCTTTGATTTGCATGTATCAGTCAGATTTTGTGAGCCCTTCCCCATTTACAGGGGGCATTTGGGTTGTATTTGTATCTCATGTACTCAGATATTATTGTACAAGTCCTGGCTGTTATCCCAGGCACAGCATGTATGTGGGATTCCTCATTGTATTTTTATTTGGCTCATGATTATGCCGGCTGTACTTTATGGTTCGGTCCCTTGTTTACTGGACACACTATTCTTTTGTACTTTGTCTCGACGGGCATAGGTATGCCTCCCCCGCTGCCTTCAGCACAGGTACCCTCTCATAAAAAGAGACTTGTTGCACCTGCGAGTCTCGTCTCCTCAGGGTCTAGTCCTTCAGCACACTATCTACCTCACATTTCTCTCTCTGACATCCCTTTTGTTGTCTAGTGATTGTGTTTTTACAACGTACTTCGGTCATACGATTTGCTCCTGACACTCGCACGCTGGGGGGCAATCTGTTACACCATTTTTTGGTCATCTAACCTATTATCATTAGATGGACCCAAGTACACCATGTAAGACCAATTTTACCCTAAGTAAAATTGCTTTCACTATGTAAAATAACTTAATAAACCACATTTAGTAGGTTGTTTATGGTCTAAACAGGAAACCCCAAAAGGAAATATTAAACAAACCTATTTTGTTTAATTTTCCTCATGGAATAATTAATTAAACCATAATTTAATTATTATTCCCAGTCATGTTTAACCCAAAAACAAAGAATTTAATTAGATAAACCTTTATTTATCTTATTATTTTCTAGGAATAATTATTTAAATCTTATTTAGATAATATTCCTTGTTAAATATGACCAAATCACCCACAAATAATTAAATAAATCATTATTTAATTAATTATCTTTCAACCCACTTCCTTAAATAATTAAATAAATCATTATTTATTTGATTATCTTCTAACCTCTTCCTTAAAAAGATAAATAAATCATTTATTTATTTATTTTTGACAAATCAAGGATTTGACCCAAGTCAAATACCTTTTCCCCTCCAACAAATATAATAAAATATTCCATAAAAGGTGGATCTAGATTTGGTTAACATTATTTTAATCATGCACGAGATCTAGAATGACTAATATTTTGTTATAAATAGGAGGTTTTCCTATCATTCTTCACCTTTTGTTGCCTATTAGATCACTCTGGATCTATACACTTGGTCACATTTTTCCATCATTCTTTGTGTGAGCTCCCATTGAGCTCTATTCTTTGCATTGGGTTTTCTACACCAACAAGAGAGAAATCTTAGATGCGAGTCTTTGAGGACTTCCGAACCCATCTTGAGGAGAATTGGATACACCTTCTTGTTTTTTCCTCCAGTGCCCAATTAATAAAAAAATTCTTTCAAAAATTGTTCTTGTCTTGTCCCCATTGGTATATGGAGCAAACCCGCCAATTTTTCTTGCTAAATGTCTTTCCATGCATAGATGCAGTTTTTTGGCAGCTCTTTTCTTGTTCAACTAACCGCAGATTTGAAGATATTGGCAGCCACTTTTGTTGTTAGGGCTATTAGTTATGCGTAGCTAAAGTGGTCCTTTTTCGTACACTTCGACAAAGGATTCATACTAACATGTGATATTTAATATTTTCTTGTTTGTGATTGCAGTTCTTTAAAGACGACACTTTCAAGTGACAGAAGAACTATTGTTGCGATGGAAGAACTATTGTTGCGACGGAAGAACTACTGATGCAATGGAAGAACTACGGTTGCAAAGAAGCATTTGGATCTAAGGTAGGATCGACACCTTTATAGCATTTACTTGTAAAACGAGTATATTTAGAGAAAGATAAACTTAGTTGTTCATTTGTTGCTAGATTGTATTCTGACACTAGGGAGATCGATCTTGTCCGCAATATCGATTTATTTGGTCAACATTTACCATTACATTTAAACTAGAAATTCAGGAAATAACTCAAGCAAGGAAAAGATGATGAATTTTAGTTGTTGTTCATGCTCAGAAGAAGGAGAATTTAACTTAAATTTTTGTTTGTTCCGTCATATTCAAATTAGAATTAAAATAATAATAATCCATAAACCATAAGAAATATTCACACATCTAAATGATTGAATAAATCTGAAGCAAAACTAATTCATGAAAATTATGCTAATTTAACCAAAAAGTGCACTTAGCTTGGTGTGGGGGCCCTCCACCCTTGCCTTGAACACTTGAATAACTTCTCAGCTAAAACAAGATTAATCAATCATCCAAAATATAAAAACAAATATAAAATGGAACTGGTTCTTCAAATTATCTCCAAGTCTTCAGAAGTCTCAATACAAATTTATACAAATTTTACATGCTTGAATGGTCCATAAACTTGGTTTAAATAGACAAATAATAAACAAACTTAGCTATAATTTCTCTAACATCCATCTTAATCCCATCCATATAGGTCGAAATCATCCATTTTGTTTCAAAAAATCAAGAAAATCCCCAAAAATACTAATTCTGCCATTTTTCCTAGGTATTTTTGAAAAAAAGGTCAAGTTTGACCAACGTTGACCGGACCTATTTTAGCTCTGTTTGACCGAATCAATAGGTATTTTTCCATATGTGGTTCTTAATATTCCAAATATATGCTCATATTGCGCCCATGTGTCTTGCACATATGACTTCCATGAAGCTATTACGAGAATTTTTAGTGCAGTCCAAAAATACTCTTAAAGCCCAATATTTACAAAAAATTCTAAAAATTGAAAAACTTAATTGAATTCCCTGAATATGCATTATAAGGCTAAAATTAGGTATATATGGATGAAATAAGGTGGAATATGGTGGTAAATAGATGGATTTAGGATAAGCAAAAATGACCAAAATTGAGGGCCAACATCTCCCACTTGCTTACTCTCAAGCATGTCCTCATGCTTGCATCTGTTTCTTTGACCTTCTGATTATGTATGATGACTGCCCTGCTGATGTACTTGTGAATTTGGCTCTTGATGAGATGCCTGTAAAAGGATTTCAAGACCCTCACTTATTTTTTTCTCTTTTATAAATCTCTATTTTAATTGCTTCTGGAGAGAAGGCTTTTATCTTAAAAATTTTAAAACACCATTTTTGAAAAATACCCTGTCAAAATTTCTCTGAGAACAATCTTATTATCACTACTGCTTCTGAAAACAAGTTCACTTTTGATTTTTGGACATCTACAGGTTTGAATTTTCCCTCAACATTTAGAATCAACACCTAAAAATTAATTTGGGAAATGAATTTTTTATTTACCCCTCTTTATCTCCTCACAAATTAGAATGAAATTTTGAAATGAACATTTTTTATTTATTTTTTTCTTTTAATTTTGTTTTGTTTTGTTTTTTTTTCCTTTTAATTTTTATTTACCACTCTCTATTTCTTTTAAAAATTGAAATCGATTTTCTCACAACGAATTACCCTTTTTTTCTTGAAATCAATCTTCTGCAATGAATACCCACTTTTCCTTTGACATTGCTTCCCCCTGAATTCATCTGTCTCTTTTGTATTGGGGATGAAAATGTTTGAATTTATTTTGAAATTCGAATTCTGGAATAACAAGATTTTAATATCTCAGAAAACAAATTAACCACAACATGCATCTGTTTGCTTTGAAAATAGATTTCTAAAAACATTCTATAGGTCTCGACATTTTTTAATGACTACTCACTACATATCTAAAAGAAATCAATTCTGCGAAGTGGGAAATTTTTACAAATCTGAACAATTGTTTTCAAATTCACCTTCTCTGTCTTCTCAAAATTTGAATGTTGGAGATTGCTTTCTTCTTCTTCTTTTTTTAAATTTGAACAACTTAAATTCACCTTCTCCGCCTTCTTAGAAATCAAATGCTGGATATTTACTGTATGTTGGAGAAATCAAAATGCTGAAGGTGATTTTATCTTCTCTGTCATCCCAAAAATTGAATGCTGGAGAAATGTTCAAGTTAACCACTGCATGCAACGAAACCACTCATTCATTCACTGCCTTTTGAGAAATCGTTTTTTTTTTTTTTTTTAAATAGAAATGAAAATCAACCTATAGGGTGATCACAATTATGCTCAGATGCGTAATTCTCCTCAAAAATCGAAATCTCAAAAAAAAAAAATTCAACCTACAGGTCTTGGGCAATCACAATTTATCTTTTCTCTTAGCATTTATGTTCACTGCCTCTTTAGAAAATCAAATTTTGGAAATAAAAGTGAACAATTTCTTTCAATTTTACCTTCTCTGCTTCCTCGGGAATTGAAATCAATTTTCCTTTGTTTTCTTAGAATTTGAAATCGAATTCTGGAAATGATTAATTATCCCTCTGTTCTTCCAGAAATCAAAAGCAATTTCTACTCTGTCTTCTTAGCATTTGAAATCAAATTCAATAATCACTTGCAAGAACTTATTGACTGTTAAGAAGTTGAGTTTTTAGATGTGAAGAAAATTCCTGGGTGCTATACAATGGTCATTCGAGCTGTCTAAGTTTTCACTGAATTTGAGAAATCAAAACTTGGAAGAAATCGATGATTTGATGCTGAGTATAATTAATACCACTGAATTTTTAATATGTAAAAACTTCACACCTCGAGTTTGAATGCAAATTTCCACTACGGAGTTGGAAGCTCATATTTTCCACCAACATTTACTTAGGGTTTAATTTTACCGCCACACCATTTGCTAGCATTTAATTCAATCTTAATCTCAAGATCCGAATTACTTGTAATGAAATCCTACTCGCATTTGACTGTGGAATTCTTGGGATATGGTTGGAGATCTCAACATTTTTTTTAGTGGGATTCTAATTACTCAACGTTCTTCTTAGATTTATGCTATTTACGCATATGTTATTCCTCTGTTTTTATCTCAAATGTTTGTGTTTCTACCTCAGTCAAAGTGTCACAATCTTGTTGAGTTCGTTTTTTTTTTTTTTTTTTTTGGTGAAGGTACCCTCGGTATCTGCTACTCCCTTCTGCGTAGATGATGAGTTTCTTTCTCCCCTCTGTGTGAAGGTTTTGGATCTGTATCTCTTGAATTTTTGACCAATTTTTTTGCTGCGTAATGAATTCCACCGTGGCTTAAATATTTGTCCTTTCTCCCCTTTTTCATTTTGTATTCAAAATCGATATTCTTCATAGTGTGTAAACTTTGATATGGTTTGCCTTTTTATATACTCATATACCTTTTGTAATATATGCACCTCAATGTATTCTTTTATACATATGTGATTCTATGGCCTTATGCATATAGTTTTCCAAGGTTGAAAACATAAAGATGGCATATTTTCTCCATTGCATACATTAATTATCTTCATATTTATGCACCTTCCATTGCATATCATTTAGTAATTATTTTGATCCTTACATTTTGCATTGCATTCCATTTAGTAATTAGTTCGATTTTTTTTCAAAGTCCATTTTATCATAATTGATTTCTCCTCTTTGTCCTTTAGGGTGAATGTTTCTCCTTATCTATGATGCATTTTTGTTTTTGAAATTCTCTTGAATATCATTATTTTATCTTCATGCTTCTTTCATTGCATATCAATTCAATGATTTTTCAAGTCTTTTTTCTCATAATTTATTCATCCCCTTTGTTTTTTTTGTTTTTTAACACATGATGCATTTGTTACTCTTTTAATATGACTCTTGTTGAAATGACCATTTATGGTCATTTCAAATCCATAAATAGAGTAGAGAAAAAAAAATATCACGATAGATCATGTAAATGCATCATTCACTTTTATTCTCCATACTAATCCATGTTTTATTGTTGTTTTGTAGGCAATTTTCCTTGAGTAAAAAAAAAAAACATTGGGCCAAAATTTTGGTAAAAAATGCTCATGTAAGAGGATGAATGTAGGATTATGCTGAGTGAATGTAGGTTATGATGAGGTTAATGAATGAAATGTTTTTAATGTAGGGTGATTTAGGGTGTAGTATAATGTAATATGATGTAGGATGTAGGTAGGATAATGTAATATGATGATGAATTCGTGAAATGAGTATTGCATATCCAAGTTAAATTAGTTTAACAATCCTAGAAAAATTTTAAAAATCAAAGGTTTTAAGAACACTTTTTACACTTACAGTACTTTCCTTTCGTGCTTAATTGCTCAATGCCAATGCTCGTTGATGATGACCTTCGTTAGTTAGTCAACACTATTTTTTTAATGATGATAGTTCTTCAAAGATGAATTCTGATGGAATGTAGACACTTGTATCTGCTTATTGGATTCTCTTGATGTAGATTATGATGTTTCATGTTATTTTTGCATCTTTTATTGATTCAGGTCCCTTCTGAGGAATATTGATGTCTCAGGTACCTTATGCAATCATATGATATTTGATTTTGTTTGGTTTCCTTCTGCAATGATATTTGAATGTTGTTTCAGGTCTCTTTTTCAATGATGATGTCACCGGTCCCTTCTACAATACAACTGCTTCAACTATTTGCATAGTTTTATTATGAATCTTCCCCCTTGCTTATTTTGAGACTTGTCCTCAAGTCTTGGAATTCTCGAGGATGATTTTTGAAAAATAAATTTGAAAAACATAAAAGAGAATTCATATTGGAAGAACAAGTTGGTTTTCCGATATGAATTCGAGTTTGTATTGTGCCAGTTTCCTGGATTTTCACAACCAAACTCCTTTATTATTATTATTATTTTTCGTTTATTTTCTAAATGGAGGTGGGGTGTAATGGAGTCGATAAGTATGGAATGATTATGAAAATAAGATAGGTTGAAGTAATCTTCTAAGAGTATACCGATAGATAGATAATAGGTTTGGACTTCAACATGCATGACTGTGGAACTTAACATACAATATGGTAGCTGAATGACATCATAAACCATATGGATTATGAAATGCTTCTTTGGCAATTGATGTGACTTGAAATGGTACAAAACTTGAATTCTTCTTCTGATTATTAGCTTCATGTATTTTTCCTCGATCTCAATCATTTTGTAGGGTGGTTGGTGTTGTTGGTCTGTAACTAAAGACCAGCTTCAAGAGTTTGAATTTCATTGGATGAACTCAACATCATGTGAATTTTCACTTTGCTTTGAATTGAAAATTTGTATTCATATTTTAAATATGATTTTTTTTTTTAAATTGACATTGAAAAGTCCTTTGTCCATGGATTTCTCCTCTTAAATCTTCTTATGACCTGCAAAAACATAGCATTTGCATGCAATACAATATTAGATGATGGAGGAAGAGAGGTGTATAGTATCTCTTCTTCCAAGAAATATGCAAAATAATTATAAGAAATGCTTGAAAACAAGTCTAAAGATGATATACAAAGAAAATGCATTTGTTTACCCTTTGAGGAATGGTGGCCAACCTAGACCTCCTAGCAGTATTTTTTTCACAAAATATTCGTTTTTCGTCAAATTAGAGTGATTCCAAAGACACGTTTAAGTGAATTCATTTGGCTACCTCCAGTATAAATAGGTTTTCAAAATGGTTTAAAATGATGTGCTAAAAATGATGAGAAGTACCATGTTTGATAGAGCTTCTTGTGAATTTTTAACTAGACCAAGAGTCACTATTTGGAGTGTAAATTTTTCGTTAAAGATCGGATCAATGTGATTAAACTTGGAGATTAAAGTAGATTATTTTTTTCTATCCAGTAGAAACAGGTTTTTAAAATCCTTAGGTTTGAAATCACAAAATTGTTGATAAATAGACATATGAGGCAAAGTTTGACTATGTTGGTTTTAAGACATGCAATCACTAAATGTGGAATAAATTTTTCACCTGGCCTTCAAATGAGATGATTAAAATTGTTTCATAAAATAGACTTCAATATCTCTCTCTGAGAAATAGGTTTTGAAAATAAGATGATTTTATATGTGAAGTATGCCAATGAACAATCAAGACCTAAAATTGTCACCATGCAGAGTTTTCAACAAGCAGTTAGTATTTTCAGCATAGATTTTTCATATGATGTTGGATTGAGGTGATTCAAATTGATTTGGAAACTATATTCCAAGGTATATATTCCCTAAAAATATCATATAAAAATGTTTCCATTAGAACCATCGAATTAATTTTGTACTAACTCTGTCCTCAAAAATTCCACTTGAGACCTAGTATTTATTTTGATCATATTTTTTGATTTGTGATCCAAATCGAAAAACAAAAAATGGATTTGAAACTAAATTTCAAGAGATACCTTGTTTAAAAATGTGCTTTTAAAAATGATCCTATATGGTTCCCCAAAATAAGATTGTCCTTCATTTTGTCATGAAATCCTTTCAAATGAGTTTTGAACAATGATGTGAAGATTTATTCACGAGATTTTAAATCAAAAGTCTTATTGTGAACTCATTCTACCTATTTATTTATTTATGCTATTCTATCCTACTCTATTGTAGAAAAATAAGTCATTCTCCCAAGTATAAGATAATTTCCAATGCATCCATTTGTGTAGAAAGATCATAAGTAAAATCACATCCAAGTTTGAAAAATATATTTTAATGAATGCTTGGACATGAAAAATTATTTGATCATAAAGATTTGATGGTAAATAATGTTGAAATATGGAGTGGTGTTGTGACCCAATGACTAGTTGGAACCAAGTTTTGAAATGATCTTTGTTTGCTTGGCTTTCCTTAATTGTCATATCATAGAGTTCTTTTTGTGGCACTTGTTCAAAATCTTGAATGAACAAGGGATCTTGTGATATATATGCTAGAAATTCTTCAATTTCTTGCTCTAATGTTTGATCTTCATTATATGTGATCCATGACTAATTCAACTCCTAACAAAGATAACTAGAAGAAAGTTCTAAGTTCTCTTCTTGTGGATTCTCTTCGTGGATGCTTTGTTCCTCTTCTATATTTTCAAATGAAGATTCATCCCTAGTGACCATTCTAAATTTTGGACAAGGATTTAAGAATATCCTTGTGGTGCCATACCCTCCTTCTCCAAATGACTTCTTTAACATCATGTTTTCTAGATCTTGTTTTGCAAATGGATTTTATAGTTACTTAGTTTTTTTGTTTTTGTTGGGGGTTTTGTTTTGGGGATCTACCTTTATAATTTAGATGTTTAATCATGAATAACCATAATGAAAAGTGTTTTTTTAATATTTTATTTTTTTTATTGCTATTTATTTATTTTCTAAACAATCTTCCTAATTGACTATATTGAAGTATACTTCCTGGCAACAATGCCAAAACTGTTGGGTCAATTTACTGAGTAAACTAAAACATATATTTTACTTTTCAATCCAGGTTTGTAGACTTGGAGGAATGTCCAAAATATATGGATTTCAGATGTAGGCAATTTTAGAAGACAAAATGTAGAAGTTGAAAGAAATCCATATTACAAATATATTCTAAATTCTAATATTTATGGAAATGGATATTACAAATATAAAATCTAACTAATTAGTTTCTGATTCAATATGTAATAAGTGAGGGAAGAGGCTCCTAACTTAGGAGATCCTGATTGTCCTTCCCCACAGTACTACCTTCATGAAGAGAAACGAAATAAATGATTAACATTATTTTATGATGAATAAAAAGTAGGAGAAGAGGCTCATAACTTAGGAGGTCCATGTTTTCCTTATTTACAATTATATTCTATCATTGTTACCATTGAATTAAAACTAGAAATTCAGGAAATAACTCAATCAAGGAAAAGATGATGAATTTTAGTTTTTGTTCATGATCAGATAGAGGGGGAATTTAACTTAAATTATTTTGTCCATTCATATGAAAATTAGAATTAAAATAATAATCATCCAACAACCATAATAAATCTTCACACATCTAAATGACTAAATAAATCTGAAGCAAAAATAGTTCATGAAAATTATGCTAATTTAACCAAAAAGTGTACTTAGCTTGGTGTGGGGGCCCTCCACCCTTGCCTTGCACACTTGAAGAAATTCTCAGCTACAAAAAATTCGATCAATAATCCACATCATAAACAACAAATAGAAAATAGAACTAGTTCTTCAAATTATGTCCAAGTCTTCAGAAGTCTCAATACAAATTTATACAAATTCTACATGCTTGAATGGTCCATAAACTTGGTTTAAATGGACAAATAATAAAAAAAATTAGCTATAATGTATCTAACATTCCTGTCCATCCTAATCCCATCCACCCAGGTTGAAATCATCCATTCAGTTTCAAAAATCAAGAAAATCCCAAAAAATACTAATTCTGTCCCTTTTCCTAGGGATTTTTGAAAAACAGGTCAAGTTTGACCAACGTTGATCGGGCCTGTTTTAGCTCAGTTTGACCGAACCAATAGGTTTTTTTTCCATCCGTTGTTCCTAAGATTTCCAAATATATTCTCATCTCATGCCCAGGTTTCCTGCACATATGACTTCCATGAAGCTATTATGGGAACTTTTAGTGCAGTGCAAAAATACTCTTAAAACCCAATTTTTACAAAAAATTCTAAAAATTGAAAAAAATAATTTGATTACCTGAATATGCATGATAAGGCTAAAATGAGGTATATATGGATGATATAAAGTGGAATATGGTGGTAAATATATGGATTTAGGATAGGCAAAAATGACCAAAATTAAGGGCCAACATATCCCCCTTGCTTACTCTCAAGAATGTCCTCATGCTTGCCTCTGTCTCTTTGACCTTCTGATTCTGTATGATAACTGCCTTGCTGATGTACCTGTGACTTTGGCTCCTGATGCTTAAGGTTCCTGATGAGCTGCCTGTAAAAGGATGTCAAGAACCTCATGTCTTTTTTTCTCTTTTATAAATCTTGGTTTTAATTGCTTGTGGGGAGAAGGATTTTATTTTAAAACTTTTAAAACACCTTTTTCTGGAAAATACTTTGTCAAAATTCCTCTGAGAACAATCTTATTATCACTACTTCTTCCGAAAACAAGTTCACTTTTGATTTCTAGACATCTACAGGTTTGATTTTTCCCTCAACATTTAAAATCAACACCTAAAATTGAATTCTGGAAATGAATTTTTTATTTACCCCTCTTTGTCTCCTCAAAAATTAAAATGAAATTTGGAAATGAACATTTTTTATTTATTTACCCCTCTCTGTTTATTTTAAAAATTGAAATCGATTTTCTAGCAATGAATTACTCTTTTTTTTTTAATTTTCTTGAAATCAATGTTCTGCAATGAATACCCACTTTTCCTTTGAAATTGATTTCCCTTGAATTACTCTATCTCTTATGTATTGGGGATCAAAATGTCTAAATTTATTTTGAAAATCGAATTCTATAATAACAAGATTTTAATATCTTAGAAAACAAATTAACCACAACATGCACCTGTTTTCTTTGGAAATCGATTTCTAAAAACATTCTACATGTCTCAACATTTTTTAATGGCTACTCACTACTATCTAAAAGAAATCAATTCTGCGAAGTAGACAATTTTCACAAATCTGAACAATTGTTTTCAAATTCACCTTCTTCGTCTTCTCAAAAATTGAATGTTGGAGATTGATTTTTAAAAAAAATCTAAGCAATTTAAATTCACCTTCTCTGCCTTCTTATAAATTGAATGCTGGAGATTTACTTTATTTTGGAGCAAATGAAATGCTGAAGGTGATATTATCTTCTCTGTCATCCCATAAATCGAATGTTGGAGAAAATGTTCAAGATAACCACTGCATGCAACATAACCACTCATTCATTCACTTCCTTTTGAGTATTGATTTTTTTTGAAATAGAAATGAAAATCAATCTACAGGGAAATCACAATTATGCTCAACTGCATAATTCTCCTCAAAAATAAAAAATTGGAAAAACAAAATCAACCTACAAGTCTTGGGCAATCACAATTTATCTTTTATCTTAGCATTTCTGTTCATTGCCTCTTCAAAAAATCAAATTCTGAAAATGAAATCGAATTTTGGAAATAAAACTAAACAATTTCTTTCAATTTTACCTTCTCTGCTTCCTCAATAATTGAAATCAATTTTCCTTTGTCTCCTCAGAATCTGAAATCAGATTATGGAAATGATTAATTATCCTTCTATTCTTCCAAAAATTGAAATCGATTTCTACTCTGTCTTCTTAGTATTTGAAATCGAATTCAATAATAAATTGCATGAACTTATTGACTGTCCAGAAGTTGAGTTTTTAGATGTGAAGAAAATTCCTAGGTTCTATACAATGGTCATCGGAGCTGTCTAAGTGTTCACTAAACTTGAGAAATCAAAGCTTGGAAGAAATTGATGATTTGATTTTGAGTATAATCAATACCACTGAAGTTTTAATGTGTAACAACTTCACACCTGGAGTTTGAATGCAGACTTCCACTATGAAGTTGGAAACTCATATTTTCCCCAATGTTTACTCAGAGTTTAATTTAATTGCCACACCATTTTCTAGCATTTAATTCAATCTTAAGCTCAAGATCCGAATCACTTGTAATGAAATCCTACTCGCACTTGACTGTGGAATTCTTGGGATATGGTTGGAGATCTCAAAGTTTTTTTTAGCGAGATTCTAATTACTCAGCGTTCTTCTTAACTTTATGCTATTTACGCATACCCTATTCCTCTGTTTTTATCTCAAAGGTTTGTGTTTCTACCTGAGACGAGGTGTCACAATCTTGTTGAGTTCATTTTTTTGTGTGAAGGTGCCCTCGGTATCTGCTACTCCCTTCTACGTAGATGATGAATTTATTTCTCCCCTCTGCGTGAAGGTGTTGGATCTGTATCTCTTGAAGTTTTGACCATTTTTTGTTGCTGCGTAATGAATTTCACCGTGGTTTAAATATTTATCCTTTCTCCCCTTTGTCATTTTCTATTAAAAATTTATATTCTTCATAGTGTGTAAACTTTGATATGGTTTGCCTTTTTATATATTCATATACCTTTTGTAATATATGCACCTCAATGTATTCTTTTATACATATGCAATTCTATGACCCTATGCGTATAGTTATCCAAGGTTGAAAACATAAAGATAACATCTTCTTTCTCCATTGTATACATTAATTTTCTTCATATTTATGCACCTTCCATTGCATATCATTTAGTAATTACTTTGATCCTTATATTTTGCATTGCATTCCATTTAGTAATTACTTCGATTTTTTTTCAAAGTCCATTTTATCATAATTGATTTCTCCTCTTTGTCCTTTAGGGTGAATGTTTTTCCTTTTCTATGATGCATTTTTTTAAAAATGCTCTTGAATATCATTATTTTATCTTCATGCTTCTCTCATTGCATATCCATTTAATGATATTTCAAGTCTTTTTTCTCATAATTTATTCATCCACTTTGTTTTTTTTTTTTTTAACACATGACGCATTTGTTACTCTTTTAATATGACTCTTGTTGAAATGACCATTTATGGTCATTTCAAATCCATAAATAGAGTAGAGAAAAACAAAATATCACGATAGATCATATAAATGCATCATTCACTTTTATTCTCTATACTAATCCATGTTTTATTGTTGTTTTGTAGGCAATTTTCCTTGAGTAAAAAAAAAAAAATTGGGCCAAAAGTTTGGTAAAAAATGCTCATGTAAGAGGATGAAGGTAGGATTATGATGAGTGAATGTAGGTTATGATGAGGTTAATGAATGAAATGTTTTTAATGTACGGTGATGTAGGGTGTAGTATAATGTAATATGATGTAGGATGTAGGTAGGATAATGTAATATGATGATGAATTCATGAAATGAGTATTGCATATCCAAGTTAAATTAGTTTAACAATCCCAGAAAAATTTTCAAAATCAAAGGTTTTAACACTTTTTACACTAACAGTACTTTCCTTCTGTGCTTAATAGCTTAATGTCAATGCTCGTTGATGATGACCTTTGTTAGTTAGTCAACACTTATTTTTTTTTAATGATGATAGTTATTCAAAGATGAATTCTAATGAAATGTAGACGCTTGTAACTGATTATTGGATCCTCTTGATGTAGATTATGATGTTTCACGTTATTTTTGCATCTGATATTGATTTAGGTCCCTTCTGATGAATATTGATGTCTCAGATCCCTTCTGCAATCATATGATATTTTATTTTGTTTAGGTTCCTTCTGCAATGATATTTGAATGTTGTTTCAGGTCCCTTCTGCAATGATGATGTCTCAAGTCCCTTCTGCAATACAACTTCTTAAACTATTTGCATAGTTTTATTATGAATCACCCCCCTTGCTTATGTTGAGACTTGTCCTCAAGTCTTGGAATTATCGAGGATGATTTTTGCAAAAATGAATTTGAAAAACATAAAAGAGAATTCATATTGGCCAAACAAGTTGGTTTTCGGATATGACTTCGAGTTTGTATTGTGCCAGTTTCCTGGATTTTTACAACCAAACTCCTTTATTATTATTACTATTATTTTTTCGTTTCTTTTCTAGATGGAGACGGGGTGTAATGGATTCCGGAAGTATGGAATGTTTATGAAAGTAATATAGGTTGAAGTCATCATCTAAGAGTAGATGGATAGATAGATATATAATAGGTTTGGACTTCAACATGCATAATTGCTGAAATTAACATACAATATGGTAGATGAATGACATCATGAACAATATGGGTCATAAAAATCTTCTTTGGTAATTGATGTGAATTGACATGGTACACAACTTGACTTCTTCTAATTATTAGCTTCATGTCTTTTGCCTTGATCTCAATCATCTTGTAGGGTGGTTGGTGTTGTTGGTATGTAACTAAAGACAAGCTTTAAGAGTTTTAGTTTCATTAGATGAACTCAAATCACGTGAATTTTCACTTTTCTTTGACTTGAACATTTGTATTCATATTTTGAAATATGATTTTTTTTAAAATTGACTTTGAAAAGTCCTTTGTCCATGGAGTTCTCCTCTTAAGTCTTCTTATGACCTGCAAAAACATAACATTTGTCTGCAATACAATATTAGATGATGGAGGAAGAGAGGTGTACAGTCTCTCTTCTTCCAAGAAATATGTAAAATAATTATAAGAAATTCTTGAAAACAAGTCCAAAAATGATATACAAATAAAATACATTTGTTTACCCCTTGAGGAATGGTGGCCAACCCAGACCTCCTAGCGGTATTTTGTTCACAAAATATTCGTTTTATGTCAACTTAGAGTGATTCCAAATAAAAGTTGAAGTAAATTAAATGGCTACCCCCAGTATAATTTTTTTTTCAAAATGGTTTAAAATGATATGCTAAAAATGTTGAGAAGTACCATGTTTGATAGAGCTTCTTGTGAATTTTTTTTACTAGAACAACAATCACTATTTGGAGTGTAAATTTTTCATTAAAGATCAGATTGATGTGATTTCACTTGGAGATTAAAGTAGATTATTATTTTTTCTATCCAGTAGAAACAGGTTTTTAAAATCCTCAGGTTTGATATCACAAAATTGTTGATAAACAGACCTAGGAGGCAGAGTTCGACTATGATGGTTTTAAGACATGCAGTCACTAGATGTGGAATAACGTTTTCACCTAGCCTTCAAATGAGATGATTCAAATTGTGCCATAAAATATTCTTCAATATATATCTCCCTTAGAAACAGGTTTTGGAAAGAAGATGATTTGATATGTGAAGTATGCCAATGAATAGTCAAGACCTAAAATTGTCACCATGTAGATTTTTCTACAAGTGGTTAGTACTTTGAGCGTAGATTTTTCATATGATGTCGAATTGAGGTGATTCAAATTTATTTGAAACTAGATTCCAAGGGATATATTCCCTATGAATATAATATACAAATTTTTCCATTAGAACCCTCAAATCAATGCTGCAATAACTCTACCTAAAAAATTTCACTTGAGACCTAGTATTTATTTTGATCATATTTTTTTTATTTGTGATCCAAGTTGAAAAATTTGAAATGGATTAAAAACTAAATTTCAAGAGATACCTTGTTTAAAAAAGTGCTTTTAGAAATTATCCTATATGGTTCCCAAAAATAGGATTGTCCTTACTGCATTTTGTCATGAAATCCTTTCAAATGAGTATTAAGCAATGATGTGAAGATTTATTCATGAGATTTTAAACCAAAAGTATTATTGTGACTCATTCTACCTACTTATTTATTTATGCTATTCCATTATACTCTATTGTAGAAAAATAAGCCATTCTCTCAAGTATAAAATAATTTCAAATGCATCCATTTGCGTAGCAAGGTCATAAGTAAACTCACATCCAAGTTTGAAAAATATATTTTAATGAATGCTTGGACATGAAAAATTATTTGATCATAAAGATTTGATGTTAAATAATGTTGAAAAATGGAGTGATGTTGTGGCCTAATGACGAGTTGGAACCAAGTTTTGAAATGATATTTGTTTGCTTGGCTTTCCTTAATTGCCATATCACAGAGTTCTTTTTGTGGCACTTGTTCAAAATCTTGAATGCACAAGGGATCTTGTGATATATATGCTAGAAATTATTCAATTTCTGGCTCTCAAGTTTTACCTTCATTGCATGTGATCCATGACTCATTCACCTCCTTACAAAGATAGCTAGAAGAAATTTTTAAGTTCTCTTCTTGTGGATTCTCTTCATGGATGCTTTGTTCCTCTTCTATCTTTTCAAATGAATATTCATCCCTAGGGACCATTCTAAATTGTGGACAAGGATTTAAGAATATCCTTGTGGTGCCATACCCTCCTTTTCTAAATTACTTCTTTAACATCATGTTTTGTAGATCTTGTTTTCAAATGGATTTTGTAGTTATTTAGTTCTTTTTTTTTTTTTTTTTGGCTGGGGGTTTTGTTTTGGGGATCTACTTTTCTAATTTCTATGTCTAAGAATGATTAACCATAATGATAAGTGTTTTTAAAATATTTTATTGTTGTTTTTGTTATTTATTTATTTATTTTATAAACAATCTTCGTAATTGACTATATATAAGTATGCTTCCCCAGAAATGACGCCAAAAATGTTGGGTCAATTTACTGAGTAAAATAACACATATATTTTACTTATCAATTCGGGTTTTTAGATTTGGAAGCATGTCCAAAATATATGGGTTTCAAATGGAGTTAATTTTAGAAGACAAAATGTAGAAGTTGAAATAAATGCATATTACAAATATATTTTAAATTCTAAGATTTATGGAAATGCATATTACAGATATAAAATCTAACTAAGTAGTTTCTGATTCAATATGTAATAAATGAGGGAAAAGGCTCCTAACTTAGGAGATCCTGATTTTCCTTCCCCACAATACTACTTTCATGAAGAGAAACCAAATAACTAATTAACAATAGTTTATGATGTATAGAAAGTAGGAGAAGAGGCTCCTAACTTAAGAGGTCCATGTTTTCCTTATTTATAATTCTATTCCATCATTGTTACCATTGCATCAAAACTAGAAATTCAGGAAATAACGTAAGCAAGGAAAAGAGGATGAATTTTAGTTGTTATTCATGATCAAATAGAAGGAGGATTTAACTTCAATTCTTGTTTTTCCCTTCATATGAAAATTAGAATTAAACTAATAATCATCCAAAAACCATAAGAATTCTTCACACATCTAAATTACTAAATAAATCTGAAGCAAAATTAGTTCATGAAAATTATGCTAATTTAACCAAAAAGTGTACTTAGCTTGGTGTGGGGGCCCTCCACCCTTGCCTTGCACACTTGAAGAAATCAGCTACAACAAGCCTAATCAATCATCCACAACATAAAAAACAAATAGAAAATGGAGCTGGTTCTTTAAATTATCTCCAAGTCTTCAGAAGTCTCAATGAAATTTATACAAATTCTACATGCTTGAATGATCCATAAAATTGGTTTAAATAGACAAATAATAAACAAACTTAGCTATAATTTCTCTAGCATTCCTATCCATACTAATCCCATCCATCTAGGTCGAACTCATCCATTTAGTTTCACAAAATCAGGAAAATCCCAAAAAATACTAATTCTACCCTTTTTCCTAGGGATTTATGAAAAACAGGTCAAGTTTGACCAGCATTGAACGAGTATGTTTTAGCTCAGTTTGATCGAACCAATAGGTGTTTTTCCATTCGTGAGAGCTAATATTTCCAAATATATGCTCAGATCTCTCCCAGGTGTCCTGCACATATGACTTCCATGAAGCTATTACCAGAATTTTAAGTGTAGTCCAAAATACTCTTAAAACCTAATTTTTACAAAAAAATATAAAAATTGAAAAGCTTAATTTAATTACCTGAATATGCATAATAAGGATAAAATGAGGTATATATGTATTATATAAGGTGGAATATGGTGGTAAATATATGGATTTAGGATGGGCAAAAATGACCAAAATTGAGGGCCAATAGTGTCTCTCCTCCATTGGTTAGATTTGCAATCACATGCCTTATGGAAAAACATGTGACATGAGTAAAAATAACCATAAAAATCATGATTATACTTGAAGGAAAATATCCTTGTCTACTGACATTGTTGGAATCTCTGCTGATTTGATCTATACGTTTTTCACCAACAATATGTTGCAAAATTCCCATACTTGTGACATCTATAACATTGTGTATCACACATCAAAGGAATAAAAGGACTTTTCTTCCTTTGAAATCTAATGGAACTGCCACAATCATCTCTAGGAGCAAAAGTTACTTTGAATGTAGGTGCTCAATATTTTATTCTCTACTGCTAGTTTTGTTGTTTGATCGTCTGTTAGTTTTTCTTGTTTTTCTGCTACTAGTTCTTTTTTTTGCTAATTGGCTGCTGGATTTTCTTCTTGTTTCCTTTGTTCTCATTTTTGTTGTTGGAATTGTTTTCTATAGGTTTCTTGTGTTATTCTTTTGTATTTTTTATTGCATACAAACTTGATTCACCCTTTTAAAATCTAAGACTGGATTTATCCAATGGTGATCTTTGGATCTCAATAAAATTATCCAAGGCTACCGTTCTCTTCTCCATATTTCACTGATTTCTCAAGGAAACCACTTCCACTTCTAACATTTCATACTAATCTTCCTTCTCTTTGTAATTCTTCCTCATGCCTTCCTCAACGTTTTCAGCTTTTGCCTATTTAAATTTTAAGCTCACAATCTCTTCCTTGAGTTTGGACTCCTTATCATCACAAATCTGCAACAATTTTTCTTGATCCTTGCAAGCAACTATTAGTCTAGAAATATAAGTTCTAAGAATCTTAAAATTATCCTCATATCCATTATGTGCTTCAACATGATATATATCCAAATCATCAAAATTATAACTCAAACGAAAATCATTAATGTTTATATCTTTAGGTGCATGATTTTCTGATCTCTTCTCATCATCTGTTGAATTGTGTGCACTGGAAAAATGAGACTCTTGTGGCTGAGATTATTGTTTCTGGAGGCTCTTACTTTTTTTTTTCTTCTTCTCATTTTCCTTATTTTTGATTATATCATCACCAAATATGGATTCTAGCTTGTCCCAAATTTCTTTGGCACATTTCAAACCCACTATTCTCTTCATATCATCATCATGAATATTCTTGTAGATTATGCATCGTGCTTGTGCATATTGCTGTAAAACTTCATCTACAATTGGATCTTTACCACAAAATTCACATACTAATCTTCAATTGTTAGATCCACAAGATACTAATTGATATTTTTTATTTTTTTACAATACCTTGTAATTTATAGTAGTGAGGACAAGCATTCGAAAAAATAATCAATTTCTGCCAACAAACCCAATATATACTCTTCAGCAATCAAGAGCCCCACTCTGATACCAATTATTGGAAACCTTTGAGAACTACTAATTTTACCATTAATGTGAGCTATATAATAAGTTTACCAATTTAAACTTCAGTTACTGAATCACACATATGTTAGCAACAATTCATTAAACATGTGCATCATATAAGCATAAATGAAAACCATAAGCAACAATATAAACCATAAGCAATGCACGCAATCACATCATCACACATAAGACACAATATTTATGGTGGAAACCTTTACGAGAGAAAAAACACACTTCTTTCTACTGCTCTGCTCTGCTCTAAATTTCTTTTAGTCAAGCAATTTCTCTTTTACATAGTTTGTTTACTCCCATCAACATGGAGTATCGACCTCATATGCCAACACCCATTGGCTAGGAGATTCGATACTACTGATCAACTCATAAGACTTTATTCTCCATGGATCTACAGACTACCATCTGCAGAAATCCACCACGATCAATTGATTCTCACCCAACTATGATTGGACTATCCAACTACCATTGGATTGAGAAGCATGTTCCTTTCACTAAATCTTCAATATCTCTGCTCCTCTCTCATGAAGTCACTGCTCTTCTACATCTATGTAGAACTCCTTTCATCCATTTTAAAACTGGATCCAAGACACTATTCTCAACATGAAATTAGCTCTGCATACATGATCTCAGCAGCAATACATCATCATCAAATAAAATAAAAATTCCATAAAAAAGGCTCTCCAAATAGAAAAAATTGTGGCCACAATAAAACTGATACTAACATATATAAAAGCCTCACATTTGAATATAATTATTGCATACTACAATTAGAAACATACAACACTAAGGCTATGCACCAAATTTAATAGCATCTCTTGCAAAAAAAATTATGAAGGTCGCCAAAAAAATATACACTAGCAACATACAAAATCTCTCCAAACAGTATCTACTCCAGAAGCTTCAATTCTAATATATTCTCCTACATACTTCAAAACTTCACATTATTCAGTCATTAACGCTCATAGACTGAAGCATCTATGCTCTCCAATAGCTCTGAATCATAATCACTCTTTACAACCTTCTCTTACACACTTACATCTAACATTTACTCACAATCAACCATCACATAGCTCCAAGATAAATTATATAAAACATGTAAGGAATAATTGAGCTTGGGGCTAGGATAAAAGGGGAAAAAATTGGACCAAATCAATCCACTAACACCACGACTTGTGCACTAAATGCATTCACATCATGAGAGGACATTTTTCACACAATTTCTTATTTTTTTCAAACAATTCTCGAAGCCTCTAGGAATTTCCTTTTGAAAAACTTGAGGAATGCATAACATTGAATCCATAAGACTGAGACCTATAACCATTCCCATATGATTCTCTGACAACGACTAGAGCCTTCCAACCACTCCCATAGGCTTGGCTCCATATTACTGTGGCTAAAGTTTAGGGAAAATACCATGCCTTCAGCTCATAACCTCTGCCACTTGTTGGATCACCTTCTCCAGCATTTGTACTAGCCTCCAGACCTCTAACATAGCCTATGGCGCACCTGAAAGTAGATCAAACATGCCTCCCAAGTGTAATTTCCAATTTTACCTACAAGGTCAACAAGCAAGGTTGACAAGAGTGCCAAGAAGTTTTCCACTCTCCATCAAACCTTTGAAAAAATTGCAACACCTTTGACAAACCTGCAATACTCTGTAGCACCATCATCAAGCCATCACATCACTAAAAAAAGTCATCCTCATAATCATATACATGAAGACCTAATGAAGACCTAGTTGAAAACTCAACTACTGTTCCATGAACCATCTCTATCACATGTAGATCTTTATGATCAACCTGTAGAAGCATCCTCTACATATAGAAACACCATTCAACTATCTTGCAGCATCAAAAAACCATCATGAAATGTTTATCAATGCACATGCCAACTCCTCCAAGAACATCATGCTACCATCAAGCTCCATCAATTCCATCATTTAATCAACATCGACGCCAATGCATGGCAACACAAACCAACATGAGCGACATCATGTTGTTGACATCAATTCCAAAAAAATCATCCCAATGTCAACTCAACAAGCTAGTTGGAACCATGACCATGTTGACATCAATGCCAATACTATAATTCCAACATCAAATTATATGGGGTAAATTTTGAAATTAACTTGAATGTTTCTATGACCCAATACAAGTGGAATAAAATCAAATGAAGCTCATTAACATTTTCTAAAAAATAGCAAAAAATTACTACTATTTTTCTACAAGGGATTTCCAGAAATTCTAGATTTATGAACTAGTAAACCATTCCAAGTAGCTCAATGAAGAATATGAAATTTCAAAGTTTTTATAAGGATGCATCATGCTTGTGACTCTGTAAATAACCATCAAAACAACTCACTTAAATCGTTAAACACATATAAAATACAACAAAATAAGGATGAATAGTAAATGTAGAAATAAGAGATGTCAGTGAAAATTCATTCAAATGAAATAAAGAAATTGTACAAGAGGGATTTGAGGCTCCTGGGATGGCTAAAATCAATTAAAATCATAAAGGAAACCAAGCTTTAGAAGCTAAAAATGGCACCAAACTTCATTATTTGAATCAATCCAAGCACATCCCTGCTAGAAATGAAAGTGGAGCTGCTAAATTACAAGTTTTCTCCACAAGAAGATAATAAAATGCATGCCTATAGAGGAAAATTAGAATTGATACGTATACAAATAGATGAGGAAGCATTCTCCCTGAAATGAGGTAGCTTTCCCCTCCAAAATCCCTCAAAAGGAGGATTTGGTTCCCAACACTAGGAATCTTCATTAAATGATAGGGAACATCCCTAAATTTTCTCAATCAGTGGAGCTCTAGAATTTGTCAATAATTTCATGATATTCAGGTCATTTATTATCCAATCTTGGTTGATCCTGTAGTAGGGAGCAAGTCCCTATATTATCTCATTCAAAATTTACTCCATATTCTCTCAATATTCTGCAAAGAATAATACTATTAGGCACATAATAAGCAAGGATAAACCAAATTCCTAAGGGCCCATTAATACTATGAATCAAATCTATGATGTGCAAGTAAGGGGGTCAAATACATGGTTTAAGTGTATATAAATAATAAAATGGGCCCAATAAAATAGACAATTATGGGGCGCATTAGTAAGTCATCCAAAAAAAAAAGAAAAAGGGAAGGAGAGGGTCACCCCTACCTCTAGAACATGAAATTGACAGAGCAGTAAGGAACACTGTGTGCTTGGACCGAGTAATTGATGATTCAAGTGCGAGCAAGACGACCTCTTTTGGAAATGAGGTACGCCTCACAATTTTGCTCCCGAAAGATGTGGCTAAAGGAAATGAGATTAAATGAAGCAACCAAAGCCTGAATTTGATCTATCTAATGGAAGAGAAAGGGGGGTCCAAATTTTGAGTGACCTTGATCCCAATCAATCACAAATTTATAATCCCATGCTATCATGATCTCTTCTATATTCACCCATCTAAAACACCCCATAGTGAAAGCATTTCTTCTCTGTTATTGGTTCCAACCCCCCCTGACCAACTAAAATGATATGAGTGACCTGGATCCAAAATAGTGTGGGAACCACATCCACATTCCCCTTCAGAAGAAGATCCGTCAAAGAAACCTATTGGATTTAATGACCTGATTTCTTTATATATGCAATTTTTATTTGTAGCTTAGGCCTTCTAGGCCCTATATCCAAATAAAAGGCCAAAATATCCAACCTTGTTTGTCTCACATCTAAAGGGGATTGGTCAAATATTTTTTCATTTCAACACCTCCAAATCCCCCTTCAAATGAAGAAAGGGAGGGCGTTGTATTCTTTGAGAGTCACCATCCATTGGGAAAGACATGCATCTATTGAGGAACTATCTATGATGAATTTTATCCTGAAAAAACTTACTAGTACCTCCTGCCATGTAGATACTACAAATGCACATTGAAAGAAGAGGTGAAAAATTTCTTCATTAACTCCAACACATAATGAACAAATTCCAAGTCCCTCCAAAGCTCTTTTTGTGATATTCTCCCAGGTAAGAATCTAATTGTGGAGAAGAAACCACATGGAACATTTTAGCTCAAGGGGAACCTCCCATTTCCACATTTTTATCACCCAAGAACCACCAATAGCATGCATACGCCACTATGAGATATAATTATAAGTTTCCTTTGCCAACATTTTTCCACCTGTCATACACCTGCCCTATGTAAGGAAAGCTTCCTTCTTAGAAAAATTTATTCTTGCATTGGACAACTTGTGCCTATATCATTCCTAGTCTAGCTCATAGGTCACTGAAATCCCTAAATCTTGAGCATGCAACCATCTGGGTTCCGAGAGAAAGGTATTACGCTGTCAAGTAAGATAATTCATGTATTGAAAACTTGAATGCTTTAAGAACATGATGATTGGATCTGATAATAAATGGAAGCCTTCCATACCCTTTATGGCATCGAGACCGATTGTAAATTTGTCCCCTCTACCAACCTCCCAACTAAGATTGCCACAAAGCCATTGTTTAGTCAATAAAAAACTTTGCCATACTTGTGATGTGTTTTTCTTTTCAGGTGCTCGAGCTCCAATCCATTCTTCAATATTTGAGTTATTAAGGTATTTTTCCTTAATTATTTTCTGCCACAATCCCTCTCCTTTGAAATCTTTCCACATTTTTTTTGTCAACATGGTTATGATAAAGAGCTCATTATTTCTAATTCCTCAACCCCCTTCAACCTCACTTTTGTTATAATCTTGAGGCAAACCAAATGGATTTTTTTGTTTTGTTTTTCCATTGCCTTCTCAAAGGAAGTTTGCAATTAAAGCATCAATTCTTTTAATTATAGATTTTGGAAATTTATAGAAGTCCATCCATTAAATTGTAATTCCCTATAGGACGACTTTATTCATGATCAACCGACCACCCATGGACAACCATCTTTGTTTTCATAGTGCCAACTTATTTTCAAAAATTTTAAAAAGCTAATTCCAGTCCTTACATTCATATTTGTTAGGCTTAAGGAAAAAGCCCAAGTACCTGAGACCTTCATCCATCAACCACACCTCTACCTCAAATAACCTCTCTATCTCACAAATATCTCTTGTTTCCTTTTTATTTACTATTAGTTCAGATTTTGTTGTGTTCATTATGAGTCTTGAAGCCGCACCAAAATTAGAGAGGATATGGTGGAAGGTCCTCCATTCTAATATATTGGAAGCCCTTGTGAATAACACACCATCCAAAAACATTAAGTGTGAGATGCTTGTGTGCTTTGTAACCCTACAACCAATGATTGAACCTCGCTCCTTAGCCTCATTTATTCCTTTTCTCAGACCATTTATAACCTAAATAAACAATAGAGGTGAAAGCACACATCCCTATCAGAGGCCTCTAGTTGTCTTGAAGAAATATGTCGGTAATCCATTATTAAGCACTTCCATGTTTTCTGATGTAGCACATGCCATGATCCACTCTATTTTATTTCTAGGGAAACCAATTTTGTGTAGGATTAGCCTTAGAAAGTCCCAATTTACATATTATTATTCCTTTTTGAGGTCATTTTTCATAAGACAAGCCTCCATCCTACGAGCTTTGATTGAATGTAAGCACTCTTGTGGAATGTCCACTACATCCTACATCTCCCTGCCAGACAAAAAACCAAATTGCTCTGGCGAAATAAGTGTAGAGAGAATTTGTTTCAGTTTGTTAGTGATGAGTTTGCAGACCATATTATGTATGGTATTACATAAAGAAATTAGACTATAATATGAAACTAGAGTAGCTATTTTAGGTATGAGGGTTAAGAATGTTGCATTGATAGAATCTGTAACATGGCCTAGACGACGTGACTCTTCAGCCAACTCTATAAGCTCTGCCCCAATATGTCAAAAAAGTGGAGAAATAATTCCATTGGACATCCATCGAGACCGATAATTTTTTCCTTAGCCAAGGCACTTAAATACTAAAACTCAACAATCCCACCTATATGTTTCCCAAAGTTATTCAACTTAATTGTGAAAATATTTAAAATTAAAATCATTAAAAATAAAATTTATAATAGACCAAATAATTGAGGCGAGTTTAACATTGATGAATAATGTTAGGAGAAAAACAACGAGATTTAGTGATTAAAATGAACTTCTATTTGATGTATTGCACTTAAGATTTAATTTTTTCGAAATTATATAAATTGAATTTATAAATGAGATAAGAATGTTTTGATATGAATTAAATTTTTAAATAAGATAAAGATGTTTATGAATAGTATTATTATGGTAAAAATAGAATTGATATTTGATTTTCTATTATGTCATGATATGAATCAAATTTGTAAATTGGACAAAAATGCTGAAGATTAATATTATTATATAGAAATTAGGGTTGTGATCAATTTTTTTATGATTAATTTTTTTTATTTGACAAGAATATTAAATTCTATTGGATAAATTTTAAATAGATACTTTTAATCTTTTTTCAACTTTCCCTTATATAATAATGAAAAATAAAATATTTACTAATTTTATACTTGTATTTTTTAATGTATTTCTAAAATAAGCTGTTATAATTAATTGTAATTTTTTATTTATTATATATTTAGAGGAATCAACAATTGAATTAGTCTTCATTTTCATCACCATCATCAATCATCGATTGAGTTGTTTCCAAAAGTTATAATTAATAATAATAAAATCTAATTTTTAAAAATGATTTCAACTAAATAATTAAATAACATTATTTCTCATATATATATATATATATATATATATATATATATATATATATATATATATATATTTGTTGAATTTGGTAGGACCTTACTATTTTCTATTATCAAAAGCAGATTTCATCCTATACAAAGTTAGAGGCCTCAACCTGGCCACAGGAAACGAGGTCTGTTGGCCACCTTAATGCATTAAAAGCCATCCAAAATTGAAATTGTTTTCTTCTTCTACTTGCCGCTATGGCTAGTTTACTGTTTAAGGAATTAACTAAAAGATAATTAACAACATAATCACTATCCAAAAATCATTAAGTATATTTTGTGTTACTACCCATATAAAGACTCTATTGGTGCCAGATCCTTAGCAGTGGAACTGGGCATGTCCACTTGTTGTATCTGCTGAAGTTGCTTCTCAATGCGATCTATTCGAGCTGACATTTGGTATTGTGACACCTTAATTTGCTGAAGCTGAATGGTAATATCTTGAAAAAGTGCAGTAACTGACGTGATTTCATTCCCTTGCCTTGGATGAAGACTTTGCATTGCTTTAGCCAAGACACATTTCATTATCCAATATGTATGCATTGTTTGATTGAACAGAGAGAGACGCCCTCATGTATTTCCAGGATCAGTAATGAAATCCATTATATCCTCTTCTGCCTCATTATCCTCCTCATTGATGTGACTTTCTCTTTCCCATCCCTCGATCTATTTTTTATCTAGGGTGGGTTCCCAAGAAAATATGCTTGTGAGATATTTCGTAATGTCTCTTGATTCATCTTTCTTCCTCTTTTACTAGTCTCAGCCTTGGGTTTAACCAGCAGATTTGATATATTCTCAACTAAAAATTTATATTTAAAATATTAATTTTTTATTTAAAATTATAGTAATAATAAAAGAAGATAAGTAGTTAAGTATTGAGGGGTAATATTGTGGGGTAGCAAGCTAAGTGGGCTTGATTGTGGGGAAAAATATACATTTAAGCGGAACTAGAGGCGATCTGGGATGGGTGGCCTCCTCGAAAGTCCTAGTTACCAAGTGGAAGTCTCGACCTCTCGGGAAGTCGTGGTTACCTGGTTCAAGTCCTGACATCACAAGATGCAATGAGTGCTAAAGTGGACTATTCAAAAATCATGAGAAATTAGTCAGTTACTACTACCTCTAATGGAAATGGTCATAGATGAATGACTTACTTAAAGCAATTGAATCCCAAAAAATGATATCTAAGATAAGTATTTTTTTTTATACACTATTGACTAGCACAACCACATTAAATGATATCTAAGATAAATAGTTTTTTTTATACACTATTAACTAGCGGAACCACATTAATAGATAATAATAATAATAATAATAATTGTTAATAATAAATAACAATTGTTAATAGATATTAATAATAAACACTAATTATTAATTATAATTTTTAATAAATAATAAATAATTATAATTATTATTGTTAAAATTAATTATAATAATAATAATAATTTTCTTTTTTTTCTAAATATGGCTATTTCTATTATAAAATAGAGATCACAACCAGTTTATAATAGAATTGCTGATCTCTATTTTATAATAGAAATAGCCATATTGTCCATGAAACTTAAAAGTGCTGCCCATGTAAGGAAACCAACTTTAACCATACCATATCTAGACTAGTGTTTAAAAAGAGGGAAAAGAACTAAACCAAAACCATAACTAAAGCATCTGGACCAAAACACAGAGAAGAGACAAGTGGAAACCAAAAGTTAATCTGTCAATTTTTTGTTATCCTTGATAATTATAATTATTAATTATAATTAAAAATTTATTAATTAATAATAATTAGTAAATATGGTTCATAAAGGGATAAATTGTGACAACTACATTATTGCTAACTAGCTGAATTACTAGTTAAGTAATTTTATTGTTGTTATTAAATGAAAATACTGAGACATTTAATGTTATTTTAATAATAATAAAAAAAATTGTTATAAAAATAACTGGACAAGAAAAGTAAAAATTTGTTGGTAAATGTTTCCAAGAATTGAAAAAGAGGTTGGGAACAGTTAGAAATAGTTCCTACTTCTCTAGGATAAAGGACTGATTCCAGAGAGGAGTAGGGGTTCAGTGGATGAAAAAAGGAAAGAGTGAAAAATTCTTGAGATAGTATTCACCAGTGGGATTACACTCAGAAATGTCCTAAAACTTCTGTTTCTGACTGGACTGGGCATCCTGAGGTCACAACAAAAGATTTATTTCCACTGTTAAACCGAACCAATCAGTTTTGGAGCACGGGGGCAAGGAGGACATAATAGCCTCACTTGATGGTTGGGAGGACCACAACCGAGTAACTCATAATCAGATAAGTATTCATGCAGAACTAAACCTGACAAGTTACATGCAGTTCTTATTTGATAGAAATATTTATCAAAATGATGGAAACAATATTGTATAAGCTGCTATTTCTTCATTTATTTTATATCATAACAATATTTTTCTTCTCTGCTAATAAATGAAATTTCAGACAGAATAAAACTACTGTGATGTTTTCTTTTCAATAAATTACTGTTATAAAGAATGCAGGAATGTCTAGAAAATTGTAGCAGTATTCCATGAAAAACATAATTAAACATCAGAGAAACAAAGAAGTGAAGATAAGCATAGAGATTAGCTTATATATATTTTTCAGAACAATTTCGATTAATTAAATCAGAATATATACATCGCAGAAAAAATATTTACTTTTTCAAATTTATATCATTGTACAGATATATGATATTATGCCCATAATTCTGCTAAAGGGTGAGAAGGATTATATAGAAATGTTTACAGATATTCTATAGATGCAAGACTGCTAATCTCTTTAACTATATATGGTATAAATTAACATCTTTAGTGGAAGACTGTCAGGTGAAGGCTTAGGGTAAATAACCCAATCCCTAAACCTAGTCGTCCTTCACAGTTTTTATTCGAAAATACACGGACATAAAAAAGAATGGTGGTTCGGACACTTTGAAGAAAACCAAAGGGAAAATTATATGTTTAATTTCATACCAATAAGTATATTCAGAAATTACTATGCATTTCAAAATAAGCGATAAACTAAGGTTTATCCAAGTAAAAAAAAAAAAAACTTCGTTTGTGTGTGTCATGGCTAATAGCAGAGCATGCAAGTCATATTTCGGCTTCGAAAATAAAACAAATAGACAACTCAGAAAATGCCTTGAAGAACCCGTCGAAACTTCAAGAAAAAAAAATTACTTAGAGTCTATTTAATAAACTATAAGTACAGAAAGAAGAAAACAGAGTTCCTTAGCAGCCGCTCTGTTGTTTTTTTTAAAGTAATCGGGTTAAACCCAGAAAAAAATATTTTACTCTGTATTATATATCCGAGACAATATTACAAAGTAAAACCCCTTTTAGAATTAGTTACAGACCCAAAGCTTAACATCTGTTTACTTTCAATAGAAAACAAATCTTAGTAAAGTTTCCGTGGAGAAACATAGAAACTCGGTGAAGATTATTTCAGCGGTCGAAGACCCATTCAACAAAATCTATGCGCATATTGCATCTCAGAGGTCGAATGAACAAGGCGGTGAAGCCCTCAGGCATACCTGATAAAATCATGAGTCGGATGTGTGAATGTTGAATCTTGAACCGAGCAAACCCTTCCGCAAAATAGATCATTTTCTCGGAAGTTCGAAGGCCTTACCTTCCAAGCAAATCGGAAAACAAAAATGATTAGAGTATATGGTGATTACATCATTTGAACAAGAAAAAAACTATAAACATTGTTTTATAAATTCATTATTACCTGAAGAGAGTGCCAGAGGAAACTGGTTGCTAGTACTTCATGAACCTGTGTCACAAGAATGAGATAGGGTATTACTATTCATAACGATTAAACCATTCAATCCAAGTTAAAAAATAAGGGTTTGTCAATTTCGAAAAACAAACAATGCAGAGGTAAAATTAGTAACTTGTGTCATAGTTGGAGCTGCATTCGAGCGAAATGAGACCTTGTGGGAAAACCTTCGTTTTCAATCTGTTTATAAGAATAAAACCTCCCGAAATTTCTGTAAAGGGCTCGACGTTGCCATGAGCAACCAAGCCGAACTGTGCAACATAGAATCGACATAGCGATGGAGCAAATCCCGAGAACCAGCATATCACCGAAGAGTAATGACATGTAGAACAGCCAGGTGCGAAGAGATAGGGCTTGGCAGGATTGCCAAGGCCCGGTTCCCGCCGTGGCCAGTTGTCATCAAGCAAGTTGCATCTCAATCAACGACGTAAGATGAGCCTAGTAACCTCGGGATAATCGCATACTGTGATCACCGCACAGGTGTCACAGAGAATTTTCTATGTAATTCAAGGTGTATAAATGCCAGTACTACAGTGAAGTCTGCATTAAAACGAAGCGACATATGTATCGTAAGAGCATTAAAACCACAGGGTTTGTTATACACATCCAATGTTTTGGTTTGATTGATTACATATATATACATTGCTATATTGCGTAATAAACATATCCAAAGTTTGTGGTTTAATAATCTATTTACATACATCTCTATTGCTTATTATATATGTAAATAAGAGCCATAGAAAAGACAAAAATCCATATATGGCTAAACAATGATATTAAAAACCTCTTTACTTTATATTAGCAATCACACTTTATATAGTTACTTGGCAAAGTTTGAATAAGTGTATAGGATAATGTTACAAAGGATAAATTTTGCAGAAATCTTTCGGTAATAATCACATTACAATGAACAAAGTCGACGTGTTTCGAACCAACCAGTGTGGTTCATCATCAGGACTAGGTGAGAGATCATATCCGATTGTTGAGTTTAAATAGATGTAGAAATGGCAAAGTAAAACAATTAGAATTATAGCTAATTTGACTTTGAAAATAATAACGGTTAGTTCTAATAATTTAATTATTTACTTAATAAAACCTAACGGCTAGATTAAGTATTAAAATTAATAACGGCTAGATCTATTTAATAGTTTAATTCATATAAAAAAAAATATTTTAAACTTATTAATATTGTTAATTAATTATTAATGTTACAAATATTGTTATTATATATTTATTTTCTTATAATTATTTATCTAACTATCTTTAAAAAATAAAAAATAAAAAATAAAAATAAAATAATATATCTATATATATATATATATATATATATATATATATATATATATATATATATATATAATAAAATAAAATAAAATAAATATAGATAAATAAAATAAAATATAAATATAAATAAATAAAAATAAACTAAAATCAAATAAAATATATATAAAATTAAAAAAAAATTAAAAAAAAAGGAAAATTAAGAATATAAGGGAGGGATCCAACACCTGCTTATATTTCAACTGTCATCTTTATTGAAAAAAGGCAGAATTAAATATCAATAGAGATGGCGATTGGAATATAGCGGGTGTTGAATCTACCTTATATTCTTAATTTTCCTTTTTTATTTTTAAATTTTTATTTTATTTTATATATATTTTATTTGATTTTAGTTTATTTTTATTTATTTATATTATATTATATTATATTTATCTATATTTTTTTATTTAATTTTTAATTTAATTTATTTATTATTATTATTATTTTATATTTATTTATTTATTTTAATTAATGATTATTATTATTTTTTTTAATTTATTTATTTATTTACTATTATTATTATTATCATAATTATATATATATATATATATATATATATATATATATATATATATATATATATATATATATATATATATATATATATATATATGAAGATAGTTAGATAAATAATTATAAGAAAATAAATATATAATAATAATATTTGTAACATTAATAATTAATTAACGATATTAATAAGATAAAAATATTTTTTTTTATATGAATTAAACTATTAAATAGATCTAGCCGTTATTAATTTTAATACTCAATCTAGCCATTAGGTTTTATTAAGTAAATAATTAAATTATTAGAACTAACCGTTATTATTTTCAAAGTCAAATTAGTTGTTATTCTAATTGTTTTACTTTGCCATTTCTACATCTATTTAAACTCAACGATCGGATCCGATCTCTCACCTAGTCCTGATGATGAACCACACTGGTTGGTTCGAAACGCGTCGACTTTGTTCATTGTAATGTGATTATTACCGAAAGATTTCTGCATAATTTATCGATGGATCACAGAAGCCAAAAATCCATAAATGTTACAAAGAATAATTTTTTTTAATGAGGTTTATGATGGTTGTGACATAAATATTATAAACAAAATGAATTGATGTTATAGCCATAATGATATTAACAATAAGTAACTATTTATTTTAGGCTTCTGCGCTCTGCGATAAATCTAGAAAATTTTACACACAAGAATCAATTAATTAATTATAATTATCAATTACAATAATTAATATTAATATTAATATTATTAATTACTTAATTAATTTTTATTTTATTAATTATTAATCCATTCATTCATTATTAATAATTAGCACAACTACATTTAATTAATTAAATGTAGTTGATATTAATTTCTTTATGTAAAGTAGTTGAATGCCAAAAAATGATATATAAAATATTAATACTATTAAAAAATGTATTATAAAATAATTTAATAATAACCAATATTTTAATAGATATAAATATAAATAAAAGTATTATTAAATATTTTTAATAAATAATAATAATTACTTTTTATTATTGTTAAATATAAATATAAATGTTAGAACAAAGACTTTTGTGATTCATAAAGTAGATAAATGTCTTTTGGATTAATCATATCATTAACATTTGGTTGAAGTTTAGAACCAACTAATGTGGTTCATCCTCAGGAGGACAAGGTGAAAAAAGTCCATGGATTTCATTGAATAAATAGTATGGATGCATCATCTCCTTGACTAAATAATTGAAAAATAAGCTGACCAAATCCTAATGATGTGATTAATCCGAAAGATATTTATTTATAAATAAAAATATTAATAAGCAAAAAAATATTTTAATAATTATTACTTTAATTATTTATAATTATTTTTATTAAAATAATTATTTAATAATAATCTATAATTATTTAACAATTATGAAATTGACTTATGTAATCCATAAATTTACTTATATATGATTTTCATGAAAGATTTTATACACAATTATTTAACTATTAATAATAATTATTTAATAATAAAAAATAATGATTTTATTTAAATAATTATAATAATAATTATATATAATTATTTCATACTAAAAAATAATTATTTTTATTTAAATAATAATAATAATAAATTATTATTAATAATTATTTAATAATAATACTAATTATTGTTATTAATTACTATTAACGGAAATTAATAATATTATTAAAAATAAATATTAATATTATTAATAAAAATAAAAATTATAATAAAAAATAATATAAATAATATTTTATTAATAATATTATATTTAGAATAATTATGCTATTAATATGAATAAAAAGGACATTCATTTAAATAAATCAATCCTATAAATAATTCATTTATATAATAAAAAATTAACTAAAAATAAAATAAAGATTTATTAATACATTTATATTTTATAAATACATTTAATTTCCGATAGGCATATCTATATGCAGCGACATGCGTTGACCGTTTTTTGTTTTTTAATGGACGATTGCGATTAATTCTAAATGGAATATGCTTCGCCTTTGTCAATTAATTCTAAATGGAATATGCTTCGCCTTAGTCATTCATCGACGACTAAGCTGCATGGGATGTCGAAGGGTTGGACAAAAAAATAGTTTGGAAATATTTGAAAGAGAAATTGAGGGGTTGGCGGGTGTGGCGTGCCAATGGGTGTTGCGTGTCAATGTGTCAAAATGGTGGAATAATTTAATAGACAGAGGCATGGTCTAATAAGAAGAATAGAAAAAGAGAATAGAATGAATTGTATTGTTCACTAGACTAAAAATAGTCTATGGGACTACTAGCTTCCTTGTTTTTTGCCTTCTGTAATTCAATCTTTTTCTTATTCAAATTGACGATAAGTTCACCTAATCTTTTAGCAGTTTCTTCACTGAAAAGACAATGCCATGGAATTGATGTTAACATATTGCGGCAATTGTCTCTGGTGTCTTTGAAAGTGTCACATTCCAAAATGAAATGTTTTTCTGATTCAACTGCCCCAGAAGTGCAAAAAGTACATACCCTTTCATCTCAAGCTTCTTTAGGTCTCTTCCACCCCCCCGTTTCACACCGAAATTGATGTAAGTTAGTTCTTAATTAAACAACAAAAACTTTTGCTCTCCACAGTATGATAGCTCCAATATATAATCACGACACTTTTTCTCTTCTCAATAATAAGAAGCTGCCACGTTACCAATAGCCAGAGCGAAAGCGCCATGTTTATTAAACCATGCCTCTGTCTATTAAATTATTGCATCATTTTGGCCAATTGACACGCAACGCCCATTGGAACGCCACACCCGCCAACCCCGCAATTTCTCTTTCAGATATTTCCAAAATATTTTTTGCCAAATGCTTCGACCTCCAGTGCAGCTTAGTCGTCGATGAATGACTAAGACGAAGCATATTCCGTTTAGAATTAATCGCAACAGTCTGTTAAAAAAACAAAAAAAAACGGTCAACACATCTAGTTGCATATAGATATGCCTATCGGAAAATATATAATAATGAAAATCTTAAAATAAACTAAATAATATTTTTTTTAGAGTAGATGTTGATGACCCTGCAATTGAGCCGGATTTCTCCCTGATGGTATTTGGGCACATAGAATTGATGGTAAGCAGTATGTGAGTGTCACGGAAGAAACAAGTATAAGAATCTGAATGTGAAGGTATGTATTTATATGGATGTGTATTGTACTTGTGGATATTGTATGCAAAGGTATGTATTATAATGACAAAAATTGTAAATGATTATTAGTACTACATCAGAGTGACAAAATTTTTAAATGAAATGTTCACTGAAACTTTAATAAGTTATAGTTCAAAATAATTTTTAAGTTACACTTAAGATTAATTTATTTATCCATTTTCAAAAGAATTATTATAACATATTGAGAGGTTAATCGATATTGAAGATAATTCTTCTTCTTTTTTTCGTTTTTCTTTTTTTTATATGGTTTACTGTACCAATCTAGTACAAGCTATGTCGACATACCTCCACATACAACATTCATTGATACTAGCTATCTCCACATAAAATATTTAAGGGTACTAGTTATCTCTGCTAACATCTACCTGTTATTCCTAAAAATCTTGTTATCAAGGTAGATAATCTTGTGACCACATCTACTTGTTATTTCGAGAAATCAAGGTACATAATCATCTACTTGTTATTCTCATAAATCTTGTTATTCTCGGAAATCAAGATAGATAATCATGTTACGACATCTACGTGTTATTCTGAGAAATCAAGGTAGATAATCTTGTTATGACATCTACCTGTTATTCCCATAAATCAAGGTAGATAATCGTGTTAACATTGCATCTACCCGCTATTCCCATAAATCAAGGTAGATAATCTTGTTAATCTTGTTACCACATCTACTTATTATTCCTAAAAATCTTGTTATTCCCATAAATCAAGTTAAATAATCGTGTTACCACATCTACCTATTATTCCGAAAAATCACAATAGATAATATTATATTCCCATAAATCAAATTAGATAATCGTGTTACCACATCTACCTGTTATTCCAAAAAATCAAAATAAATAATCTTATTACAGACAAACATGTACCTAGATAATTCTTACGTACTATTATTATTATCATTATTAAAAAATATATAACATTCAAAAAAATCAATATTGCTTAAGAAAAAATCATATATTTATAATAATATTCTAAAAACAATAAGTATCTCTCCTAATCCTTATTAAAATTATCTTCCATATAAATATATTAATAACATTTAACTTTAATTAAAAAATAATAATACTATCTCTGATTATTATTTAATTTTAAAACTAATCAATAAATACAATTTTTTTATTTATGATAAAAATCTTTAAAAATAATATACATTTTTAATATTTAATTATCATAAGCATAAAAAAGAATCGTTATTGGAAGTCCCTATATACAAAAAGTAGACATGGTAGACACTTGTTCAACTTATTATAGGTCGTACATACTTGGCAATGAGTCGTACACATATTTGCTTTGTAAATGAATAAATCCATGGTATATATATAGTCTTTATCAAATCTATGTATAAATGCTATTCTATTTGACAAGTTCACTTGTAAATTAATGATCTATGGTATTGTAAGAATGTGGATAGCAAATCTACTTATAATAAAGAAAGGTTCCATCATATTCTCTTGGTTTAGTTTATTCTATTTTATTTTACATTGAATTTATTTAATTCAATCATTTCAATACATTGCTATTTAGTTGGCACAAGTTGATAGTTGTTTATTGCCCTTAGAGAATTTTAATGAGTTGGCACAAGTTGTCCACGTGTTGACGTAATCCTCCCCAAATGTGCGGCCCACTTTATTCGATGTTCCCCGCCCATATCTTTGTCATCGCAAACCCGTCGTAAGAAGAAATATTATTAATGCAAAAGGTGATATACCTCTATTGCCAAAAACACACAAAACGATTTATTAGTATTATTTATTGTTAGGAAAGGACAAGCTTGAATCTATTACTATTATTTGTTGTGAGGAAAGGACAAGCCTGAATGTAGCCTTTTCCACAAGAATTTCAATATCCATTAGAGTGCAGCATCATCACGTTATTTAAATTGCAAAATTGATATGCAATAAGGATGTAGGATCTAACAAGTAAAAATTGAAATATTATAATTCAATATATTAAAATAGTTTCTATTGTTTTGTTATATATGATTGTTTTTATGTTTGTCTATGAGGTTCTAGATAAAGAGTGATCGATATTTTGATAAGGGACTCTTTAATGTAAAGTCACGGGTTCAATTTTCCGCCTCGATCGAGGTGATATATATTGGACATAATGATGAAGTTGTAGTCCTATCTAGCTTACACAAAAAAAAAAAATTGTTTTCAAGTCTAATTTTTTTTAAGGTTATTAACATTATCTCTAAATATGTTTTAGCTTAGTATGGATAAAATATGGCGAGATTCCGTAAATAATTAGGAAAACTTTTTTCTGGGAGTCTAGAGTGGGTGTAAGTTAAGATAGCTTTTTATGATATATTATTGGTAATGTTTGTAAAAACAACAATTTGTTAACTTGGAGGAATGATTAGAGGTACTTACACAATAAATTTAAAGATGATGTAAAAGGATAAAATGTAGACAAATGAATTAGTTTTCTGAATATACCAGCCTAGATCCATCTTAATCCCGGATCTATCAAGTGCCGAGAGGGATCGAATCTATCAAGGTGCAGACCTCTTCTTCAAGTTTTGCGCTCATAAAAGAGGTTTGCACCTCGAGAGATTCAATCCCTCTCGACACTTGATAGATCCAAGGTTAAGACGGATCTAGGCTAGTTTCAGTCGTGTGTGGTCATGCAAAATTTGTTGAACATCTAATTATTTTGATCATTTTAAATATGCTAAATATGTGTAAGACTATTTAGAGAGACTGTTAGTACCTTGAATGATGAAATAAAAATTTTGAGTGCGAAGCGACAATGTAACAATGTTGAATGATAGAAAATGTGAATAATGAGAATATAGTCAATTATAAACAATATTCATTGCTTTCAATCTGAAACTATTTTCTTCTACTATTCTGATTGCCACACCTATTAGTTTTGTCATTTTCTCATATCGATCATCACTTGTATTAACTTAGAACAATGAGAGAAGACATGTGATTGTGCCTCAAGAAAAGACGAAATAAAATCTTAAACTTCAAACTTTGAAGAAAACTAAATAAAAAAATTATATGATTTTATCCAACTTTATTTTAAAGAAAAATGAATAATTAATTTTCGTGCAAAACTAACCAACAAATGCTTAAATCATTTGCTATAGCGAGCTCGAAGGGTAGAGCCTAATAAATGATGAACTAACAATTTCCCCTAAAGGTGCAAAGATACATCGAAGGAATAGAAGATTCAAGAAGATCCTTTTAGAAAACTAAAAGGCTCTTATTTCTAATAGAATAAATATTATATAAAGATTATTTGAAAAAAAATGAGATATATAAAATGTATGACTACACGTACAACCAATGATGCAACTTGGCAAAACATGTATTGTATTGAAATAAAGTGGATTCAATGAATGAAAAATATCTCTTAGTAGACAATACTAACCTTATTGAAAAGTGGAAACTAAAAAATCAACCAAGTGTCATAAATGTGTAGTGAAAACAAATTTAGTGAGGATGGTGGTTTTGTTTCACCCATGCATGTTGAATCTTTAATTAAACTGAGAGGGGGGGGGGGGGGGGTGAATCAGTTTAATACATACATAAGCTTTTCAAAAGTTTCACCAAATTTATTTACAGCTCAATTTGTGAACAGTCTTAAAATGTTGCAGCCAATATTAAATTAATGTGACACCACACTTATGTTGAGAGCAAAGAAACAATTAAGGTATCAAAGAACCCATCAACACATAAGAAACACACACAGACAACAGACAAGTGGAAACCCATAGAAGTGAGAAAACCACAATTTATTATTGTGTGATGCAAAGGCAGCTCCAACTCCCTCTCACCATCAAGTTTCATAGCAACAAACCCCAGAGGCTCTATTTTCAATTTTGGTAAGCTACAAACCGTAAGGAAGCACCAACTCCTTCGATTTTCTGCAAGCACCAACCTACAGAGGCTCCACCATGAATATTAATCGACGTTTATCAAGTCATGAATTTGATAGGGAAGCTCCAACTTCCTCAATTTATCAAACTGAATTTTTGCTGATTTACCTCAAATATCAGCTCTATTCTATAGCTTCTCTTTCTCCTCTTCTTTTCTTAATCTTCTCTGCCTCACTCTTCTGTACTCTGCCTTCTCTATATTTACTCTCTCTAGCCTATTTTTGCATATCATGATGATATTATTTATAGAGTTCCTCACATGACTATTTGTATTTCACAAAGATTTTAGAGTGAACAGTCATGACTCTTTGGCTTCCATCTTCTCATTCCTTTTATCTTCTCATTAAAAAAAAAAATGTAGGTGCTTATCTTAATATTACAAGGATTTTGCTCTTCCGAGGACTTTCCAATGCATCACAAAGAACATAAACCAATTAAAATATTTAATAATTACAATGATATTCATCTGATCATCTGTTCATACACTTTTTCCCTTTTTGATCGCTGCGCATTTGTACCCTTTTTTCTGGGAAGACCGTGTTGGTCCCTTTCTAGTGATGTTATGCCTTCGTTTATGGTCACGCGTAACTCCTTAATTTATGAGTACGTATTTATTTTTATTTGTACGCGCTAAGAAATGCTATGAAACTCATGGATCGTAATTGATCCATTTCGGGATACCCAATGCTCCCCTATAGCAAGTGTTCGGGCGAGTTCCGCAAGCGGAAAAAACATACATTCCAATTGTTTTAAATAAAGAATCGCCCTCCACCTTGAGCTGAGGCCCGTGGGTCCACAGACCACGCGACATATTTCAACATAATCGCTACAGCGTTTTATAACAGTGCCTTCTGTATATATACATATATATCTCGTAGTTTCAATTCTCGGCGAACTTATATAAAGTTTTAATCATATAAACTGCCACTTCAATGAAGAATCATATTAATACTTAACAAATGCCCTTTCGGGTCCACTTGCCACGCTTTCCGATGCGATATATTTCTCCTCCAACAATTTCCGATTGCGATTGATCACAATCGCAAGCTGCCTTGCTCCGATGCGATTGATCACTGTTCACCGTTCTTTTCCAATGCGATTGGATCTCAAATACTTGTTAGTCATAGTTTATAAGCTCATCAGGTCCGGGCTTCAATCGCAATCGCAAATCTTTGTTGCATGTTCCGATACCCTGGATTAACTTCGATTGCGATTAATCGCAATCGCAACTTTTAGTTGCAAGTGATCCACTACCAGATTTTCTCCGATGTGATTGGGTTGTTCCGATGCGATCATGCCGGACTTCAAATACTTGTTACTCATGGTTTATAAGCCCACCGGGTCCGGGCTTCAATCGCAATCGCAAGTTTTGGTTTATACATTCCACTGCCCGTATAATCTTCGATGCGATTGGGTAAGGGGTCCCACCATACGGTACTTTGGTTATTTGTTTATCATAAAGCGCTCCACGTAAATTAATACATATGCATTGGACCTTTGATCCTTTTAAATTCAAGCTCAATAACATGAAACTTATATATATAAGGCGCTATATATATATGTAATGTGCTACATATGTACTCCAGCATGGGTAACGATTCCCAGAATGAGATTTATACGTATATTTTGCTGCTTGGGTTATACGATTCCCGGAATTGTGTTTATGTTATATGTACCGCCCGGCTGGGTAATGGTTCTCGGAATTATATACATATATCCTCCGGCTAATGTAGCGATTTTAGGAATAGGGGTTTGTGTATATATATATATATATATATATATATATGCATGCCGCTTGGGTTAAGATTCCCAGAATTTATGTGCCTCTACTGTGCTAACGCCTCTGTCACTCGACCGCTTCACTGCCTCTGTATTTGTTGCCTCTGTCTCCACTGCTCGACCGTTTCACTACCTCCATATTCGCTGCTTCTGCCTCCACTTCTCGACCGTTTCACTCTGCCTCTGTATTTGACTGTTACGCTTTAGCAGTGTTCTTCCGCCTGTCTCCTTTGCATGTTTCTACTTCAGCGCTGCTCGACCTCTGCCTCTGCCTTCTGCTGTACATATTCCCTGCTGTTGTTCTTTGCTTTCTTTGCCATCAATGACAATATTTCTAACAGTCTCCCCCTTTGGCATTGATGGCAATACACTTCCTCTGTTTTCCTGTTAGAATTCTTTCTTCTGTTGCTTGCTCTTCCTCCCCCTTTGACATCAATGGCAAAGGACGGCGCCTCATTTTTCCGTATAGGCTCTGTCGTTGCATTTCCTTTCTTTGATTTGTGTTTATACCACCATTTTCTGTCTTTGTACCCTGCTGCTCCAGACTGTTGTACAGGACTTGTTGAGAGAACACTTTAAGGATTATTGAACTTGAATATACGTTTTGTCTCTATCTGATATAGTGAGCCAATATATGTTTTATATATGTGTTTCATCTGTAGTGCATGTTGTTGGTAATCTGTGCTATATTGTAGACAGGGATGATGCATTTAACGACTGAAAGGTCCTTGTTGCTTTTTCATGCTGAATGCTGATAATACTGAGAATATTATCTTATAGCTCTTTGATACTGTGGACCTGTTTTATGCTTCCCTTGCTTGCTGACTTCTTTTAGGAATGATATTTTCGTTTTTGTTCTCCCCCTGAGACTGTGCTTTCTCTTCATATTAGAGAGCAGTATCTGCAGATACTACCCCTAATTTATCTCTCAAATATTGAAATGATTCTCTAGCAAGGGGTTTGGTAAATATATCAACTGTCTGTTCTTTTGTTGGCACATGCTCCAGCTTTACTATCTTCTGAGCCACTTGTTCTCGGAGAAAATGATACTTGATTGGGATATGCTTAGTTTTTGAGTGAAGCACAGGACTTTTTGATATACTTATAGCGCTTGTATTATCACATTTGATTGAGATAGGTTCATTAATGCTTACCTTCATGTCTTGAAGAGTCTGCTTCATCCACATGACTTGTGTACAACATGCTGCTGCTGCTATATATTCTGCTTTAGCTGTAGACAAGGAGATAGATGTTTGTTTCTTGCTTAACCATGCTACCAGACTTTCTCTTAGATAGAATGTGCCTCCACTTGTACTCTTTCTTTCATCCACACAGCTGGCCCAATCTGCATCTGTGTATGCTGTCAAGGTGAAGCTTTTGCCTTTAGGATACCAAAGTCCATATTGTGCTGTTCCTTGTAGATATATGAATATTCTTTTGACTGCAAGAAGGTGATTTTGTTTAGGCGCTGCTTGATATCTAACCACTAGTCCTACTGCTAGCATGATGTCTGGTCTTGATGCTGTCAAATACAACAAGCTTCCTATCATGGATCTGTAGAGTTTTTGATTTACATCTGCAGACCCATCATCAGCACATAGCTTGCATCCCATGATCATGGGGGTTGTCACAGGTTTGCAGTCCTCCATTTTGAATTTTTTCAGCATTTCTTTTAAGTATTTTTCTTGAGAGATGAATGTACCTGTGTTCTTTTGCTGAATTTGCAGTCCCAGGTAGAAACTGAGCTCTCCAATCATCGACATTTCAAACTCTGTTTTCATTTCATTAGCAAACCCTTTTGCTAGTTCTTCTCTGTTGCTTCCAAACATATTGTCATCAACATATACTGCAACAATCAGGAGTTCATTTTCATGGGCTTTTATATATATATTGTTGTCTACTCCACTTCTCTTAAAACCCTGTTTTTGCAAATATTTATCCAGTCTTGAGTACCAAGCACGAGGAGCCTGTTTCAGTCCATATAGAGCCTTCTTCAGTCTGCACACATATTCTTCTTTGTCTATAAATGAGAAGCCTTCTGGTTGTTCCATGTAGACTTCTTCTTCCAAGTCTCCATTCAGGAATGCAGATTTTACATCCATTTGATATACTTTGAAGTTTTGGTAGCAAGAAAATGCCAGAAACATTCTGATAGCTTCCATTCTGGCTACAGGGGAAAATGTTTCATCGTAATCCAATCCTTCAATTTGTGAGTATCCCTCACAGACAAGTCTGGCTTTATTCCTGATTACCTGTCCTTCTTCATTCATTTTGTTTTTGAATACCCATTTTGAGCCTATGACATTTTTCTCAGTGGGTCTAGGCACTAGTTCCCAGGTATTATTTTTCTCAATTTGGTCCAATTCTTCATTCATAGCATTCACCCAAGACTTGTCCTTGCTGGCTTGTTCAAATTTTTTTGGCTCTATTTGTGACAACATGGCTATGTATACCTCTTCTGTTTGTTCTATTAGCTACCTTCTTGTCTGGACCCCTGCTTTCTTGTCTCCTATGATATGATCTTCAGGATTATTCTTCTAAGTGTATCTTGAGGAGGCTTTCGAGCTCAGTTCTGCATCTTCTGTTGTCTTTCTTGTTTCATCATCATTATGGTCTTCTTCTTCATGGTTTTCTGATGGCTTGCTGCAGTCTGTATTTCTTGTATTGTTTGGAAGTTCTTCATCAAATCTCACATCAATACATTCAACTATTTTCCGAAGAGTCTTGTTGTAGCACCTGTACCCTTTAATTTTGGATGCATATCCTAGAAATATCCCTTCATCTGCTCTTGCATCAAATTTCCCAAGATTTTCATCATTATTCTTTATGTAACACTTGCTTCCAAAGATTCTAAAATGTTTAATTGAAGCAGGTTTCCCATGCCATAGTTCATAGGGAGTCTTGTCACTGCTTGGCCTTAAGTGGGCTTTATTCAGAATATGCACTGCTGTCTGTACTTCTTCTGCCCAGAAGGTTTGTGGAATATTATTCTCCTGCATCATGGCTCTGGCTATTTGTTGAAAAAATCTGTTTTGTCTCTCTGCTACTCCATTCTGCTAAGGTGTCCCTGCAATAGTAAATTGTTGTTTTATGCCATATTCATTGCATAGATCTGCAAAGTCATAATCTGTGAATTCACCTCCTCTGTCCGATCTGATGCATTTTAGCTTGCATCCTGTCTGATTTTCTACTAATGCTTTGAATATTTTGAATTTGTCCAGAGCTTCCGATTTATTCTTGAGAAAAGCAACCCATGTCATTCTGGAGAAATCATCTATTATCAGCATGAAGTAGGATTCTCCACTTGGTGTTTTAGTTCTTGCAGGTCCACACAGATCCATGTGCACAAGCTGAAGTGGTCTTCTTGTTGATAACTCCTCTTTGGTCTTAAAGGATGTGCGAGTTTGTTTACCCAATTGACAAGATTTGCATATGGTATTAGATGGCTTCTTTATTTCTAGCATGTCTTTGACAGCTCTCTTCTTGCTTAGTCTAATGATGTGATCGAAGCTGAGATGTCCCAATCTTTTATGCCATAACCATGACTCTTCTAGTTTGCTAAGATGGCATGCTTCATCTTCCTCTTTCACAATGTAAACATTACTTTCTGTTCGAACACCTTTGAGTAGAGTCTTACCTGTGGTGCTTGATCTGACTTCATAGTCTTGTGCTCTAAATAGAACTTCGCAACCTTTGTCACACATCTGACTGACACTCAGTAAATTTGCTTTCAGCCCATCTACAAATAGTACATCTTGGGCCTTTCCTCTGCCATTGTCTATGCTGACTGAGCCCTTTCCTTTGATCTTTCCTGACTTATCATTGCCAAAAGTAACATTTCCAGATTTCTTTTCATCAAGAGTTATAAACTTACTTTTGTCTCCTGTCATATGTTTTGAGTAGCCACTATCCAAATACCACTGACTTTTCAGGTCTTGTGCAGTTAGAGCCAAGTCACATTTATTCACCTTCTTTATCCACTGGAAGCGCCATTTTGCTTGGTATATTTTGTGAGGAGATGAAATATATTTTCTTAGAGGACATTTGGAAGGTATATGTCCAACTTGATTGCATACACAACATTTGATCATAATTTTTGTATAATTATGAGTATGAACAGAATTTCTTTGATTCATAAACCTCCTTGAGGTGTTAAACATTAATCTTTGTCCATACTTTCTACATTCAATGATTTTATGACCAAATTCCTTACAATAAAAGCAGTAACCATAGAAGCTATTTGCATACCTGATGTAAGGTTGTCTCTTCCATTTGTTTGCTTGAGGCAGTATCTTCAATGTTTGCATCTTTTGCTGGTTTGAATTACTCCTCCTTGCATGACAATATGCAGCAATGTGTCCCAGCTTGTGGCAGACATAGCAGGTGGAATTCTTCATTGGAGGGAAGAATCTCCTTTGATGATTTCCAAATTTTACATATTCAGGGGTCTGAGTGTTTATTACATTCTTTGCTACTAGTGGTTTCTTCTGATCTCTTTCTTCCTTGTTGCAGATTTCTTCTTTTGTAGGAATTGTTTGAGTTGCTTCATCAATCTTCTTTGCTTTTACAAAAATAATCTCTCTGTCAACCTTTTATTTTCCTTTACTCGATTCTCCTTCATACCCTATTCCTATTTTTATCATTGGGGATCTTTGAGCAACTAGAATTTCATTCAACTTACTAGAGCTTGTTGTTTGAGAAGAGTTTATAAGCACTGTCCTTTGAGCATTTTATAGTTTCTTCCTGAGACATACTACTTCTTCTTCCAGTTTCTCTTGTTCTCGGGTTTTATCCTTGATTTGCTGAAGTAACATGTCTTCTATCTTCTTGGCTTCTTCAAGCTCTACCTTTAGTTGCATGAGGACCTCTGAGTTTTGTTCTTCTCTTACATACTTAAGAAGAATGTCCTTTTGTTTTCTGCACTTCAGTTTGAGTCTGTCAATCTCTTCCAGAGCACTTCTTAGCTCCCCCTCAAGGTCGACTTCCCCTTCTTCTTCTTCATCTTCTAGCAGGAGTCCTTCAAGTTCTTCTATGGCCATCAATAAGAATTTGGAGGTTCCTTCTTCACTTGAGGGTTCATCTGAATCTTCAGATGTACTGCTGTCTTGTTGAGCATAGAAGGATTTTCTGCTGAACTTCTTTCCTTTCTGCCAGTTCTTTGATTTATTTTTCTCTGACTCTTGAGCCTGATTCCTTATTTTCTTGTGAGGACACTTAGCAGCATAGTGTCCCACTCTTCCATAGTTAAAGCATTTGAAGGGGAGTTTACCTTTGTATTTACCTAAGCCTCTATCCAATTTCTTGACAAACTTTGCCTCTTCTTCATCTGAGCAAGAGCATATGTCTCCCTCTTCTTATTTCTTCTTTTCTGTTTTAAAGGCTGCTTCCCTCGTACTTGGCTTCTTCTATGGGAGCCTCATTTCATAGGCTGTTAGATTTCCAAGTAGTTGGTTCATGGTCAAGGTCTCCCAATCAGTTGTTTCTTCTATTGCAGACACCTTTGGATTAAACTTGGATGGAAGAGATCTTAGAATCTTTTGCACAATTATACTTTCTGGCAGTTTTTCTCCAAGAGCTTTCATATTGTTAATAATTTCTGCAGTCTTTAGGAAGAAATTGGCAATGTCTTCATCATCATTCATTTTTAAGTTTTCAAACTGGGCTTTATAGACTTGAAGTTTGGCAGTCTTTACTTTCTGGTCTCCCTCATGTATGTTTTCAAGAGTATCCCATATTTTTTTGGCAGTGTCTTTGTGCATTACTTTAATAAACTCTGCTTCACACAATCCATTCAGGATGGCATTCATGGCTTTTGCGTTAGCCAAAAAATCTTGTTTTGATTCTTTTTCTGTGTCAGTTTCCTTCGAGGCATATCCTAATTCCACCGCAGCCCAGACTTCTATCCCTAGAGACATTATGTATGTCCTCATTCTGATTTTCCAGAAAGCATAATTTTCACCAGTGAAGAAAGGGGCTTTATTGGTTGAGAATCCTTCTATACTAGCCATCTTGGGAACCTAGGATCTCCTTTCAGTTGTTAGAATTGTACAAAGGAACCCCCTCTGATACCAATTGTTGAATATTTAATTAAACTGAGAGGGGGGGGGTGAATCAGTTTAATACATACATAAGCTTTTCAAAATTTTCACCAAAATTATTTACAGCTCAATTTGTGAACAGTCTTAAAATGTTGCAGCCAATATTAAATTAATGTGACACCACACTTATGTTAAGAGCACAAACAATTAAGCAGATTGAAAGAATCACATCAACACATAAGAAACACACACAGAGACAACAGATGTAAGTGGAAACCCATAAAGGGAGAAAACCACAACTTATTATTGTTGTGATGCAAAGGCAAGCTCCAACTCCCTCTCACCACTGTTTTCTGCAGGCACCAACCTACAGGAGGCTCTATCCTCAATTCTGCAAGCTACAACTTGCAAGGAAGCACCAACTCCCTTCGATTTTCTGCAGGCACCAAACTATAGGAGGCTCTAACCTCAGTCAGCTACAAATGACAGCTATCAAGCTGCAACTTGATAGGGAAGCTCCAACTTCCTCAATTTATCAAACTGAATTTTTGCTGATTTACCTCAGATATCAGCTTTGTTCTATAGCTTCTCTTTCTGCTCTTCTTTTCTTAATCTTCTCTGCCTCACTCTTCTGTACTCTTCCTTCTCTATATTTACTCTCTCTAAACTCTTTTTGCATATCAAGATGATATTATTTATAGAGTTCCTCACATGACTGTTTGTATTTCACAAAGAATTTAGAGTGAACAGTCATGACTCTTTGGCTTCCGTCTTCTCATTCCTTTTATCTGCTCATTAAAAAAAATAACTGTAGGTGCTTATCTTAATATTACAGTGGGATATTTTCTCTCTTCCGGAGTCTTGCCAATGCATCACAAACAATATTACATTTAATTACAATGACAGCTCCAGCTCACTCATACAGCCTTTTGGATCGCTGCGCATTTGTCTTTTCTTTGACTGTGTTGGTCCCTTTCTCTCCTCTATATGCCTTTCTGTTTATGGCTGCTGCGTAACTCCTGAATTTATGAGCTGCATTTTTATTTTTATTTTTATATCAGTGCTTTATATATATATGAAACTGCTGACTGTAATTCTGGACAAATTCCAACGCTCTGTACATAGCAAGTGTCTTGTTGATGTGGTGAGTTCCGCAAGCGGAACAAACATACATCCAAATTGTTTTAAATAAAGAATCACCCTCCACCTTGAGCCGAGGCTCGTGGGTCCACAGACCACGTGGCATATTTCAATATAATCGCTACAACGTTTTATAACAGCGCCTTCTGTATATATACATATATATCTCGTAGTTTCAATTCTCGGCGAACTTATATAAAGTTTTAATCATATAAACTGCCACTTCAATGAAGAATCATATTAATACTTAACAAATTCCCTTTCGGGCCCACTTTCCACGCTTTCCGATGTGATATATTTCTCCTCCAGCGATTTCCGATTGCGATTGATCGCAATCGCAAGCTGCCTTGCTCTGATGCGCTTGATCACTATTCACTGTTCTTTGCCGATGCGATTGGAACTCAAATACTTGTTAGTCATAGTTTATAAGCCCATCGGGTCTGGGCTTCAATCGCAATCGCAAATCTTTGTTACATGTTCCGATACCCTGGATTAACTCAAAATTGCGATTAATCGCAATCGCAACTTTTAGTTGCAAGTGATCCGCTGCCAGATTTTCTCCGATGCGATCATGCCGGACTTCAAATACTTGTTACTCATGGTTTATAAGCCCACCAGGTCCGGGCTTCAATCGCAATCGCAAGTTTTTGTTTATACGTTCTGCTGCCCTTATAATCTCCGATGCGATTGGGTAAGGGATCCCACCATACGGTACTTTGGTTATTTGTTTATCATAAAGTGCTCCACGTAAATTAATACATATGCATTGGACCTTTGATCCTTTTAAATTCAGGCTCAATAACATGAAACGTATATATATAAGGCACTGTATATATATGTAATGCACTACATATGTACTCCAATGTGGGTAACGATTCCCGGAATGAGATTTATACGTATATTTTGCTGCTTGGGTTATACGATTCCCAGAATTGTGTTTATGTTAGATGTACCGCCCGGCTGGGTAATGGTTCTCGGAATTATATACATATATCCTCCGGCTAAGGTAGCGATTCTCGGAATAGGGGTTTGTGTATATATATATATATATATATATATATATGCATGCCGCTTGGGTTAAGATTCCCGGAATTTATGTGCCTCTGCTGTGCTAACGCCTTTGCCGCTCGGCCGCTTCACTGCCTCTGTATTTGCTGCCTCTGTCTCCACTGCTCGACCGTTTCACTGCCTCCATATTCGCTGCTTCTGCCTCCATTGTTTGACCGTTTCACTCTACCTCTGTATTTGATTGTTACGCTTTAGCAGTGTTCTTCCGCCTGTCTCCTTTGCCTGTTTCTGCTTCAGCGCTGGTCGACTTCTGTCTCTGCCTTCTGCTGTACATATTCCCTGCTACTGTTCTTTGCTTTCTTTGCCATCAATGACAATATTTCTAACAATGCAAAGGCTTTTCTTCATATAATGTATATTTAATAATGGGTCGACTTAATCTTGAAATTTTTATGCCTCACTACTCCCACAACCATAGATTCAACAACATTTTTGAGACTAGGACTGGTATAATTAGTTATTACCAAGAATTAATTTTTGTTTCATACCTTGCTCCATTTCGTTTTTCCTTCCTTTCCATTCATGTCATCCAATGATCGAGAATCGATTCTCTCTTTAGTAGACATTAGTTAGTCTTTGTTTTGTAAGGTTGATAACATAGATGGATCCATGTAAATCAAAGATGTTTGCTATCTATTTATATTGTATGTTTACAGGGCATCGAAGAACTAAAGCATATTTTACTTAGAGGCTATCTGGATCTATAAGGAATGAGCATAAGAGTAGAAACATAGAGGAGGCTTTAAGAGGATAGGTTGGTTCACCTCCAAGATATCTTGGCATTGTTGGCTTGAGGGGTCCTGTCTCAGGTTCGGTGTGCAAGGTTTGCCAACAAACCCCTATACTACTGGCCCTTTTGGCAGTGACCTACTTGCGCAGGTCACAGTCTCACCCGAAGTAGTATGAGTGGGTACTGGAATTAGGTTTCCGCACCCTGAGAAAGGAAGGGTAAGGAAAATAGGGTTGCGTTCTATTCAGAGTACCTTGTCTCTGCGCAGGGTTAAATATGTATCCAATTGCATCCACGTGCACTAAATCTACAATTATATGCTTTTCAGAACATCAAAACAATGTTACATAACCAGAACAGAATAGATCTAGATCCAATTAAATACACAGAATTTTGCAGCATAATATAACCAGAGCGGAACAGATCCAATCATTCAATATACATACCTTCGCAACGCAAAGAAATAAAATGCATAACACAGTAATTACCAGAAATTCATTCAATAGTACTCACATATTTAGATCTAATAATTCTGCGTATTCATTCATTCATCAACCTTTCCTTACAATTCCCTTCCCAACTTACGCACACAACAGCAAGGTCTGCACACAGCTGGACTAGGATCTTCGCGCACACAGCCAGCAGGAGTCCGTTCCCCAAAAACCCAAACAAATCACTTACACAACAGATTGCATCAATAGCTCATCAAATCCTACCTCTTACAATCTGAAATGCCTCTCTATTTATAACAATCTAGCTTTAACATTCCTATGGTCCACAACCCATGGTTTTTGGACCCCTAGTTTACCCTTTAACCCATTACAATGCTTTCGGGGCTTTGACCCACCCCAAAACACCTGCGTTATACTAAATATAATAAAAAATAACCAAAATGGACCAGTTTCGTAGCTTGTTAGGAGACTCCATTCCAACAGGCATTTACTTGTAGAGAGTGAGAGAAAGAACGAGAGAATATAGTGAAAATCGAGGCTTCATACTCAAATTATATACATAATCACATCATGTCTAGCTATCAATCCTAGAGGACTGACACCAAGCTGGAAAACTTGTACCTTTAAGTGAACATGTCCACCATGAATTACCATTTATCTTCTTAGTCAACTGAACAACCTTTGCTCGTTGATCCTTCGGCTAACACCAACTTCATTTCACTGGCCAACCAACTCCATTGGAATTTGAATCTTACTCATCACTTCAATTTCCCACATCTTAATCTCCAAGCACACATCGAGTTGAACAAACCTTCCATTTCATCTTCAAGTGTCAACTGCTCAAATCACTTGGAGCTACAAAGACAACATTTATATGAACAAGAAGAGGAGAGGCTATGCTTTCATGAAGGGAAATAATTCTAGAATCAACGCCAAATCCAATCCCAACTCCCTTCTTTCATCAAAGATAAATCATAGGAATACGACTTCCCTTAGTGGAAACAAAAGGCGACAACTACAACAGGTTGTTAAATCAACTTTTGGGGATCTCAGAATTTTCAGTAGGAATTCATATGAATCATCATCATACCCTAAAATCAATCCATGCTCCTCCTCCTTCCATGCCTTCAAATATGCTAAAGCCACATGTCAAATTTGAATTAAAGAGAGGCAAGAAAAAATGGCATTTTATGATTATTGAGATGAACCATATCTGTCCAACTCAATATTTCAAAAATACACCTTCAATGTAAATATAATTATAATACAAACAAAGTGAAATAAAACGTCAAAATATTAAATAAACATTCACGTAATAACTTTAACAATTTCAATCTTGATAGAGTCTTTAGTTTCTAAATCAAATTTTGGGGATCTCAGAAGTTTCAGTAGGAACTCATATGAATCATCATCATAGCCTAAAATCAATCCATGCTCCTCCTCCTTCCATGCCTTCAAATATGCCAAAGCCACATGTCAAATTTGAATTAAAGTGAGGTAAGAAAAAATGACATTTTATGATTAGTTGAGATGAACCGTATCTGTCCAACTCAATATGTCAAAAAAAAAACTTCAATGTAAATATAATTATAATACAAACAAAGTGAAATAAAACGTCAAAATATTAAATAAACATTCACATAATAACTTTAACAATTTCAATCTTGATAGAGTCTTTAGTTGTTAAATCAACTTTTGGAGATCTCAAAAGTTTCAGTAGGAACTCATATGAATCATCATCATACCCTAAAATCAATTCATGCTCCTCCTCCTTCCATGCCTTCAAATATGCTAAAGCCACATGTCAAATTTGAATTAAAGAGAGGCAAGAAAAAATGACATTTTATGATTAGTTGAGATGAACCGTATCTATCCAACTCAATATGTGAAAAGCACACCTTCAATGTAAATATAATTATAATACAAACAAAGTGAAATAAAACATCAAAATATTAAATAAACATTCACATAATAACTCTAACAATTTCAATCTTGATAGAGTCTTTAGTTGTTAAATCAACTTTTGGGGATCTCAGAAGTTTCAATAGGAACTCATATGAATCATCATCATACCCTAAAATCAATCCATGCTCCTCCTCTGTCCATGCCTTCAAATATGCCAAAGCCACATGTCAAATTTGAATTAAAGAGAGGCAAGAAAAAATGACATTTTATGATTAGTTGAGATGAACCGCATTTGTCCAACTCAATATGTCAAAAATACACCTTCAATGTAAATATAATTATAATACAAACAAAGTGAAATAAAACCTCAAAATATTAAATAAACATTCACATAATAACTTTAACAATTTCAATCTTGATAGAGTCTTTAGTTGTTAAATCAACTTTTGGGGATCTCAGAAGTTTCAGTAGGAACTCATATGAATCATCATCATACCCTAAAAGCAATCCATGCTCCTCCTCCTTCCATGCCTTCAAATATGCCAAAGCCACATGTCAAATTTGAATTAAAGAGAGGCAAGAAAAAATGACATTTTATGATTAGTTGAGATGAACCATATCTGTCCAACTCAATATGTCAAAAGTACACCTTCAATGTAAATATAATTACAATACAAACAAAGTGAAATAAAACATCAAAATATTAAATAAACATTCACATAATAGCTTAACAATTTCAATCTTGATAGAGTCTTTAGTTGTTAAATCAACTTTTGGGGATCTCAGAAGTTTCAGTAGGAACTCATATGAATCATCATCATACCCTAAAATCAATCCATTCTCCTCCTCCTTCCATGCCTTCAAATATGCCAAAGCCACATGTCAAATTTGAATTAAAGTGAGGCAAGAAAAAATGACATTTTATGATTAGTTGAGATGAACCGTATCTGTCCAACTCAATATGTAAAAAATACACCTTCAATGTAAAGATTATTATAATACAAAAGAAGTGAAATAAAATGTCAAAATATTAAATAAACGTTCACATAATAACTTTAACAATTTCAATCTTGATAGAGTCTTTAGTTGTTAAATCAACTTTTAGGGATCTCAAAAGTTTGAGTAGGAACTCATATGAATCACCATCATACCCTAAAATCAATCCATGTTCCTCCTCCTTCCATGCCTTCAAATATGCCAAAGCCACATGTCAAATTTGAATTAAAGAGAGGCAAGAAAAAATGACATTTTATGATTAGTTGAGATGAACCATATTTGTCCAACTCAATATGTAAAAAATACACCTTCAATGTAAATATAATTATAATACAAACAAAGTGAAATAAAAGGTCAAAATATTAAATAAACATTCACATAATAACTCCAACAATTTCAATCTTGATAGAGTCTTTAGTTGTTAAATCAACTTTTGGGGATCTCAGAAGTTTCAGTAGGAACTCATATGAATCATCATCATACCCTAAAATCAATCCATGCTCCTCCTCCTTCCATGTCTTCAAATATGCCAAAGCCACATGTCAAATTTGAATTAAAGAGAAGCAAGAAAAAATGACATTTTATGATTAGTTGAGATGAACCGTATCTGTCCAACTCAATATGTCAAAAATACACCTTCAATGTAAATATAATTATAATACAAACAAAGTGCAATAAAGCGTCAAAATATTAAATAAACATTCACATAATAACTTTAACAATTTCAATCTTGATAGAGTCTTTAGTTGTTAAATCAACTTTTGAGAATCTCAGAAGTTTTAGCAGGAACTCATATGAATCATCATCATACCCTAAAATCAATCCATGCTCCTCCTCCTTCCATGCCTTCAAATATGCCAAAGCCACATGTCAAATTTGAATTAAAGAGAGGCAAGAAAAAATGACATTTTATGATTAGTTGAGATGAACCATATCTGTCCAACTCAATATGTCAAAAATACACCTTCAATGTAAATATAATTATAATACAAACAAAGTGAAAAATATATCAAAATATTAAATAAACATTCGCATAATAACTTTAATAATTTCAATCTTGATAGGCTTTAGTTGTTAAATCAACTTTTAGGGATATCAGAAGTTTCATAGAAACTCATATGAATCATCATCATACCCTAAAATCAATCCATTCTCCTTCTCCTTCCATACCTTCAAATATACCATAGCCACATGTCAAATTTGAATAAAAGAGAAGCAAGAAAAAATGACATTTTATGATTAGTTGAGATGAACCGTATTTATCCAACTCAATCTTTCAAAAATACACCTTCAATGTAAATATAATTATAATACAAACAAAATGAAATAAAACATCAAAATATTAAATAAACATTCACATAATAACTTTAACAATTTCAATCTTGATAGTCTTTAGTGAAGAAGAAACTTAAACCTGAGCATGATATTTAAAACTTCGAAAAAACAAATATGAAAAAAATAAAAGTCAATCTATCACATAAAAAACAAAGGTAGCAAAAACCTATAACTTATAAAATATAGACGCTGAGGTTAAGATATACTATTATGACATGATGGAAAGAAAAATTGCACCATCAATGTTTAAAGTGTAAACATAAACATAAACATAGTCGATATTAATGTAATAAACTGTCATAAAGATCTTAAATATGTTTTTGGATTTGTATAAAAATCAAAATAATGTTTGCATATATCATTAGTAATAATTATAAATTAAGTAATATGTTTAATTTATAAATAGTGTATTAATAATATTATTTTATTAAAAAATAACAAAAAAAAACTATTATTTCCATATATCACTATATCTTTTATTTAAAACTATGTAGATAAATTAATAATAATAAAATATCAATATTATTGATTTTAAATATCTTTATTAAATATAAAATTAATTAGTTTGAAAATTCAAAACTTTCAAATTATTTATAAATACCTTACATTTTTAAAAGAATATAACATTCGAAACAAAAATAAAAGGTGATGTAATTTGTTAGCGGTTTTTATTTCATATTAACATTGGTAATAGCTCACATTAAGTCTATTTTTCTTTCAACAAATTTTTAAAGAGAGGTTAGCTATATTTTTACTAATAAAAATACAAGGAAAGTGTATTTTATTTATTTAAACTGATATCACTATTTATTTCTTAATATTTGTATTAAAATATGGTTTAAAATAAAAGTGTATCAAATTTCCGTTTTTCTTTTTATTTTAGAATAAATAGAGCTCAAGTGGAACAATTATATTAAAATTGAAATACAAAAAAACAACTCCAATCTTTCTTTTGATCTTTGAAGAAAGTGTAAGTGTATTGTACCTATAACATCCTCTAGTAACCTCGCATGAAAATGCATGAAGTTAGAAATTTTTTACACAATTTACCCACACATAACTATCCAAATTAATACTCTAGATTCCTCATTAACCATTAGATGGAATTTTCATCATTACATAGGGTGAATTACATAACTATTAACAGCCACTATTGTAGCATTTTAACATAAAATTTCTGATGTCACCTTGCATCATTTTCGTAATTCCTTTAAATCGTTTAGTCAATCACATACTTGATATTATAAACATCACATCATGCAAGGAATCGACATCATCAAATTGACACAAAAAGCAATCACATCATTGAACACCAATATATCCTGGAAATCTCGTAGGGTGAAAACCATCAAACATTTAATTTTATTATTAAACGACTGTGAGAGTGTTCACCCCTCACTCAATAGTTATAAGGGAGTCCATCCCTTGACCATTGCCCTAAAATATTACGAAGAAATATCATTAAAATACAACATACCTAGCTAAAATATATTACAATCATCATGAAATAATTTACCCACAAATCTCCTCTTTTTATATCTTTGTGGCCTAGTTGTTCCATTAGTGGACCGTCCCGCCGTCCCGCATCTCACACTCATCTGCATGGACCATTCGTTCTTTTCCTCTCACAATGTTAAACATAATATATTCTTTGCATAAGTCACCATCATTTCTTGTCATTATGGTGAGCCCTGGTATTGCACCAATAGTGTTGCAACTCCCAGGGGTTGCCCTAATTTACTTTATCAACCCGGGGTTCGTACAAACTTCGAGGTGACAGTGCTATATACACAGTAGATGCATTTTGTTCATGTCATCCTCTTATGCTTTATGAAAGGGTGTTATTTCTTAAATGATGAGAACAACCGTAAAGTAAATTGCTGGAAGGAAAAGACAAAAAGGAAATTAAACTAAACTGCTGAAAATAAATGACAAGAATGAAACTAATTTAATTGGCAGAAAGGGAAATGACTGAAAAGAAACTAAGCTAACTTGCTGAAAGTAAATGGAAGAAATGAAACTAATTCTAAACCACACTTATCTTGGCCAAACAGCTAAATGCACTCTACTTATCCTGTGATCTATCTACCATGCTCTTATCCATGCAGCTAAACTATCCCTGACTTAATTCTAACTAAAAAGAGTTAATGTGCAGCTTGGAGGAAGAAAAAGGGATAAAAGAGAGAATTGAGGGCTTAGTGCATGAAACATGGCTTAGAAATGGAAAGCGGGGGTTAAACCCTTAGAAAACTTTATTATATCGCAAGAAATGAGGAAAAGTGCGATTTGAATGGCGACATGGCGGTGGGATCGACAACGGGGTGAGATTGCACTATTGCAATCGGCCAGAACATCAGTAAGTGTTAAAGGAGAAAGGATAATCGGTGCGAAGTGCGAATTGCGATTTCGCAATATCGAAATCATAAGGAACGACCGGTAAGTGTTGAAGGTAAAAGCCAAACGTTACAATTTGCGAAGTGTGACGTACAGTAGCGGGAATTTCAAGGAGGAAGGCGGAGGTCGGGTTTCAATGGTTTTTCAAGCGTTGTTGGGTTAAAATGAGTCTAGAGACGGTGACCGATAGATCGAAGGAAATTGGCGAAGGAGAGCGGTAAGTCTTCAAGGAAAAAGGTAAGAGCTGGGAAGTGCGACTGCGATGTACGGAGGCAGGAGACTCTAGGAGCAAAGGTGGAGGTTAGGTTTCGGTGTTTTTGAATGGTTTTTCACATGTTTTGCATAGAAAGGATAAGGCGGTTGTGAACAAAGAAAACAAAGAAATAAGGCTTTGCAGGGCTAAGTGTGTTAGGAAAAGAAAAGGTAAGTACATCATTAAGATGAGAAGTAAAGGAGGGGAATAAAGGTGTAAGAGCAGTTCTCAGAGGTGAAGCACACCTGCAGATTCATGCATGGGAAACAGACAAAAATGCGTGATAAAAAAATGAAAGAAAGGCTTGGACTTGGTAACTACAAATTCTTCCCCGAACTCAAACAAAAAGCAATTTTGCCCTGTGGGAAGGTCTGCCCTACTTCAAACTCTATTGACAGAGATGAGAGGGGGGAGACTTTACCACATTTTTGGACTTTTTCCTCTATTTCACTATGCATAAGCAATTAAAACAACAACATCACAAAAACTAAATAGCAATGAAACTTATCAGAAGAAAATCTAACTTAAATGGAAGAAGAAAAACGAGTTAAATGACAGGAAGAAAGAATGAAAATAGTAGAGAAGCTAAGGCACATGGGTTGGGCCCTAACCCATGAGCCCGACTCTCTAGAACTAGATAAATAAAATGGAATATCTCTACCTATTTCATAAAAAAGAACAGTGTGTTACATTCTTAAAAGTTTTAACAGATCCTAATGGATTTACAGCAACAATTAAAATCTAATGGAATGGAAGTAGACTAGAATGGGACTGAAGAATCGACCCTCATTAGCTCTTGATCAACTTTATTTATACTAAAGGGCAGCTACCAACAACTCCCTAGAAAATAGGTAATGAGTCCACTTGACTCCAAGTAAACCATAGATTGAGTGCACTTCGTCTTCAGTTGCTTGGCTGCCTCTGGAATTTGAATTCCTGGAGGGGATCTCATGAGGATCCTTCAGTTTCCTTTGGAGTTAAGGAGGGTGGAAAACCCCCTTGAATTTCTCCAATATTTCTCCCTAATTTCCTGATATTGTGCTCATTTATTCTCCAATATTGATCTTCCAGTGGCAGGGAGCAAGCCCCTAAATCATCTCCTTCTTCAAATCTGTATAATCTGCCAAATATTATGATAATATTCTACAAAAATAACCAATATTAGGCAAAAATATGCAACTACCTTTAATCCTTCCAAAGAACATATTAAAGCATAATAAAACATTATTAAGTGTAGAACGAGAGATTTAATATATATTTTTATGTGCATAAGGAAGGTATATGGGCCTAAGAAAGGTTAGATGGGACTTATTTTATGTCTAATTTAGAGGCCCATCACATTTTTGTTTTCAACAAGCTTTGATATCATGATTAGATAAAGAATTAATCAACCAATAATCAGTATTTAAAAGCGGTCCTCTAACATCTATTCATGTGCATACATGAGGTGTAAATATAATATCACAACATGCTTCTTCTAACAACACTACTCATGCATTGAGTGTAAGAAAACAATTATCAACCATGTCAAAATAAATACCACATTACTATGACCCTTCTCGCACAGGCACACATTCGTACAAGACAAATCACTACAATTGTCTAGAAACTCCTTTAAAGGAAAACTAACACATCTTGCATTCGAGTTACATAAACTTTATCAAAAGAACTAGCCCTTTAGCTATTATTTTTGGTGCATTCAAATAAGTAAAGAATTTTAATGTAACACCCTCCTCCCACATCTACCCAAGTAACCGACCAACTGAGGTAAACATGTGATGAGAGGCTACTATGATCTAATTCAACCTCCGATGTCACCTTAAGGAAGTGGAACCAATACCACACAAATACACAAACCTTCTGCACTTTCTACATGACACCTAGGAGCCATCCAAACCTTTCAGGAGGCTAAAACTGAGACAAACTAGCCTTTTAGTACATCAATCCCCTAGTTGTTCCCTTCACATGGGTAAGGGTGAAACTGGAACCTCGAGTTTCTCGCACAACATGGGTATGCGTGTGACTGAGGACTTTTCTAAGTAGTTATGAACCCGCGACCCCAATTTATGTGCCACTTTTTCAGGCCCAAAGCTCATGTCACTACCCAGGACTCCATGAAAATTTTAGGATGAAATATAACAGTGGAATAATGATACAAATGCAATTACTTGAATAAGGAATTAACTAGACCCCTACTAGGAATGACAGGAATTTCATCAAACATGTCACAAATATGTAATCTACAATTTTAAACAACATATTTGAGCATAGGAGTTTCATTCTTATCTGAGAATCACTAAGAAACATTGTTCCCTTATATCATTAGCTACATTATTATCTATTAGGTCATGTATTCATTGCTCATTCATTTACAGATCAAAACATGATGAGTGTCATACATTTTCACTGTCATAAAATAAATCCATAACCAAAATATAAACAAAATAAATACTGAGGATATAATAGCCATAAATTATACATAGAATCCAATCATTTACACATAAATTAACAAGGAAATGAACTCTTATTCATGAATGCATAAACTACTAAGGAAAGGATTACCATGTTCCACCCAACCATAGATTGGTTGAGCTAAATCTCTATTTAACAATTCACCCCCGAGCCATATTCCAAGCATGAATGTGGGACTCAAACCAAAAGAACCAACCAGGGATTCCCGAGGCTAAACTACCTCATTCTCATCAATAAAAAAAGCTTTATCGCAATCCTCACCAAATCACTAGGCCAAAAAAATAAACATGTAATAATAGGCTTTACCATGATATCTATCAGATCACTAGGCCAAAACAAGTATGGATTCCACTGGATTTCTCCACCTACACCGTGAGAAATTTTCTTGTCTCCTAGTCTCTAGTATTTACCGCAATCCACACTCGATCAGTAGGCCATAACCGAGACTCCACCCTCAAGGCTTTATCGTATATCCCATCCTGGGATTCGTAGGCCTGATGGAGAGCACCCACCTCTAGGATTTAATGGATATCCCGTCATACATCGATCGAGGATTCCTAGGCCCACCGAGGCAACACAAAATTTGGCTATACTACAACCCACAATCTAGTTCATGGGTTACTAGGCCATGTGTTGTTTCATTCAAAGATCCACTCGAGTCAAATTCAAATCCATCCGACAATCCAGCTCAAAAAAAACTCGATAACCCCATCACACCATGGCCATCCGGAAATGGCAAGGCTTGGTTAAAAACACTGACACACCTATAAAAACCCATGCCGATGACAGAAAGAGAACCAAGATCACACATGCAACACCATGCATGCCTAATCTAGCAAGGAAGCCACACATGCAAATCTACAAATGCAAAGAATCCTGCTATAACTGCTTGATCCTGCTCTTCCTTGCTTGATCTCTACTTCCTCTTTTCCTTCTTTTCCTTTATTGATACAATGATGAAATTCTCCAAGAAAACTCTAAGTTTCTAAGAGTGAGAGAGAGAGAGAATAGAGAGAGAGCTCCAAAACTAAACTGACAAAAGGTACCCACTGATCCTCAGAAGCCTTTTTAGAAATGAGGCCTCTATTTTCTTCATTTTTCCATCATTTTCCTTCATTTTCCTCCTCACATGTAATTTGTGACCTTTCACCTTCCTTTTCTCCTAATTTCCATTATTTTCATAAATAAATTGCCAAAAAATTCCACTTACATTTTCAAAGCCTTTACCATTTCCTTTTCCAAATTCCTTTAGCCATAATAACCGAAATGAATATCCCACTAGGATGTCTTTCCCAACATTCATCTTGGAATAAATGTCCCATACCCGTGGTTATTATTTTTCATTTATTAAATTTTATTATATGAAATTTTTACCAGGGTTGTTAGAGAACCCTCCCCCATGGGAACACTGTCCTTGGTGTTCAACCACACCTATACCTCAGCAAAACTGCCAAAAATCAAACATACTTCTCATGGAGCTTTATAACATAGCTCGATGCAGTATTTACTATGATCACATTGCTGAGAATCAAACCAACATGACAACATAACAACATGATAACTAAAATTACATGCCACCCATACCGATTATTGGATATTTATAACATAGCTTATGGTGGTATTTACATACATATACATATGTACATATACCAAAACATCACGCCAAAAAATATGCCAAAACATATACCAAAACATGATACCACAATTGCTTTGCCTCAACCAACAAACAATGAAGGATACATATCCCGCATCTAATCCTCCATCTCCCATGTAGCTTCATCAGGCCTAAAGTGCTTCCATTAAACTTTGACCTGCTCTATTATTCAGTTCTAGAGTAAGAGCATATTTTTCTACAATATACACTGCGATTCCGATTGGAATTCTCCTTCTGGATCCACCTGCAATACAGACCACTCAATCAAATGATCAACATATTTAACATACTTCTTAAGCAATGACACATGCAAAACATCATGGAATTTCACTATCGGAGGCAGTGAAATTCAATAGGATACTGGCCCAATCCTTTCAAGAATCGTGAAAGTTCCACAATATTGAGGTGCCAACTTGGAACATGATATAATACGCAAGGAGCTCTTCTTTAGTTTGATTCTTAAGTACACCTTGTTACACTAAAATTTGTCACCATGACTGTCAATTCTGATATCTTGCCATCCGATGGAGTGTCTCAAGTGTATCCCCTATGAAGCTTGAATTAAAAAATACTAGGGACAAAAGGAATTTTAGTTCACTACTTAAAACCCATTTTTGAGCATCTGCGCAGTTTTCTTGAACAAAACTCATGCATGCACAATTTATTCCACTGTAAACTAAGCATATTTGCATGGTTTCTTCCAATATAAATTGCACAAGTCTGTTCATGTAGGTAAAAATAAAAAATTAAGTTCTAAAAGCTTTAGTTGATGAATCTTATCCAAATCACAAACCTCGAACCACTACATACTTGCACCTCATCCCTTGGTACACGGAACTAACCTCCTTTTCTTAAGAATCATATCCCTTGAGAAGAGGAACTAGAAACATCCTCATCCTTCCTATAAATTCAACATAGGACTAAAGGAATGGTAGACTATTGAAACTGGGATTGGTAAACTTATGCTGTTGGTTTTGGGTCTGAAGAGCTTGTCATCAAGAGAAGGAAAGGAGAGCATTGGAAGAGGCTTGTGACATCAATGAAACTAGGTTGAAGCTTTTTTTTTCCTTTGAATTTAATACAAATTCAATTGTTCTTTCCTAATTGCATCTATTTTTTATGTTATTTACAAGATTACTTGATCGCTCACATGGTTTATAACTAATGATTGATTCAATTATATGTTGTATTCTAGATTAAGGATTTCATTTACCTTCACTTTTGATGAGCTCCATCATTAGACATATTTGGAGGGGTTAATGGTCACCTCTTTTCCTTCTTAGATCTCTTTTTCTTGAATTTTTATTATTATTTGGTTTTATGATGCTAGTATTGGTGGTGGTTAAGGCTAACATACTTTGAGTGCCTAATATGAGGTTGAGTGTAGAAAATCATGAATTATTAAGCATTTTTAGAAGGATTTTATCATAAAGACTTGGAGGAGACAATAAGGAGAAATTATCAGAGGATTTTCCACCCTCCTTAACTCTCAAAGGCAACCAAAGGATCCCAAATATTCTCTCCAACAATTCGAGTTCCAGAGATAGCCAAGAAACTCCAAGAGGAGAGCACTCAATATTTGTTTCCTAGGATTCAAGTGGACTCAATCACCCCGAAAATTCTCTCCAGCAAATCAAGTTCCACAGGCAGCCAAGCAAATCTAAGAGGAGAGCACTCAATCTTTGTTTACTTGGAGTCAAGTGGACTCAATCACCCCGAAGATTCTCTCTGGAAATTCGAGTTCCAAAGGCAACCAAGCAAATCAAAGAGGAGAGCACTCAATCTATGTTTACTTGGAGTCAAGTGGACTCAATAACCATTTTCAAGGGAGCTATTGGTAGCTGCCCTGTAGAATAAATAGAGAAGAGCTAGAGCTAGGAAGAGTTAGTCGATTCTAGTTGGAACTTTGTTGCAAGCTATTGAGCTTTCATTATTTTACTTAGTGATCAAACTTTCAGAGATGTATGAGGTTATTATGTTTTGAAATGATCAGACTGATTTAATTTTACTAATTTTAGTTTGAGAGAGCTAGGCTCATGGGCTAGGGCCCAATCCATGTGCCTCAACTTCTCTGCCGTTATTATCTTTTCCTTTATGGAATTAAGCTAGTTTTCTTTCTGTCATTCAATTAGTTCTACTTCTCGTAGTTTCATTGCTGTTTAGTTTTTCTTTCAGTATGCTGCTGTAGTTTCTCATTTTCTTGTGAGTAATAGAATAGAGGAGAAAAACCAAAAAAATTGTGGATCAAGACTCCCTTCTCATCTCTGTCAATAGAGCTCAAGGAGGGCGAACCTTCCCACAGACCTAAAAACTGCTTTCCGTTCAATGTTTTATCATGCATTCTTTTCTGTTTTCCCATGCATGAATCTGTAGGATTATTTGCAGGAATAAGCATCAAAAGCGTCGTTCCGCTCCATTTTCCAATCCCTATCCATTTCTACATTCGCTTCCAAACACCTATATTATGCTTCTAATCCCTTCTATTTCACTTATTTCAGATGCCACACCCTTTTAACGGAAAAACACAGCTATTTTAATAGAAAAAAAATTCAAAACCTCATAGGTTGACCTCTGCCCTTTTCTTCCACGAAACTCCTGCTACGGTACTTTGCCTTTTCGCAAAATCTCACTTTGCAATATTTTCCTTTTTTTCGATAAGACTTACCACTCTGATCCACCAATCTCAATATTGCGATCGCACTCCACTGTCAGTCCTAGCACCACATCACCCATTTCATTTCGCACTTCGCACCGTTCAGTTGGTTTTCGTTAATACTTACTGCTCTTACCACCAGTTGCGATATTGCATTTCGCACATTGCAACTTTTCCCCATCGCACTTCGCATTTCGCTCCCACTCCCGAACAACATTTCCACTATCCCTTTAATTTTGCGATATTGTGATTGCGAGATCACATATCGCAACTTTTTCCTCCATCGCACTTTTCAATTCATTCCGCTCCAAAGCCCTTTATGCACTATAATAAGGTTTTATAATGTTTAACCCCGCGCTTTCCACTTCTAACCCTTGTTTCATGCGTTAAGCCCTCCATTAGACACTTTAGCCCTTTTCTAACCCTTGTTTCATGCGTTAAGCCCTCCATTAGCCACTTTAGCCCTTTTCTTTCCTCCAAGCTGAAAATCAACACTTTTTCAATTAGAATAATTCATGGATAGCTTAGTTGCATGGGTAGAAGCATGGTAGATAGACCATAGGATAAGTAGAGTGAATTTAGCCGTTTGGCCAAGTTAAGTGTGGTTTGGAATTAGTTTCCTTTCTGCCATTTCTTTTCAACAATATATTTTAGTTTCTTTTCAGTCATTTCCTTTTCTGAAAATTAAATTAGTTTCATTCCTGTCATTTCTTTTTAGCAATTCAGTTTTCCTTTCTGTCATTTCCTTCTAGCAATTTTCTTTCCACTTCTTATCATAGTTTAAGAAATAACACCCCTTCGTAAAGAAGAAGAGGATGACATGAACATGTTGCATCTGCTGTGTATATAGCACTATCACCTCCAAGTTTGCACAAACCCCGGGTTGATAAAGTAAAGTAGGACATCCCCTGGGAGTTGCATCACTCTTGGTGCAATACCAGGGCTCACCACTTTTTGGCATCATTATCAGGGAGGTGTCTAGTAGATGCCTTGATTTTGTTTTTAGCATTCTTTTCTACTTTCCTTTCTTTTCATGTCATTTTGGAAATATTGAAAAAATACAAAAAGATCTAATTTTCATGCCTCGTAGGACTAGGAATACTCAAAGACAATTCTTACCTAAAACCCCCACATCACCTCCTAGCCACCCTTCACTCTTCTTCAATGGCAGTGAGATTGAACCCCCTATAGGAGATCCTTCTAAATATTTTGAGGATCCTATTAGGTAAGAAGAAGAAGAAGACCTTGTTTCAACTGAGGGACCTGATTCACCTATCTTAACCATGGCTGGGATCTAGAGAGCCTTTCCCATAAGTGAGGTTTATGGGGAAACTAAGATGAAAAACATTAGCCCCTCAACTCTTCCGCACTTCCATGGACTTACCTCTAAGGACCCTGACACATTCATGTTTGAATTTACTGTTGTATATAGGACTTATGAATACACATCTGATGATCAAAAGTTGAAGCTATTCCCATCCACCCTTAAGGATGAAACCTTGCGGTGGTTCATGTGTCTGCCTAGGGATAACATCACTACTTGCGCACAGATGGAAGAGACCTTCAACAACAAATACATAAACTACTGTAGGTCCAAGGAGACTAAGAATGGAATATTTAGGATGAATCTAGGACCTGATGAATCCCTAGAGGACTATGAAGAGAGGTTTTAGTTAAACTATAAGAGAGACAACTGCACTCTTGATCCTGCATCACTTAAACTTGTACTTCTTCGAGGGATCAATGAAGAGATGATAGAAACCATGAATATGCTATCAAGAGGAGATATATACCAACAAACCTATGAAGCAATCAAAACTATCTTCCAAAACCATTCTATGGCATTTAGGAAGAAAGGTAGAGCTAGCCAAAGTACATCCAATACCCCTTCCTCTTCCACCTTCATAAAACACGAGATTGGAAACATGCTAGAGGACTTGAAGAGTGACATGTTGCAAACCTTTGCTTTGAAAATGGACACAATGCAGGTCAAAAGGAAGCAAGAGGAAGCAGAGAGAGCCCTTGCCATATTTTGTCTTAGATGTACCAGAAAGAACTAGAGAAATGAATGTCCACTGAATTTCATAGAGGTGTGATTAGTTTGTGAGGAGAATCATGCCACAAAAAAGTGTCCCTCCTTACCTGGACTTAAGGTTGTATATCAAGGTGGGGAAGCAATGCCAAAGCAACTATGTTTCATCAACCAAAGAAGGCCTCAAGGCCCTTGTCCATATCAACAAGGTATGCAAGGTGCACCTTACTCTTACTATCACAACAATCAGAGTGCACCCATGCAACCTTCGTACACTGCCACTCCTCCATCCTGGTATCCACCTCCTATTTGGCCGTACAACCCTTCATATCATCCTTAGCCAGTAAACCAACCATTCCAGTAGTATTTTTCACAACAACTTCAGTGGAACAATCCATCCCAAGGGTGGATGCCTCAACAAAATCAACCACCTACTCTAATGCCTCCACCCCAACCTCAACCTCAGCTTACTCATGTCGCTCCACCTAGGCTACCCTAAATACCTACACATCGCAATCCGAACCTAAACAACAGACCGAAACAATAGGCTCCCAGTGGAGAAACATCCTATCAAGCTTATGTTATGGAGAGACAAGAGGTTAATCTCGGGTCAGGAAGAGTACTCCCAGACAACCATCCTCCATATCCACCTGTAGAGGTTGAGGAGGAAAAGCAATGAGGTAACACTCAGAACCAACCACCTCCTTTTCCTGAGTACTTGATCCACCCTAGTCAGCACACCTCAGAGGAGACTGAACTCCTAGGAGAATTGGAAAATTTGTGTGTAAATATACCACTTCTCTGGGCCATTAAGGATGTCCCTATCTACAATAGGCTCATCAAAGAAAAGTGCTTCAATAAACCTGGGAGAAGGAAGAGATATATCCCCACCATCAATGTGGTAGGAAAACTGTCTGACCTAATGCTGGGAAGAGTGATATTTCCAAAGTACCTAGACCCTAGTATTCCAATTGTTGATGTGCACGTAAATGGTGTCATAGTCCCCAACACTCTGATTGATCTAGGGGCTGCCATCAATGTCATGACCAAGGAAACTATGTTGAAATTGAATCTCCAAGGGACTTTGAGGAAAACCATAATAGTTCTGCAACTTGCATATCGATCCACAGTAACTCCAGAAGGAATTGTTGAGGATGTCATGGTTACCATTGACTCTTGGGAGTATCCTACAGATTTCCTTGTCCTGAAACCAAAAACTAAGTTTAATGGTTATCCTCTCATCTTAAGGAAACCTTGGTTAGCCACTACAGATGCCTATTCTAGTTGTCGGCCTGGAAACATGACTATAAAAAATGGGCCTTTATCTAAACATCTAGTGTTATATCCTCCAGATCAGCCTTCCATTGATCATGATCTCCCTATATGGTTGGAGGATGAAGAAGATGAGTTATATAACACTACCCCTATGTGTACCGTAGATGATATTCTTAGAAGGGGGAAACTTGATGAAGATGAACTCATCAACCATGCAATTCAAAATCAGTCATCCACTAACATTCCTCTCGAAACCTTAGTCAAAGAGTCTGAAATCCAACCTTGGATGGAAGTGCACTCAGTTGAGTCGACTTCTGAAACCACCAAGTCTATTGAGTTTGGCCCATCCAAATCTCTGAAAATAAACCCAGACTTCTCGAATGAAGAAGAGAAACATCTATGCCAACTTTTGAAATAAAATCTTGAAGCATTTTCTTGGGATTACTAGGACATGAAAGGGGTGCATCCTTCAGTATGTAGACATCACATTTACATCAAAGAGGGATGCAATCCTGTGAGACAACGCCAAATAAGGATGAACCCGACTCTAAAGGACATAGTCAAAGAAGAGCTGTAGAAACTATTGGATGCCAGGTTCATATATCCTATATTCAACAGTGAATGGGTATCTCCTCTTGTCCTAATCCTGAAGAAGAATGGGAAGTGGTGAATTTGTGTTGATTATCGAAAACTTAACAAAGCCACCAAGAAAGACCATTTCCCTTTGCCATTTATAGACCAAGTCCTAGATGGCCTTGTGGGAAAGAAGTTCTTTTCCTTCTTAGATGGGTTCAGTGGGTACAATTAGATTCAAATCAGCCCTGAAGACTAGGATAAGACTACTTTCACCTGCCCTTGGGGTACCTTTTCTTATAGAGTCCTACCCTTTGGGTTGTGCAATGCCCCAGCTACCTTCCAAAGAGTTGTCCTAAGCATCTTTTCTGAGTTAGTCCATGAATCTGTCAAAATCTACATGGATGATTTCACACCATATGGGGATGACTTCCATGAAGCTCTCTCAAATTTGGGTAAAGTAATAAGAAGGTGCATTTATATGCATCTCTCCTTGAGCCCAGAAAAGTGTGAATTCCTCAAGAAAGCAGGGGTTGTGTTAGGACAATCCATATCCCAAGCAAGAATACAGGTAGACCCAAACAAAATCAATATCATCAAAAGGGTACCTGCTCCTCAAAATCATAAAGATTTCAGGAGTTTCTTAGGATTAGCTGGTTACTATAGAAGGTTCATCAAATATTTCAGCAAGATATCTTCGCAATTATTTGGGTTACTGGCCAAGGAATCTGAGTTTATTTGGTCTAGTCCTTGTCAAGAGGCTTTCAAGCTCATTAAGAAATAGTTGACTACTGCCCCCATCCTCCGAGGTCCAAATTGGACTTTGCCTTTCCATATCCACACTGATGCATCTGACAAAGCTGTAGGGGCATCATTAGGACAATTAGAGGACAAAATCCCTTATGCCATTTATTTCATCAGCAAGAATTTGTCCAAGGCCGAGATGAATTATACTGTTACTGAGAAGGAGATGTTAGCCATTGTCCATGTTTTGAAAAATTTGGGGCATTATGTAACTAGATTTCAGACCTTTGTTCACACTGACCATTCAACCATCAAGTATTCAATGAACAAACCAGATGTTAATGCTAGGATAATTAGATGGCTGTTACTTTTGCAGCAATTTGATTTGAATATTATTGATAAACTTGGAAAGGAGAATGTTGTTGTAGATTTTTTGTCCAGGTTAGCTCTCCCTGCAGGTGAAGAAGGAATGGTGGATGACCAGCTACTAGATGAGCATCTCTTTGTTATATTAGCACTCTCACCATGGTTTGATGATATAGACAACTACTTGGTTTTTGGGAGACTCCCTCCTAATATTTCATTCAGGTAGAGGAGCATAATCATCAGAAAAAGCACCCCTTTCACATGGATTTGGGGAAACCTTTTCAAGCTATGCCCTAATCAAATCCTAAGGAGATGTGTGAGGGAGGAAGAATTTTTTGATATCCTTTCTGCATGTCATGACAACCCATGTGGAGGCCACTTTGCTGCAAAGATAAATACTTACAAAGTTTTGTAGGAAGTATACTATTGGCCTACCCTTCACCAAGACTCCAGAAGATACACCAAAAGGTGTGACCAGTGCCAAAGGATGGGGAAACCCACGCAAAGGGATGAGATGACTTTGCACCCTCAGGTGGCTCTTGAGCCATTCAACAAGCGGGGCATGGAATTTTTTGGACCTATCGATCCACCATCCGGACAAAAGAAGTATATCATAGTCTGCACTAATTACCTAACAAAGTGGGCTGAAACAAAAGTAGTGAAGGTAGAAACCAAGGAGAAAGTAGCATAATTTCTGAGGGAGAATGTGTTTTACAAGTTTGGGTACCCAGAGAAATATTCACTGATCAGGGAGCATAATTCACCTCTCACCTCATCGAGAATATTTTGAGGAAGCACAAAATGAAGCATAGAACTTCTATTGCCTATCACCCTCAGGTGAATGGCCAAGTAGAAGTAACTAACAAATATTTAGAGAGAATCCTCACCAATTTTGTGAGCAACGACAAAAAAATTGGGCAGACAGATTAGAGGAAGCTACTTGGGCCTACAACACTACTTGGAAGACAACAACATGATTCACTCCCTATGAACTATTCTATGGTAAGAAGGCTCTACTTTCAGTTGAGTTTGAGTTCAATACTTTAAGAATGGCATCTGAATTAAATCTAGATCTATAAAATGCCCAAAAAGAGAGGTTGTTGCAACTAAATGGATTGGATGAGTTCAGAATGCAAGCACTTCATCACACATAGGTAGTTCAGCTGCAAAGGAAGGTCTCGCATGACAAGAACATCAAAGAAAAGACCTTCCAAAAAGGAGATTGGGCATTGTTGTATGATTCAAGGTTTAAATATTTCAAAGGAAAGATGATGAAAAGATGGTTGGGAACTTACAAAATGGAAAAATGTTTTGATAATGGTGCAGTTCAAATCAGAACCATAGATGAGGAAGGAATCCCCTTGCTTGTCCATGGTCACAGACTTAAAATTTACAAAAATCCTTTGTCAAAGGCAAAGTTAATAAATTCAATAAGAAGAGAGGTGTATGTGATGGGAAACTCCATCGTTTCCCACACCTCCTAAAAAAAAAGAAAAAGAAAAAAAGAATAAATATCCATGGGTGAAAACCTCTATGGGGCACCCAAGGCAAGCTTGTGAGTTGAAAACCTTGATGGAGGCAGCTCACTATGCTAAAAAAAGAGATAAAAAAGAAAAGAGAATAAAAATCCATGGGTGAAAACCTCTTTCAGGCACCCAAGGCAAGTGTGTGGGTTGAAAACCTCCATGGAGGCAGCCCACTTTCTTTCAAAAGAAGAAGAAGAAGAAGAAAAAGCAAAAACAAAAAAATACATCTACATCTCTGTGCTTTCTATGTTTTTTGTTTTACAGATTATTAATGGTTTTTGGAATCATAGGGAAGCATTCATCTTCTTTTCCCTTCTTCTATTTTACCATCCATCCCATCATTCACTCCATTCATTTTTAGAACTTCCTCCATCACCTCCATGCACCACATTCCTCCATTCCTGAGCATAACATAGCAAGGAAATAAAAACACAGACTGCTATAGACATCATGGAATACCTAGAGTGCAGTCATCTATTCTTGAACAACAAGAAAAAAAAAGGAGGAGCTCATGAAGCAGGCCCTAGGAAAGACAAGAGTGCCACCCATGGCATTTGGAGCACCCCCACACAACATCTACAACGAGAAGAAACATCAAGAGAGATTAGCAGCTCAATCATAAAGTTACTCATGTAGCAGCTGCTCACTCAGGAAAATGAGGAAGAACGCAACATATGAGAGGCTTGTCTTCGAATTCTATCCCCCGTAGATGCCTCGACAACAACAAGTAAATTCAGGTATAGCTTCTCACCCCTCGCTATGCATCCATAATAGCCAGAAATAATTAAATTTGTAGACTTAGAGTTTAAGGGGTAGAAAGGTGACCATCTATCTTGGCCACCATTGTGAAGTATGACAAGGGAGAACTGCAAAGTCACGCCACCTGGGCATGCAAAAGAAAATAATTTAAATAAAGTGGAGTAGAGGAGAACGAGGGGAGGAAACACGCAATCCATCATGAATTAATAGGGAGAAGGAAATAATTGTCTCTAATGAAAACTTGAGTTGAGGTCGAGTTACATAAGCACTCCAAAATTAGTTGCACAATCTAATAAAAAGAGACCTCGTCTCATCCAAACGAGTAAATTAAAAAAATTTAAGGGGAGAGAGACCGAAGAAAGCCCGCAGCGCAACAACAGTGATCTTTAGCCACGTATTTTGGGACAACATGCGACAACAGCAGCAGAACAACGTAACCCTACCCATGGCCTGGTCCTCTTTTGTAAATATGAGGAGGGAAGATTTTATAGCAACCCAAACAAGGAAGAATTCCACTCCTAGCCTTAGAGAAGAAGAAGTGGAACCAAAAGAAGAGGAAGAACCAGAAGAAGAAGAAGAAGAAGAAAAAGAATAAGAATAGAACAAGAAGAACCAGAAGAAAAAGAGTAAGAGACAAAGAGCCAAGGAAAAATGGAAGAGATGGCAATAGAATTCATAGAGGTAGCATAAATTGAGCAAGAAAAAGACTCACAACACAACACCACATCCCCTCAAGACAAAGAGGTATTTTCCACCTTAGCTCCTCTGACCGCAAAGAGAAAAAGGTAGACCTCTATGTATTTCAAAGCTGGCAAGAGTCAGAGGATAAGTCAGAGAGAGCCAGAAACTCCTCCCACAAGCTCGATTATCATTAAAGGATCACCAAGGGAGGAGGAAAGAATCAAAGAAATAGATCTGAAGGAGAAGCTGCAGAAGGCATAGGCAGAGAATGTAGCACTGAAGGAGCAATTGCAACAAAAATAACAACAAGTAGCCACCATGGCAGCCTTATGCGTAGAAGTCCTTCAACATAGATTCCCTTCTAAATCATATGATGTGTAACTCAAGGAGTAATGGCTCCTATTTAAAATAAAAAATCTAGCCTCCCATGGATCCCTACCTTTCCAAGATTGTAGGAAATTCATGGATTTATACAAGAAAGCTAACATGGTCGATGAGACAAAGATGGCAGAGTTTTATGTGCATAACCTTGTGCTGACAAATCTAGATACTTGGGACCCCAATTCCACAATGGGGGACATGCAGTTGATGGCTCTAATATCCTGGATGATGAATGAGGGCACTAGAGAAAAAGATATATGGAGGGTCATGGGAAGAAGAAACAGAGAACCCTTATATATCATACCAGAATTATTCAGCCCAAGAGGAGTCATCCTTAACCATCGAGATATTGAAAGGGACCTTGCACTAGTTGAAAGCTACCTTCAGACTCAAACACAGGTGATAGGCCACTTTGATGATGTTTCTAGGAAGACAGAATATGAGTGCATTATGGCCAGCCATAGGAGATAGAACAACCTCCCTCACAGCCTCAAGAACAGGGAGTACCATACTCCAGAAAGACTGAGGGGTGCATTGGAAAGGGCACCATTATACAAGAGGGCCATGCAGGCAAAAAAGATCCAATGGTTGGGACTAAAGCTCAACCCACCTTTGCTGTCAGGGTTGAATGATGAAAATGAAACAGATGCACAAGATAGAGAATGGAAGAATATAAAAAAGGATAATGGTTTTTACCCCCTTGGGTAAACTCCCACACTTCTTCCTCAGGAAATTAGGGGGGTTGTTAAAGCCTTGAAGGAAATGCAAGAGGAGGACTAGTTGCTTAGAGGATGAGCAACCATTCATTAGGGGGGTGATGATGAGCTCCATCATTAGACATATTTGAAGGGGTTAATGGTCACCTCTTTGCCTTCTTAGATCTCTTTTTCTTGCATTTTTATTATTATTTGGTTTTATGATGCTAGTATTGGTGGTGATTAAGGCTAACATACTCTGAGTGCCTAATATGGGTTTGAGTGCATAAAATCATGAATTATTAAGAATTTTTATAAGGATTTTATCATAAAGACTTGGAGGAGACAATAAGGAGAAATTATAGGATGATTTTCCACCCTCCTTAACTCTCAAAGGCAGCCAAAGGATCCCAAAGGTTCTCTCCAGCAATTCGAGTTCCAGAGACAACCAAGCAACTCCAAGAGGAGAGCACTCAATATTTTTTTACTTGGAGTCAAGTGGACTCAATCACCCCGAAGATTCTCTCCAGTAATTCGATCTCCAGAGGCAACCAAGAAAATCCAAGAGGAGAGCACTAAATATTTGCTTACTTGGAGTAAAGTGGACTCAATCACCCTGAAGATTCTCTGCAGTAATTCGAGTTCCAGAGGTAGCCAAGAAACTCAAAGAGGAGAGCACTCAATCTATGTTTACTTGGAGTCAAGTGGACTTAATAAACATTTTCAAGGGATTCGTTGGTATCTGCCCTGTAGAATAAATAGAGCAGAGCTAGAGCTAGGAAGAGTTAGTTGATTCTAGTTGGAACTTTGTTGCAAGATTTTGAGCTTTTCATTATTTACTCAGTGATCAAAATTTTAGAGATGTATGAGTTTATTCTTTTATGAAATGAGCAGACTAATTTCATTTTACTAATTTAAGTTTTAGAGATCTAGGCTCATGGGTTAGGGCCCAATCCATGTGCCTCAACTTCTCTGTCATTACTATCTTTTCCTTTTTTCCATTAAGCTAGTTTTATTTTTGTCATTCAGTTAGTTTTGTTTCTCATAGTTTCATCGTTGTTTAGCTTTTCTTTTAGTATGCTGCTGCAGTTTCTAACTTTCTTGTGAGTAATAGAATAGAGGAGAAAAACCAAAAAAACTATGGATCAAGACTCTCTTCTCATCTATGTCAATAGAGCTCATGGATGGCGAACCTTCCCACAGACCCAAAAACTTCTTTGTGTTCACTATTTTATCACACATTATTTTATGCTTATTTGTGCATGAATCTGCGGGTTTGTTTACAGGAATAGGCATCAAAAGCCCCAGAGAGATTATTAAGCCATTCTGCTCCATTTTCTAGTCCCTATCCATCTCTGCATTCGCTTCCAAACACCTCTGTTACACTTCTAATCCCTTCTATTTCACTTATTGCAACTGTCGCACCCATTTATTCCCAAAAACACTTCAAAATGAATAAGTCTGCCTTTCATTCCTTCATTTTCACATTTTACGGCTATCACGGCTATTTTAAGGGAAAAACACTTCAAAACCTCATAGGTTGACCTCTGACCTTTTCTTCCTCGAAAATCTCACTACCGTACTTTGCCTTTTCGCAAAATCGCACTTCGCAATATTTTCCTTTTTTTCGTGAAGACTTATTGCTCTGATTCGCCGATTGTGATATTTTGATCACGCTCTGCCGCCGGTCCCAGCACCACGTCACCCATCACATTTTGTACTTCGTACCATTCAATTTGTTTTCGTTAATACTTAGTGCTCTTTCTGCCGGTTGCGATATCGAATTTCGCACGTCGCAACTTTTCCCCCTTGCACTTCGCACTTTGTATTTCGATCCCACTCCCTAACATCATTTATGCTATCCCTTTAATTTTGAGATATTGCGATTGCAAGATCACATATCACAACTTTTTCCTCCATCGCATCTCCGCCATCGCACTTTTCAATTCATTCCACTCCAAAGCCCTTTCTGCACTATAATAATTTTTTATAAGGTTTAACCCTGGTCTTTCCACTTCTAAGCCTTGTTTCATGCATTAAGCCCTCCATTAGCCACTTTAGCTCTTTTCTTTCCTCCAAGATGCAAATCAACACTTTTTCAATTAGAATTACGTCATGGATAGCTTAGTTGCATGGGTAGAAGCATGGTAGATAGACCCTAGGATAAGTAGAGTGCATTTAACCGTTTGGCCAAGTTAAGTGTGGTTTAGAATTAGTTTCCTTTCTGCCATTTATTTTCATCAATATAGTTTAGTTTCTTTTCAGTCATTTCCTTTTTTGCAAATTAAATTAGTTTCATTCCTGTCATTTCTTTTCAGCGATTCAATTTTCCATTATGTCATTTCCTTTCAGCAATTTACTTCCTAGTTCCTATCAGAGTTTAAGAAATAACACTCTTTCGTAAAGAAGAAGAGGATGACATGAACATATTGCATCTATTGTGTATATAGCACTGTCACCTCCAAGTTTGTACGAACCTTGGGTTGATAAAGTAAAGTAGGGCAGCTCCTGGGAGTTGCAACACTCTTGGTGCAATACCAGGGCTCACCAGCTTTTATATGTGATATGCTTTGATCCCTTTGAATGTTTTTTCCTATGCAGATATATTTTGGAGTGTCATGGAGAAGCTTTGAAAATCATTCGTAAAGCCTCTAAGACATTAAGGGAAATCCATTTGTGGAAAGCGGTGAAAGGAATTCTAATAGCACTTTGTTAATATGTAAGTTATCCTTTGCATACTACATGTTTCAAGTTTTTTTTTATAGGCTAAGGAAAGAGCTATTGTTTTGTCTATTTGTTTCTAGTTTTCCTTTATAATTCTAGGGAGATTGCTTCTGTCTGTAGAAGGGATTTATCCAAGTAACACACATGTTCCCCAACCCGAGAATCCTTAAACAACTTGTTCTGATATGCATAGCTCCTTTTCCCATCTTGTGCTGGTTTTAGATTCTTCTTGATTACCTAGATTTCTTGTTCCATTTCTTTCAAGATGCCCAGTCCAATCAATACCCAGTTCACCAGATCACTCCAACTAATGGGAGTGATACAACTCCTCCCATACAATGCCTCCAATGGACTCATCCTCAGTGACCCTTGGTAACCAATGTTGTAAGAAAACTCTACCAACAAAAGGTACTCCTCCCGTCTACTTTTTTGATGCATCACATACATCCTCAACATGTCCTCCAATATCCCGTTGATCCTCTCAGCCTGTCCATTTTTCCGCGGATGATAAGTCGTACTGAAAGCCAACTTTTTCCCTAATCCTGCAAACAAATCCTTCCAAAACTTGGAAGTGGCCTTTGCATTCATGTCTGAAAAAATATTCTTTGAACACCATGCAATATGACTACATCTCTGATAACACTTGTGCCACATCACTATCTGAATACATAGTCTTTACCAGAATGAAGTGTGCTACCTTAGTCAACCTTTCCACAAAAACCATGATGGAATCATGATGTTTGTATGTCTTGGTCAAACCTATGATGATATCCATGGAGATGACCTCCCATTTCCACTCTAGAATCATAATCGGTTGTGGTAGTCCACCTGGATGCTTACACTCTGCCTTTACTTGTTGAAAATCCAAACATCTAGACACAAAATATACCACATCCTTCTTAAGATTCAGATAATAACATAATTTCACTACTGCAGTCAATATCTTATGATAGACTAGGTGACCTGAATATGGTTTCACATGAAACTCCCTCAAGATCACCTTATTGATCTCACTAGTGTCTGGCACATATATCTTTTCCCTAAATCTGATCAAGCCATCTGCTGAGAGATGATAGTCCACATCCTATACACATGTACCTGTACCTATACTATGTTGTAATCTGTGCATGAGCCCTTTCTACCTATCATCCTACTGACCTACCTATAAAATGTTTTCCTGTAAGTATGTACCATAGGAACTCATAGATGCGATGTGATTTACATGTATATGCTTGCGGCCAAGAGAATCTACAACCCTATTCTCTTTACCTTTGATATACTTGATCTCGAAGTCGAACACATTGATCGTGGCCAACCATATAGCTTGCCTAACATTCAGATTCAATCGGTCAAATAGATACCTCAAACCACTATGATCACTCATCAGTACAAATCATCCGCCCATAAGATACTGCATCCACATATTCAATGCATGAATTATCGCTTCCAACTCAAGGTCATATGTCAAATAATTTTTCTCGTGATCATTTATTTTTCGTGAATCATAGCATACCACTTGTCCTTCCTGGATAAGGAGTCCACCAAGTCCTCTCTTGCAAACATATGTACATACCACAAACTCTTTGTCTAGATTTTTGATCTTTAACACTGGAGAATGTGTGAACAACTGCTTCAACTGCTCAAAACTAGCCACACTTTCCTCTGTCCATTCAAACTTATTCCCTTTCCTTTCCAATGATGTAATAGGATAAGAAATTTTTGAGAAGTCCTTGGTGAACCTCCTATAATAAATTTCCAACCCCATGAAGTACCTTACCTCATCCACATTTCTAGGAGTTTCCCACTCCACAACAACTCTTATCTTTTCTAGATCCACTGTTATGCCTTCCTTGGAAACCACATGTCCCAAGTTATGTACCTAAGTCTGAAAGAAACTGCACTTGTTGATCTTGACATACAATTGATTATTTCTTAACAATCTCAATACTGATGTTAAGTGTTCGACATGCTCTTTTCATTTTTAGAATATACCAATATATCATGAATGAACACAATAACAAACTTGTCCAAATAAGGATGCAACACACTTTTCATCAAGCACATAAAGGTAACTGGAGAATTAGTCAAACCAAATGGAACTACAACAAAATCATAATGCCGATACCTGTTCTGGAAAGATGTCTTGTAAATTTCCTCTTACTTGATGCGTACTTGATGATATCCAAATCTCAATTCAATATTTGAGAACACTATTTATCCCTTCAATTGATCAAACATGTCATCAATCCTCGACAATAGATACATGTCCTTGATGGTCACCTTGTTCAACTTCCCATAATAAATGCACAATATGAGAGTACCATCCTTTTTCTTCACAAACAATATCAGTGCAGCCCATGGTGATACACTTGGCGGAATGTATCCTTTGTCAAGCATTTCCTTTAACTGCAACTTCATCTTTAGTAACTCTAGAGTGCTCATCCTATAAGGTGCCTTTGATTCTTGCATTGCCCCTAGTAACAACTCAATAGAAATGTATACTCTCTTGTGAGGTGGAAAATCTGAAATATTTGCGAGAAATACATCCTGAAACTGTGGTAGAAATGGGTACCTGCTCAAAACATCTGCATCCTCGACTTCCTTACCTTTGTCACTAGAAATGTGCACTGAAAATAACACACACACTTTCCTGGGATAACACTTGGCCTACATAGTTGTAACCATTGTCATCGATGTTGCTTTCTTCTTATCCTCTAAGATTCTCTGCTCCCCATTTTCATCCAACCACTCAATAGCCTTGTCATAACAATCCACCTTGGTCTTGTGAAGATACAACTATTCCATACCCAAAATCATGCTATACGAACCCAACGACAATACATTCAAATGTATTGATGTAGGAATACCATTAAGTTCAAATGCACAAGATCTTACCCAATTATGAACTCGCTTCTTTGTACCTGTAGCCAACTACACTAACCAAGACTCTGCATGCACTTCTTTATTCAAACCACACTTATCCACCAAGTCAGGGTTAACATAACTATAATTAGATCTAGGGTCAATCAAAATAGAAATAACTTAATAACAAAGCTTACCATCCATCTCAATGATAGATTCTTGATGGTCTACCTTCCCGTTATCCATTGTTGCATAGATACGAGGAATTCTCTTCCCAACATCCCCAACAGTCTACGCCTCCTATGCACTATAAATCTGAGGCCTACCACCCTGATTTTGTGGAAAACCTCTCTTGAGATGTTCTTTGCCACATTTTCAACACTCCAACCGTCCCGTACCATCAACTCTATGTTTCTATTGTGATCCATTTCCATGTCTATCTACATTAAAATTCTTGTATGGTGCCACATTTTCTTTCTCTTCTTTAGTCTAAGGCCTTGTATTTTCAGCTGCAAAATACCTTTACCTTTCCATCCTTTCTGAGACTCATTCTTACACTTTAACTTCTCGTAACAATGATTTAGCTTCCCAATAACTTCCTCAAGTGACCAAGGCTCATCATACTCAATCTTATCTCGAAATATTAATGGAAATCCACTTAAAAATCACTAAAATTTATCATTTTCATATTTAAGATACGATGCATACCTTAATATCTTTAGGAAATTAGGTGTGTACTCCTCATCTGTCATCGATCCCATCTTTAGCTCATAGAATTCTTTGGCCTTACTATCGTAGTACCTTTCTGATAAGTACTTCTTCCTGAAAAGCCTCTTGAGATCATGCCAACTCAAGTCATATGTCTTGATGTCTCTGACCCGCTTCACATCTTCCCACCAGATATCTTCTTTACCTCTCAGGCCGAGGATAACTACTTTGGCCTTCATATTATCTATGTAATTATGTAACTCAAAAAACTTTTTTATCCAAAGTATCCAAGCATATGCCTCTTCTGGCTTCTTCAAATCTCCATCAAAAGTAGGTGGCTTTTATTTCTTAAACTCATATGGAAAGTATCCCCTGTCACTCCTTCTATAAGGATGATAACAATGTCGATCATAATTCATGTCAGAACCAGAATTAGAGTAGTACATGTGTCCATCACCTCTCCTATCCCAATTATCCAACAACCTGCCATCTCTCACTATGTCATCTCTATCCGACCTATGACCACCATGAGACCTACTGACATATGCCCCATTAGTTTTGTTCTCCTCCCCATGGATGATCTGAAGGGGACCTTGTCGCTGCAATTATGACAAATTCTGAAGGATTACTGCATTAACCTCTACTTGTTTCTCTTGTGCCTGCATTATTCTGTCATTATCTGCCTTACAACTCCTTATTTATTCCTTCAAAATCATCAATGTGTCTTTCAAGTCATAATTTTTCTCAACACCACGCTGCTCATTTGACCCATAAGGAGAATCTCGTGAACTGTAATCTACCATCTTTCTATTCATCATGATCCTTTTCTGCAAGGCATTTTATTTCAACTAAACCAAATCATAAACAAACCAACATAACTTAGCATAATTCAAGGAGGATATATCATCTGTAAGATCAACCAAATCATTGTAATACATATATAAAATTAATAATAACAACATATAGATGTATACCATATAGAAATATTAACATATAGACATCATCCTAACTAAATTCTGGTCATCAATGCACTACCATATCATTCACATGCCATGACCTCATGCATGGCGACAAAAACCATATAAATTTATACTTAATACATGTAAGCATAAACAACATGTAACCAACCATACACCATTGATGACACATTCCACTACAACACCCTCACTTTCACATGGAAACATCACTACAACCATGACCAACATCATGCATATGCAACAAGCATATAGACCACAAGGATGAGTAACACATGTGAAACTGACATTAATGCATGACCAACACACACCACACATCTAGTCAAAGGGGTGAACCATTCTCTGATACCACTCTGTAACACCATCCTCCCACATTTACCCAAGCAACAGCAAAACCGGGGTAAAAAGCTGACGAGAGGCTACTTGATATGATTCAACCTCCTAGTTCACCTTAAGGAAGTGGAACCGACACCATACAACTACATAGACCTTATTCACTTTCTATAGGACACCAAGGAGCCATCCAAACCTTCTAGGAGGCTAGCCCCTGAGACAAACTAAGATTTTAGTGCATCAATACCCCAGTCGCTCCCTTGACATGGGCAATAGTGCGACTCAAAACCTCTAGTCGCTCGCACAACATGAGTATGCGTGCGAATGAGGACATTTCTAGGTAGTTTTGAGTCTATGACCCCAATTTTTGTGCCACTTTTTTAGGCCCAGGGCTCAAGTCACTGCCCAGAAATCCATGACACTTCCAGAACTAAAACTTAACAATGAAATAATGATACAAATGAAATTACTTGAACAAGGAGTTGAATTGACCCCTACTAGACATGACAACATTTCATCAAACATGTCACAAATATGTAATCTACAGGTTTAAACAAAAGATACGAGCATAGGGGTCTCATACTTATTTTAGAATTTCTAAGATGCATTGTTCCCTTATATCATTAGCTGCATTACCACCTATTATGTCATGTATTAGTTGTTCATTCATTTACAAATCAAAACATGATGAGAACCATACATTTTCACTATCATAAAATACATTCATAACCAACATATAAAAAAAAATACTGAGGATACAACAACCATAAATTATACATATAATATAGTACATTTACACATTAATTACCTAGGAAAGGAACTCTTATTCATGAATGAAAAAACCAACCCGGTATGGGACTTCCACGTTCCACCCGACCATATATTGGCTCAACCAATTCTCTCTTCAAATAATCACCCCCAAGCCATATTCAAAGCATGAATGTGGGACTCAAACCAAAAGAACCAACTAGGGCTTCCCGAGGCTAAAACAACTCACCCTCATCAATAGAAACTAAGTTTACCACGATCATCACCGGATCACTGGGCCAAAATAATAAACATTTAATAACAGTCTTTACCATGATCTCCACTAGATCACTAGGCCAAAACAAGCATGGATACCACTAGATTTATTGACCTAGACCATGAGGAATTTTCCCGTCTCCTAGTCTCTAGTATTTACCACGATCCACATCAGATCACTAGGCCCTAACCGAGATTCCACTCTCCCAGCTTTACTGTATATCCCATCCCGGGATTCCTAGGCCTGATGGAGAGCACCCACCTCTAGGATTTATTGTATCCCTCCATACACCATTCGAGGATTCCTAGGCCCATCGAGGCAACACAAAATTTGACTTTACTGCAACCCACCATCTGGTTCATGGGTTATTAGGCCATGTGTTGTTTCATACAAAAATCCACCTCAGTTAGCTTCAAATCCATTTGCAATCCAGATCAACCAAAACATGAGAACCCCATCACACCATGGTTATCCAAAAATGGCAAGGTTAGTCTTAAAACACTGTCACACTTGGAGAAACCCATGCCCATGACAGAAACAGAACCAAGAACACACATGCAACCCCATGCACGCCAAATCTAGCAAGGAAATCACACATGAAAATTGATACCTACAAAGAATCCCATTGTAGCTGCTTGATGCTACTCTTCATTGCTTGATCTATGCTTCCTCTTTTCCTTCTTTAATTTTCTTGATACAATGCTGAAATTCTCCAAGTAAATTCTAAGTTTCCAAGGGCGTGAGAGAGAGAGAATAGAGAGAGAGCTCCAAAACTGAACTGACAAAAGGTACCCATTAATCCTCAAAATCCATTTTATCAATGAGGTCTCTATTTTCTTCATTTACCCATTATTTTCCTCCTCACATGAAACTTGTGACCTTTCACCTTCCTTTCTCCTAATTTCCATTATTTTCATAAATAAATTGCCAAAAATACCACTTTCCTTTTCAAAGCCTATTCCAATTTACTTTATCCATAATAACTGAAATGAACACCCACTAGGATATCTTTCCCAACATTCAACTTCAAATAAGTGTCCCATAAACGTGGTTATTATTTTTGCTTTATTAACCTTTATTACATGGAATTTTCACCATGGATAATATAGTTAACATAGTGAATGTTATTCCTATGCATACAAATCCATATAATTTCAAAAAAGATATTTTCAAATGTAGACTTAACACAACATGTTGTTTTTTCCTACATGCAAATGTATATTATTTCCAAATGAATACTAACATAAATATTTCATGCATATACATCTTATTCCAAAATAACCTAATATAATAGTTATGATAGCTTAAAAGTAATCACATATTTTTTTTCCAAAGAAATATAGCTCAATAGTTCTTCTATCCATGCAAATAACATATCTCTATAATACCATGACTATTCTTTGTGCATGCAAGAGTTTATCATAATAGCCCTTCTTTAGTGTACGAAACTCATATTTCCTTCTCTATAATTCTACCATCATTAACTATTATTTTCATGTAAAAAAACACTTCTTAAAAAAAAAAGTCAATATAACCTCGTTTTTCTATCTTTCCACATGCAAGTTTCATGCTTATGTTTCAAGAAATTACCATAGATAACCATATTTTATGCATATAAGCTAGGCAAAAATAATAAGGTTAACTTAACCTGTTATGCACCTAAATCAAGAAATTAACACAATTCATCTAGCTAGGCAATATTTTCAAGAGTGTTATTTTCAAGAAAAATAACACAATAACTTTCTTTATATACACTCAAAAACTTATTTTCTATAAATAAAGCGTCATTGGAGTTAACAGTGGAGGGTTTCGGATTTGGCCATGCGTGATGGTGCGTTTTTATCTGATGACCTAGGTCTCCCTTGAGCGTCGCCTCTATGCCCCTGTGCTGGTCCTCCTGCCTTGTGCCCCTGCTCTCATGCTCTGCCCTCTTCCTTGCTTCGAACCCATTCTCTGACTGTCTACTGGCCCACTCAGCATGGGCTCCCCGGAGGCCCATCCGGTTTTGTCTGCTGCCTCGCCACATGCTCATGCCTTCACTGATCTCATCAGCTCTCTGGGCCCTCCTAAGCCCCGTCCCACCATCTCTAGATTTCTGAAAAAACTGGATGGCCTGCAAGAAGTTGTCCTCCCTCCCCTGCTCCCTCGCATGGCTGCTCTCTGTCTAGCCAAAAAGGGATTAATTGGCCAGTTCACTATACTATGGCCTTCTTTGAAATCTGTTCAGAGATGGATCGAACGGAACTGGTCTGAAAAAATCTCTGGGAAAATTTCCATCAGGTTCTGTGGTAAAGGGTATTTTACCTTCCACTTTTAATCTAAGGATTACAGGGATCTGATATTTAGAAATGGGCCCTATTTCATGGATTCTATGGGTCTTTATCTCAACAAATGGACCCCTGACTTTGATCCTGAGCTCGACGTGCCGACTGCTATCCCTGTTTGGGTGCGCCTTCCCCACCTCCCCCTGCATTGCTGGGGGGATGACTCAGTCAGAGCTATTGGGAATGCGATCAACACCTTCATTGACAGGAGCGAACTAAAGGAGAACATGCTCGCATGTGCTAGAATTTGTGTTGAAGTTTATCTGGGCAAAGGCCCGTCGGAAGCCATCAAACTCAAAGTGGACGATTGGACTCACATCCAATAGATCGACTACGAGCAGATCCTGTTCAAGTGTAAGGTATGCCATGAGTATGGACATTTTGCTAATCTTTGTACAAAAAATATTGATATTGATAGTCAGGAACCAGATTAGCCTTGGGAGATTATAAAAAAGAAGAAGAAAGCAAATCATGTCCCGCCTCCCAATCCCCAGGATGTGCCTCAACCCGTTCTCCACCCTCCTCCCCCCCAGAAAAGATCCACATATTCTCCCCTCAACCTCTGCTACCCCATCCCCAAACCTGCAATCCAACCCCTTCTCAATCATCTCTCCCCCTGACAATGATCCCCCCTATCCAACCCTCCCCCTCCACTTGATCCTCCTCCCTCCTCTACTCCCCCTCTTGACCTCTCCTCCCCTTCCCATGGCTCGGCCTCCACCAGGATCACGAGAAACTCGACCAAGGAGCATGGAGCCTCTTTGAAATCCCACAAGAAGCAAGGTCCTGGCAGAAAAACAACTAAACAACAACAGAATGAAAATGCACAGAAAGACATTTCTTTAGGAACTCAGAACCCAATAGAGAAATACATTCTAGGCCAAAACAACAGGGACAACATGCAAAAGGCTCAAGGAGGAAGAGCACCTCCTCAAACTGAACTCTTACAATGATGAAAGTCTTATCATGGAATAGCATGGGTTTAGGACACCCCTCCAAATCTAAAGCCCTCAAGGATCTTATAAACCAAGAACAGCCAGAAATTATTCTACTTCAAGAAACTAAGCAGGGAGAAGTCAATATGAGGACAATAATAGACAGAGAGAAAAAATACAAGGGCGCTCTATCAGAATCCAGAGGTGCATCAGGGGTACTAGCCACTCTATGGGTAAGCAATGCATGGCAGCTGAAAGATACAACAATAACTCAAAACTGGCTCAAAACAAAGCTAGAGAGAACCACAATGCAACATAGCATCATTGTATACAATCTATATAGCCCTAATCACTACAGAGAAAAAGAGGCTTTTTGGAATTCTCTAAGGGACAATATGCATAATGAGGAAAACAATAATATCATAATGGGAGGTGATCTAAACCTCATTCTTCATGCCAATGAGAAAATAGGTGGGTATTTTGGGGACGACCCTTTTAGAAGACTTCTGGAAGACATCATCCAAGAGCAAGAATTAGTGGACATCATCCCTAAAAATCGTAGATACACATGGTCCAATAGGAGAATCGGAAAGGATAACATCATGGAACGGCTGGATAGGATACTCATCTCAGTCTCCTTCCTTTCCCTTTTTTCCACAGCTTTGGCAAATGTCCTCACTTTCTCCGCTTCTAATCATTATCCCACTACGCTTTCTCTGGCAACGCAGTGTCCTCATGGGCCTCTTCCCTTCCGCTACATCCCATTGTGGAACGATATTCCAGAGGCCTACCAAATTGTTTGAAAGGCGTGGATCACTCACATTGAAGGATTGCCTATTCATATATGGGAGTCTAAACTAAAAAGGACCAAGAAAACTCTAAAATAATGGGCAAAAATCCACTATCAAGAACCAGACAAGATCAAAGCAGAAGTCAAAGCCAAACTGAAGAACGTCCATCACATTATCAATTCCCAAGGTACCAGCCAAGACATTCTAACTCAGGAAAATGACCTTTTATGGCAGTTGCATAATATAAACAGGCAAGAGGAGGAGAAATGGCGCCTCAAATCAAGGAACTTATGGCTCCAGGAAGGAGATAAGAACACTGCCTTTTTCCACAAACAACATACAGTGCACAAAGCCAAAAATAATATCTCCTCCATCACAGATGAAACAGGTACCACTCAAACTGATCCTGAAGAAATCAAGCAGGCTGCCACCTTCCACTCTAAAGAGCTCCTCACTGAGAACAGTTTTCCAGAGGACTACTCTGATCTGCTACAATACCTTCCGACTCTTATCTCTGATGAGATAAACAATTCTATCAATCAAGTCATATCTGAAGAAGAGGTGGAAAGTGTCATTTGGACCATGCACCAAGATAAAACCCCAGGACCTGATGGGTTCCCAATATCATTTTACAGATCCTATTGGAGCCTCATTAAAAAAGATCTCATGAAAATGATTCACTGGGCTCACTGGAAAAAGAAAATCGGGGGATATACAAACTCCACCTTCCTAGCCCTCATACCCAAAGAAAGTCGTCCATCCTCCTTCTCTCGATTCAGGCCAACCTCTCTCTATAATGCTTCTTATAAAATCATCACTAAAATCTTGGCCACTCGCCTCAAGCCACACATAAACAACCTCATCTCGGAGAATCAAGGTGGTTTCATATCTCAAAGGTTGATCTCTGACTCTATCCTCCTTGTCCAGGAAGCCATTCACTCCAGCATATCCCGTAATGAAAAGGGCTTCATCCTTAATCTCGATCTCGCCAACGCCTTTGACAGGGTAAGGCACTCCTTCCTTTTAGCTGTCTTGCATAAATTGGGGTTCAATCAGAGCTTCCTTGATCTTATCAAATCCTGCATCTCTGGGGCTTGGATATCCCCTCTTGTCAATGGAAGACCAACTCCCTTTTTCCAATCCTCAAGAGGGCTCTGACAAGGCTGCCCTCTCTCCCCATATTTGTTCATTATTATGGCTGACTCCTTCAGCAGAGCTCTTGATCACTTGAGGTGGGTCAGTCTCATCACAGGGATAAAATATGGCAACGGAGTTCGAAATATGAATCACTCCCAATTTGCTGATGATACCTTATTAATGGGAGGAGCCTCCAAAATTATCACTCAATGACTCAAAAAAATTCTGGACAGTTTTATGCTATTTACTGGAGGCCTAATAAATTTCAAGAAAAGTTGTGTCTATGGCTTGAACGTCTCTAGAAAAACCTTAAACAGCATCACTGGCATTTTTGGGGCCCCTACAAGCTAAATTGGGATCACTTTAGTTATTTGGGCATGCCTGTCAGTATCAATTTCTTGAAGGCTGAGATCTGGAATGTGACTATTGATAAAATGAATAGGAAAGTGAATCAATGGGGCTCTTCCTCATTGAATCATGTAGGACGACTCACCCTCCTTAAGTCTGGGCTATCCTCCCTCCCGCTCTATCAATTTACTCTTCTGCAAGCCCCGACCAACGTTCATCAAAAAATGGAGGCTATCATTTGACATTTCCTATGGCAAGGGGGAAAACAAGACAAAAAAAAATACATTTTAGTCAAGTGGAATCATGTTATCCAAGATCAAGAACATGGAGGCATTGGTGTTCGCTCACCCAAAATCATGAATCAAAACTTTGGGGGTAAGATAGTTTGGAGATTAATCAATGGGAACCAAACATGGTGGAAACAAGTGCTTGAAGTCAAATATCTAAAATTTCCTAGACAACAACTTCTTCAGCAGGACATCCCCAACAGATCGTGTACCAAAATCTGGTCCTCTTGCAAAAATTCCATCCCTCTTCTAGCAGAAAACCTCTCTAAATTTCCGAAAGGAGGCAATTCAATCAATATTGGCTAGGATCGAATTATGGGAGGTATTCCCATCATAGAAAGACCAGGCACATAGAAAATTCTACGACACTTGGATAGTATGGGCATCAAATTCCTAAATCAAATTTCCAAATGGGACAACAGAAATCAGTCGTGGATCGAATGGAAATTTCCTATTATCCCCCTCCCTCTCAATGAAGATCTCAGGAATTTGCAACTCCACCTGCATGGTCTAGCTCCTATCAAGCAAAATGCCTTGGATGTTTTCCGCTGGGATCCCATAGGCAAAGCCTACACCATCAAGTCTGCTTACCAGTTCCTATGCAAAGAGCAGTTTCCAGCCCCAACTTTGCCAATTTGGAAAACGGTTTGGCATTCTGAAGCCATTCCAAATATTAAATTCTTCATATGGACCTTACTGAAAGGAAAACTCCTCACAATTGACAATCTCAAGAAAAGGGGAGTCATAGGCCCCTCTATCTGCCCAAACTATCAAAACACAACAGAGACTATATCTCACCTCTTTCTCAGGTGCCCCTTCGCTACTCTCTGCTGGTCTGCCCTCTCTACTCACTTCAATCCTGATATAAATCATGGGGACACCATTTCTGAGTTCCTTCTTCAATGGAAAAGCAGTTTGCCTTGGAAAAACAAAAAGACCAAAATCTCAAGCAGGGTCTGGAACACCCTTCCGCTTGCTGCTCTTTGGAATATATGGCTCTCTCGAAACAATAATATCTTCCAAGACAAAGAACCATCTCACAGAAAACTCTCTAATAAATCCTGGAGTTTAGTCATAGACATCTTTGCTGCAAAAAGTAATCACAGAGTCGACATCACACACCTGAGTGTGGATGAAAGAATCTTTCTCCGCGACCTAATATTCAGAATTAACAAGCATTCTCTTCCCTCTGCCCCTCATTGTTCCACTACTTGAAAAATTCGACTTAAGGAAAATGCCTTCAAAGATTGGATAAAAGATAGAGGCAAACCTACCCTTTTCTTTGATGGGGCCTCGAAATCAAACCCTGGTATCACTGACGCATGGGGCAGCATCAGAAGCGCAACTGGGAACGTGATCTTAACCTATGAATGGAGCCTTGGATCGTTATCCAATAACAGAGCCAAAGCTCTGGCACTTTATGAAGGTCTAATCCAACTTAAAAATCTCAAACTGGACAATGCCATCATTCTGGGCGACTCTGCCATTGTCAAACAATCCATAATTCGCAATCAGCCCACATCAAATGTCACCCTGGAGCAAATCCTCAGTAGATGCCACATTCTTCTGAAAGATTTGAAAGGTATCACATTTTATTACATTCTCAGATCGCTCAACAGTGAAGCTGATCACTTAGCTAATTGTGCCTGCGCTCGATCTCCGAGCCACTTGCATTGCAATGATGTCTCGTCCCTAGTTCCTCCCCCTTAATCATGATCATCGTCCCTCCTAAATATTTTTCAATCCTCACCTCTGCATTTTTTGATCCCATCTGCACCCTCAGCTGCCCTTTTCACTTCATCCCCATGACTCTCCTGCTCTGGCCCTCCCCTAGCTCGATCCCTCTCCCCCTTCTTGTCACAATATATTCTCCTATTTTCTGCATTTCGCTTCACTCTTGCCCCGATCTCCTGCTATCTCTCTTGGCGCCCTTCCAAGCTCTCGGGCTCCTTAGTGTTTGGCTATGCGCTCCTCCGCGCCCTCCCTCCTCTCTACACCTCTTCCCTGCCCCTCTGTTGAGTTCTTACAACGCCCTCCCTTTTCTGTGCTTTCATCCTTCCTTCTCCTATTCTAGTCTTTGGTTTCAGCTCACTGCTACTATCTCTGCCTCAATCATCTGGTTCTCTCAGAACAGAATGGCCAGAAGTGAAAATTTCTTCCATTGTGTAGACTTACAGGAGGAACTCGATCAAATTCATGCTCATTAGAAGACCTTGGATGCTAAGCTGAAGAACGATGTCAAAGCCCTGGAGGAAAAACATCAAACTAATGTTAACTTCTTCCTCTCAAGGGTCTCATCTCTCTAGGCTCAGTTTGAAGACGTCTTGAATAGGTGTGCCCATGCTGAGGAGTCGGTTCAAATCCTAAAATACATGATTGAAAAATGCACCGTCCCCAGCTCCAGCTCCAACAGCATAAGAAATGCAGGGAATGATGAGAATCCAGAGCATTATACAGCAAGGCAAATTAGTCACATAAACATAGATGAGCTCTCCACCCTCTTTTATCATGTCTTTTAAATACGCATTTCTTCTTTTCCAGTTCATCCGTATCTACGACTTCACAACATTTTTGTATTTTTCGAATACTAAAAACAAAAGGATTGTAGTCCTCAGCTGCAGCTGCTATCATTACATCATTACAATCAGCTCTTTTGTAATCATGGAGCCTCTGCTCCCTCTTTTTTCTTTTTGAAATACAACTAGCAACCGATTTTGTCAAAAAAAACATAAAAAAAAGCTTATTTTCTATATCACAATGGCCACCCTTTTGTGCATGCAACATGTGTTTTATTTTTTCTAACACAATCACCCTTACTTCAATGCACATAATATTTTCAAGAAACAATCATGCGTTCTTGTTATTGTATGAACAAGATTCATATGCATATTTTAAGAAAACAATATTTATTTTTCATTAATTCATGCAAAAAACTCCTATGCAATATTTTTTCACTCGAGTCCTTGCAGTATTTAAATAACAACATGGGTTATATATGCATACATATTCATGAAAACCCTTCCAATAAAATTAATGTAATTAACTTTTCTCTTTTCGTTTTCACCACCAATGAAAATATTTCACAAATTAACCTCTTTAACCTATCTCCATTTTCAAGAAAAAATAACCTAAATAACATGGATCCTATTGCTTTAAATATAATGTGCAATATTTTCTAGAAATTAATACACAAGTATTAAGCATAACTTTACAAGGAAATTACGCAAATAATATGTCCTTTAACAGACAACCCTACAACTTTTATGATATGTAATGCTTATGAACTATGCAAAATCTTTCCAATGGAGTTCACAATATTATCTATATCTCTATGCACCAGAACAACAAAGTCTTATAAAGAAATTATTTTAGATAAAATAACATAGTCAACCATACCTTTCAATGCTAAAAAACAATGAAACTTACGAATTCAACTCGTCCTTCTTTGAGAGTTTCTTCCTCTTATAATGTTTATGGCCTTCATGAAGATGTGGCATGCATGATGGCTGAGGACGTGAGATATTCACGATTGAAAAGACACTAGAAAAGAGAACATACACCCTTTCCATATGAAGCATGCATATTTTCAAAGAGATTGGCACCACCGTTTCCTGGTAGTTGAATTTCAATGACCCCATTACTAAAGGTGAATAAACATTTTTAATCATATTAAGCCCTTAATGTATTCTTCATGCATATAGAAAAGGTGCTCTAAATGTATGGCTCATCAGAAAGCAAAATATGATAATGATACAAAGAGTTGTAGGTGGTTTAATTCCATCAACCACATTAGCAAGAGAAAATGCAGGTCAGACATTTTTTCTGGATTCAAGATCTCAACCTTTATCTCATGCGTACGGGAAAAAAATGCTTTGAAACTCCCCCAGTTGAAAGTTTTATTAACCATCATAATGACAAGCTCTGTTGCGAGCTCCATTAGTCATTGTAATTAATAATTCTTGATAATCACAACTAACTCACTGAGGTTCTTATTTTCAACCATTTGTCAAAAACGGTAATTAAAAATATTTATGAATGTTAATTTTCATTAACCTTTAGCAATATTTTATGCATGTCGAAGAGATATTACATACTCCCCCCTTTAAAGAGAATATTGTCCTCGATGTTCATATGTTACTAGAGCTTTAATTTTTACTCATGATATAACAATCTAAACAACCCAAAAGGGGATCCTTCCCCTTAAAAAAAAAAGGATTTCATTTCCAAGAAATACTCATAGGAAAAAACAATAACATTTTATCAATAGCCATAATAATTTATAATTGCAAAAATATGCAAGTTCTACTTTCAATTACTTATCCATTATTCAAATTCATAGAAAGAAAACATAATCTCCATATGAACTTAACGTTAATTACCAATTACTCTTGGAAGTCATGATCACTTTTACGCAAGCACTCTAAGAATGGTTGGACAACCCCTCAACACTGTATGGAAAGCACCCTGCAATGTATGACTAAAAAATCCATCAAAATCATATTAGTTGCAATATTTTCAATGACATGAAATGCTTTTAACTACCAATTATTAATGCAATGTCAAGTGATATTTTTAAGCACAGTACTTCCACAAGTACTCAGAGAGCACCATCCCTCTAATAATCAAAATGATAAATCATTGTGCTAAATGCACACTATCAATACTTATAAAGTACTCAGAGAGCACCTAGCTCTCTAATCATCAAAATAATTAGTAACTACACCAAATTCATGTTGTCTTAGCCCTTGTAAGACATTCACAAGATTGGTAATACTATAAAGGAACTACACTTCTAATAATTCCTTACCGAGCACTAGGATCATTTCATGTCAAGATGTACATAAAAAATTTACATTATTATATAGAAAAATCATTTTTAACCCACCACTTATCTCATTATTTAACATGTTCTTCTATGAGAACCACATTGGCAACATAATACTCCTCCCAACCAATGGAAACTAGTTTCTACAACTAGATTGAGCTATTTTCACATCCATAAAGTTCTTTGACAGAGACCATACTAGGTCTAGTTTTGAATTCCACTGGCCAACCAACTCAATAATTCCAATGACTACAAAGGGTCTAATGCAGGTTTCCTCTTGGCAGTGTCCTGCCTATTCCTCCAACATCATCCTGTCTATGAGGAATTTTGGGCGTCCTCCAACAGGTTCCAAATGAATAGAGTTTCTTCAACCTTTTTCCGCTCTCACCATCTTGGCCAACTCTTTTCTCTTACCAATAGTATTCGTCTCTAGGGAGAGGAAATCCATTCAGGCAAGCACATCAAACCCTCTGGGAAAACAATCGCCATCAATCCAAGGCCTCCTGGAATTTCACAACTATCCACAACTGTCTGGCATGTAAAATTATCTTTTAGCACTCTTTCCCATAGTAATTTAAATAACAAACCATATGCATATTATCATTAAAAATAAATAAAAATTTATGTACACCATGTAGTTATACATGACCCTCATCATGGGTCCACAATATCTAAATTGATATGAAATATAATTGACATATAAGTGGTATACATTCTTATTTTCCAAATAACACAATCATGCATATCATAACATTATACTTTCTTCTTTATGGTTGCAATTCACATTGCAATGTTTTACATTCACAGGTTTTCATGTTGTCATTAAGCCACCCATACTTAATCCCAACAACAACATTAGTCATAAATATGCATTGTTTAAACACGTGTTCACTTTTTGCAACCATTTTAGTTTCATGCATACAATATTTTCATGCATAAAAGTATATACAAATATTCATTAATGTGTAAATATCAATAACGGTTAAGGTAACAATCCAAACGTTTCCAATTCCCACAGTGTATTGTCACCAACAAACCAGTACATGAAGTAAATACCATAATCACTTGTTTACAACTTGCACTAAGCTTAAATCACATCCAATTCATGCATATGCGTTTTAATAGTTAGTCTTGCAATACTAACTAATCAATGCTACCAACCATCCTAATGCAACCATGATAAGACTCAATAAAAAACTAGCTATTACAGTCAAATCTCTTTACTCGAATCATTGTTCATCTAAAGAGTTTCTTCCAATGTTCTTTTAAACACTCTATCGTCCTCTTCAAGGATGTTCCCCATATTTTACACTCATTATGACAGCAACAAAACTGAAAGTCGGCCCCTAAGGAGAGCTGGTATTTTTATTGTCGCTCTGTCAGCATTTTCTCTCAATTAAATTGGTTTACCTCCACGTGGTCTTCTTCTTTCTTGGACTTTTATTTATCAATTTCGAAGAAATTGACAAATAAACATATTCAGCAAATTTTTGGAGAGTTAAATATATTTCGGAGCCTTTATCCAACTAAACCCCTTATAACGAACCTTGGCTCCCTCCAACTTATAATAATTATCGACAATCTTCACAAAGAACCACTTTAATATATTTCGACCCACACATACGATCGATGGAACTCAATTAAATACATACACCATACCTTAGGTTATCCCTCGTGCTATTTCCGATCGCGATCACCGTTCAGTTGGCCTTCCTCTAGATCGATGGTATGCATCAATATTGCGCGGCCTCTTTAGTCGAACATTAACGCGTGATGGCGCACAATGATAGTGGTTTTCATGGGTCCACCTTTGCCACGTGTCGAATACTCTATGGAATCACTCGTAGTCAGAAAATACTGCTTACTCTGCAAAAGCGGTGCGATATGGGCAGGCGAGTTTCGCAATCCACTCCTGGGTTTGGAATAGGGACTAACCAAAGGTTAAAGTCGGGTTATGCTATCTTTGGATTCACTGACTCAGGTTCTAACCGCGGCAAGGTTCCTAATAGCAAAACAAGTCTATCTCTGTGTAAGCGGGGTTTTCACTACTACGGGACAGAGTTCAATGACCACAATAATACGCAGACCTCGTCTTCGGATGGGGTTTCAATTGTTCAACGATTCAAGGGAAACAATGAACAAAGAGATGCAAAGATTGTACAACGACTCAATTCAACAATTATATACAAGACAGTGTTCAATCGCCTCACAATTAAACAAATTTCCTCACAAATAACGATTCAAGACAGTTGGATAATCAACAGGAACTGAAATTCATTTAACTGGAAGCAATTGTTTGATACACAGATTTTATTGCAGAAATCTCTCCTCTCTTCTCTCTTTCCCCTTCAATACATCCGAGGAATATAGTTTATATACATTACACTGTGACTCTTCGGTTCCTCTGCGAGGACCGTTTAGTAAATCAAAAGTCGAATTACAATAATTCAAATAACTGAAACATGACAGATGGACTGAACCTAACCATTTGACTTCTACAAATTCTAACTAATCTAAATGAAACAGGCAGCTGAGGTATTGACACCTAGCTGTTACAATTCAATGATTTTGAACCCTCCTAGCCACAACATGTGGACAAAACCTCCTACATTGCTGGCTAGTGTCTAATGCTCCTGCATCAGACTCCTGAGGGAAATTTTCTTCATGGGCTTCTGTCCATGAGCTCTTCCACTAATCTGCCTATCTTCTGCAACATTCCTTCAGTCATCCAAGTGGCATCTTCCTCTGGCTTGTCCTTCCATTTGATTAAGTATTGAAAGTACTCTTTTCCTCTAGTCTTCCTGAACACTCTTTTGTCCAATATCTTCTCTGGTTGCAATGGTTGCGCTAGAGGTAGCTACTCTTTCCACTCAATCTGTCCCTTGTCTGTTGATCTTTCTTCTGCACCATCATCTTCATACTTTTACAAATCTGCAACATTAAAAATGGGAGATATTACAACATCAGGTGGCAATTCAGTCTCATAAGCATTTGCAGAAAACTTTCTAAGTATCTTGCATGGCCCAATCTTTTTGAACTTCAGTTTTTTATACTGCTTCTTTGGGAATCTCTCCTTTCTAAAGTGTGCCAAAACCAGATCTCCTACTTCAAAATGAAATTCTTTTCTGCTCAAGTGTGCTCTACCTTTGTATTTGATGTTGCTGCCTTGTAGTTGTTGTTTCACTTGTTCATGTATGGCTTGGATCTCTGAAGCAAATTCTTCACCATCAGCACTTCTCATCTCTGCCCTTCCCAGAGTTCTTAACTCTGATATTCCCCTGGGGTGCTTTCCATAGAAAATATGGAATGGGCTCTATCCTGTGCTTCTGTTTGGTGAGTCATTATATGCATATTCTTCCTGGGGCAGAACATGATCCCACTTCTTGGGATGCTCTTCTGCAAAACTTCTCAACAAATTTCCCAGACTCCTATTCACTACCTCAGTTTGTCCGTCAGTCTGAGGATGATAAGCTGAGCTGAAACTCAGTTTGGTACCAAGTTTCTTCCACAGTGTCCTCCAAAAATGACCCACAAATCTGGTGTCTCTGTCTGAAACAATACTCTTGGGCAACCCATGCAATCTAACAACTTCTTTGAAAAACAAGTTAGCAACATGGGTAGCATCACTAGTTTTATAGCATGGAATAAAATGCACCATTTTGGAGAATCTGTCCACTACAAAAAATACTGCATAATTCCCTCTCTGAGTCTTGGGCAATCCTAGAACAAAATCCATATTCACCATATCCCAAGGCCTGTCTGTAATAGGCAAGGGAGTGTACAATCCTGCATTCTGGCTCCTTCCTTTAGCATATTGACAGATTTTGCAATTCTTCACAAGCTTATCCAATTCTGCTCTCATCTTGGGCCAGTAATAGAAGTGACTCAGCTGCTCATAAGTTTTATCAGTACCAAAGTTTCCAACAAGTCCACCACTATGCTTTTCTTTGATCAAATTTTCTCTCATGGAACATTTTGGTACACACAGTTGGTTCCTTCTGAATAGTAAGTCCTCCTGCAAGAAATAATCCAGCCACTAGCTCCTATCTATTAAAACAAGGTTACAACATGCCTCAAATGCTTCCTTAAAATCTGAATCTGTTTTGTACAATTCTTTGAGAAAATCAAATCCTACAACTTCAAAATTAGTTTATGGAACAAGCATGTGCCTCCAACTCAAAGCATCAGCTACTTTATTTTCTTGGCCACTTATGTGTTTCAAAACAAAGTTAAAACCTTGGAGATACTCAACCCATTTGGCATGCTTATGCTTCAACTTGGGCTGCTGTACAATATACTACAAAGCATGATTGTCAGAATATAATACAAATTCCCTGGACATCAAATAATGTCTCCACTTTTTCAGTGCTTGAACAATTTCATAGAATTCTTTCTCATAAGAGGAACACTTCCTTCTGGTGTCATTCAGATTTTCACTGAAATAGGCTACAAGCCTATCATCCTAACTCAACACATCTCTAATGGCCTCTCCACTGGCATCACATTTTACTTGAAATGGCTTAGCAAAATCAGGTAGGATCAAAATAGGCTTCTCAGTTATCTTCTGCTTCAAAAGTTTAAAGTTTCTTTCTGCTTCAGCAGTCCACTTAAATGGCTGTTTTCTCTTCTTTATTTTCTCAATGATGGGTGCATTAATCTTACTGAATTTTCTTATAAATTTCCTGTAAAAACTGGCAAGTCCATGGAAACTTCTTAGCTCAAAGACATTCCTGGGTGAAGGCCACTCCACAATTGCCTTAACCTTTTCTGGGTCCATCTTCAATCCTTCTGCAGAAACAACAAAGCCCAAATACACCAACTCTTCTTTCATGAATGAGCATTTCTTTAAATTTATCAGCAGTTTCTCTTGGTGCAGCTTCTTCAAGACATGATTAAGATGCCTTAAATGTTCTTCTTTAGTTCTGCTGAAAACTAATATATCATCCAAATATACTATCACAAATTTACCAATGAATTCCTTCAATACTTCATTCATAAGTCTCATGAAAGTGCTAGGTGCATTTGACAACCCAAAAGGCATTACCATCCATTCATACAGTCCTTCATTTGTTTTAAAGGTAGTTTTCCACTCATCACCCTCTCTTATTCTAATCTGATGGTATCCACTTTTTAAATCTATCTTTGAAAAATATTTAGCACCACTCAAACAGTCCATCAAATCCTCAACTCTGGGCAAAGGGAATCTGTACCTGATTTTTGTCTTATTGATTGCTCTGGAATCAGTACACATTCTCCAGCCTCCATCTTTCTTTGGGTTCAATACTGCTGGTACTACACATGGACTCAAACTTTCTCTGATCAGCCCCTTGTCCACCAATTCTTGTACTTGTCTCCTGATTTCCTCATTTTCTGTGGGAATCATTCTATAGGCTACCTTATTTGGCAGATTTGAACCAGGGATAAAATCTATCTGATGGCTGATCTTTGTCACGGGTGGCAGCTCATCAGGTAAATCATCCACAACAATGTCACAATAATTGTCTAACATCTCTTGGATTTCTACTGGCAAATCAGAAATATTTGTAGAAGTAAGAACTAATTTAGGTTTGCAAACTAAAGCAAAACTTACCTCTTCTTCTTCTATCTGCTGCAGATATTCCTTCCCGCTCAGCAACAAGGTCTTTGGATCAATCACTCTGCTGGATGGCTCTCCTTCTTCCATGGGTATTAAGGTATGATGTACCCCATCCTTGAAGAACTTGTAAGTGTTCTTCTTGCCATCATACACTTCTGCTCTATCAAACTGCCAAGGTCTACCCAGCAGTATATGACACACATCCATGGGCATTACATCACACATGACCTTATCTTTGTATTTTCCCATTTGCAGCTCTATCTCACATTGTTCTTTTACAACCAGCTGGTGCCCTTTATGCAGCCAGGACACCCTGTAGGGAGTTGGATGCTCCCTTGTCTTCAACTTCAACTTCTCTATCACCTCAGTGGAAACCAGATTGTCTATGATGCCACTATAATTGACTAGTTGGCAGCATTTCCCTTGGACTTTGCATATGCTCCTAAACAAATTATTCCTTTGTGCAGGCTCAGTGACCTCTTTGGTTTGCTTCAACAGGACCTTGTTAACCACCAAGGACTCTCCCCTCTCTGGTAGAATTTCTTCTTCAATTTCTGCCTCTTCTCTAGCCTGGGCAACAACAACATTTCTTGGACCAGCACCCACATTCTCCTGACACTCATAGTGCTTGTGTCCCACTTGCTGACATATATAGCACCTCAAATCTCTACCTCTGCCTCTGTCTCTGCCTCCTCTTCCTTTTCCTCTGTAAGAACCCATTCTGCCCCTTGCATCATCCTCTATATATGCATTATGAGGTGAGCTACTATTAGCTCCATCCCTGGGTGTAGTAGGCTTTCCTCTACCACCCTGACTTCCCTTTCCACGGAAAGTACCTCTCTTCTTGGCAGACTGTTTCCGTAGGAGTTTCTCCTCTGCTTTCAAGGCCATCTGGTAGGCCTCTTCCACTGTCTTGGGAGACAAAAGACCAATCTCATCTTGGATCTTTAGCTTGAGACCATTCACATATCTGACAGTCTTCTCTGGTGTGTCCTGAAATTGCCCAACTCTTATGCTCACTCTATAGAATTCCTCTGTGTATTCCTTTACTGTCAGCAACCTCTGTCTCAAGTTCTGCATTTGCCTAAACAATGTCAGCTGATAATCACTAGGCAAGAATTTACCTTTTAATTTAGCCATCATTCTAGTCCAGCTTTTGATAGGTTGCTTGCCAACTCTCCTTCTTTCTGCCTACACTCCATCCCACCAAAGTGCAGCATGTCCCTTCAGCTTTGTTACTGCAAACTTGACCTTCTTATCTTTGTTATTTATTCATAGTTGAAGCACTTGTTCATTTCATTAATCCAGTCCACCAGCTCCTTTGGATTTAGTCCCCCTGCATAACTCGACACTTCAATTCTGGGCTTAACTGCAGACCCTAGAACAGTTCTAAGGAGCCTCAAGTCAGGAGGAATCTCAACATTTTCTTCAGCTTCTTCTATTTCAGGTTCACTGATGTCTTCAGGATCTCTGAGATGTCTTTGCTCTATGGCATCCATTGTGGCCTTGACCCTCTGCAACATCCCCAACACCTCTGCGTTGGAAACAGGTCTTCTTCTGCTAGCACCTCTACCAACTCGGATTGCCATGTCAGCTCTCTGCAAAAAAAACTCAGAAACCTGGCTCTGATACCACAAATGACGGCAAAAAAACTGAAAGTCAGCCCCGAAGGAGAGTTGGTCTTTTTATTGTCGCTCTGTCAGCATTTTCTCTCAATTAACTTGGTTTACCTCCACGTGGTCTTCTTCTTTCTTGGACTTTTATTTATCAATTTCGAAGAAATTGACAAATAAATATATTCAGCAAATTTTTGGAGAGTTAAATATATTTCCGAGCCTTTATCCAACTAAACCCCTTATAACGAACCTTGGCTCCCTCCAACTTATAATAATTATCGACAATCTTCACAAAGAACCACTTTAATATATTTCGACCCACACATACGATCGACGAAACTCAATTAAATACATACACCATACCTTAGGTTATCCCTCGTGCTATTTCTGATCGCGATCACCGTTCAGTTGGCCTTCCTCCAGATCGACGGTATGCATCAATATCACATGGCCTCTTTATTCAAACATTAATATGCGATGGCGCGCAATGATAGTGGTTTTCATGGGTCCACCTTTGCCACGTGTCGAATACTCTATGGAATCGCTCGCAGTCAGAAAATACCGCTTACTCTGCAAAAGCGGTGTGATATGGGTAGGCGGGTTTCGCAATCCACTCCCGGGTTTGGAATAGGGACTAACCAAAGGTTAAAGTCGGATTATGCTATCTTTGGATTCACTGACTCAGGGTCTAACCACGGCAAGGTTCCTAATAGAAAAACAAGTCTATCTCTGTGTAAGCGGGGTTTGCACTACTACGAGACAGAGTTCAATGACCACAATAATACGCAGACCTCATTTGCGGATGGGGTTTCAATTGTTCAACGATTCAAGGGAAACAATGAAAAAATAGATGTGAAGATTGTACAATGACTCAATTCAACAATTATATACAAGACAGTGTTCAATCGCCTCACAATTTAACAAATTTCCTCACAAATAACGATTCAAGACAGTTGGATAATCAACAGGAACTGAAATTCATTTAACTGGAAGCAATTGTTTGATACACAGATTTTATTGCAGAAATCTCTCCTCTCTTCTCTCTTCCCCCTTCAATACATCCGAGGAATACAGTTTATATACATTACACTGTGACTCTTCGGTTCCTCTGCGAGGACCGTTTAGTAAATAAAAAGTCTAATTACAATAATTCAACTAACTGAAATATGACAGATGGACTGAACCTAACCATTCGAATTCTACAAATTCTAACTAATCTAAATGAAATAGGCAGCTGAGGTATTGACACCTAGCTGTTACAATTCGATGATTTTGAACCCTCCTAGCCACAACATGTGGACAAAACCTCCTACATTGCTGGCTAGTGTCTAATGCCCCTGCATCACATTATAAGTAGTGCATTGTAACTTTAGTCATGTCCATTAAACATATTATTAATATTTTCATATTTGCAAAAGTTGGAAGTTGATTCCCACTTTCCTATATGAGTGTTCATGATTTTTAATAGGTGTAACAAAGGTTTTATTATTCTTTATCCACATTGGGAGTCAAATGTCATGAACACAGTTTTGCAGGAGAATTTATTACTTACTACTCTTCTATGCGGTTATAAACATGATTCATGCATCTCATGTCAAAAGTAATCTACTGCATATATCAATATGTAGATTGTTAGACTCATAGCTGAGATGATGCCCATTAATATCATACCTCAATTTATTTTCTACTTAACAATTCCCGAAGATGTAAGTGCTGCAACCTTCAGCTCTGATACCACGTGTAACATCCCGTAGTAACCTCTCATGAAAATGCATGAAGTTAGATTTTTTTTAAAAATTTACCCACGGGTTACTATCCAAATTGCTATACCAGATTCCTCATTAACCATTAGATGGAATTTTCATCATTACATAGAGTAATTACATAACTATCAAAAACCATTGTTGTATCATATTAACATAAACTTTCTGATGTCACCTTGCATGATTTTCATAATTTTTTTATATTGATTAGTCAATCACATACTTGATATTATAAACTTCACATCATGAAAGGAATCAACATCATCAAATTGACACAATAATAAATCACATCATGAACACCGATATACCATGTAAACCTCATAGGGTGAAAACTATAAAACACGTAATTTTATTATAAAACATTCATGAGGATGTTCACCCATCACCTAATGGTTATAAGGGCATCCATACCTTGACCATTGTCATAAAATATTACAAATAAATTTCATTAAATACAACAGATATAACTACAAGCTATTACAATCATCATGAAATTGTTTACCCACAAATCTCCAAGACATTATATCTTTGTGGCCTGGTTTTTCTATTGGTGGACCGTCCTGCAGCTCGCACTCATCTTCATGGACCATCAGTTCTTTACCTGCCACAATTTTAAACATAATCTATTCTCTTCACAAGGCACCATCCTTTCTTGTCATTGTTTACGTCAATAATCTTTGATATCATGGTTATATAAATCATTAGTCAACCAATAATCAATCTGTAAAAGTGATCCTTTAACATCTATTCATGTGCATACCTAAGATGTAAATATAATATTACAACATGCTTCTTCTAACAACACTACTCATGCGTTAAGTGTAGGAAAATAATTATCAATCATGTCAAAATAAATACCACATTACTATGACTGTTCTCACACATGTACACATTCGTACAAGACAAATCACTACAACTGTCCATAAATTCCTTTAAAGGAAACTAACACATCATCCATTCGAGTTACATAGACTTTATCAAAAGGACTAGCCCTTCAACTATTACTTTTGGTGCATGAAAATAAGTAAAGAAAGTTAACATAATGAATGTTATATCTATGCATGAAAATGCATATACTTTCAAAAAATATATTTTCCAATGTAGGCTTAACACAACATGTTGTTTTTCCTACATGAAAATGTATATTATTTCCAAACGAATGCTAACATAAATATTTCATGCATATACATCTTATTCCAAAAGAAACTAAGATAATAGTTATGATAGCTTAAAATTAATCATATATAGTTTTCTCTAAATAAATATAGCTCAATAGTTCTTCTATCCATGCAAAGAACATATCTCTGTAACACCATGACTATTCTTTTTGAATGCAAGAGCTTATCATTATAGCCCTTCTTTAGTGTGGGAAACTCATATTCCATTCTCTATAATTCTACCATCGTTAACTATTATTTTCATGTAAATAAACACTTCTTCTTCAAAAGGAAGTCAATATAACTTTGTTTCTCTATCTTTCTACATGCAAGTTTCTCAAGCTTCCATTTCAAGGAATTACCATAAACCATCTTTTATGCATAGAAACCATGCGACAATAACAAGGTTAACTTAACCTTTTATGCACCTAAATGAAGAAATTAACACAATTCATCTAGCCAGGCAATCTTTTCAAGAGACCATTATTTTCAAGAAAATTGACATAATAAATCTATTTATATACACTCAAAAATATATTTTCTATATCAAACTACCACCCTTTTATACATGCAACATGTGTTTTTTTTCTAAGACATACACCCATCAATGCACATAATATTTTTAAGAAACAAACATGCATTTTTGTTCTTGTATGAACAAGTTTCATATGTATCTTTTAAGAAAAAAATCTTTATTTTTAATTAATTCATGCACAAAACTCCTATGCAATATTTCTGCATTGAAGTCCTTGTTGTCTTTAAATAAAAATATGGGTAATATATGCATACAAATTCATGAAAACCCCTTCTAGGAAAATTAATCTAATCAACTTTTCTCTTTTCTTTTTCACCACCCATGAAAATAGTTCTTAAATTAACCTCTTCAACTTATCTCCATTTTCAAGAAAAATAACCTAGATAACCTGAATCATATTTCTTTAAATGGTATGTGTTGTCTTTTCTAGAAATTAATGCACATGTATTAAGCACAAATTTCCAAGGAAATTATGCGAAGAATTTTTCATTCTATAAAAAACCCTACAACCTTTATGAGATGTAACCCTTATGAACTATGCAAAATCTTTCCAAAGGAGTTCACAATATTATATATAACCTTTATGATATGATAACTTTTAAGAGATGTAACCCTTATGAACTATGCAAAATATTTCCAATAGAGTTCACAATATTATCTATATCTTTGTGCCCGAGAACAAGAGAGCCTTATAAAGAAATCATTTTAGATAAAATAACATAGTCAAACATACCTTTCAATGATAAAAAAAAAATGAGACTTATTAAGTCAACTCGTCCTTCTTTGAGAGCTGCTTCCTCCTATAATGTGTATGGCCCTCATGAATACCCAACATGCATGATGGGTGAGGACATGAGATCTTTACGATTGTAGAGAAATTAGAAAAGAGTGGAAACACCCTTTCCATTTGAAGCAGACATATTTTCAAAGAGATTGGAACTATTGTTTTCTAGTAGTTGAATTTCAATGCTCACATTAGTAAAGGTGAATGAACATTTTTACTCATATTAAACCCTTAATGACTTCTTCATGCATATAGAAAATATTCTCTAAATGTATGGCTCATTAGAAAGGAAAATATGATAATGAAACAAAGATTTGTGGGTGTTCTAATTCCATCAATCACATTAGCAAAGGAAAATGTAGGCGAGACATTAATGTAGGCTAGACATTTTTCCTAGATTCAATATCTGAACCTCCATCTCAGGCGCAGGGGAAAAAATGCAAGTTTTATTAACCATCACCATGACAATCTCTGTTGCGAGCTCCATTAGTCATTGTAATAACTAATTCTTGATAATCACAACTAGCTCACCAGGGTTCTTATTTTCAACCATTTCTCAAACATGGTAATTAAAAATATCTATGAATGTCAATTTTCATTAACCTTTAGCAATATTTTATGCACGTCATAGGGATATTATAGTAACCGTAATTCAAAGGCAAATTTGCAGCAGCTCTATGATTTCACACTATGGCTGGAACCTATCAACATTTCAAAAGAAATTGCAGCATTTAAATCAATAAATTCGAGAAATTTTTTCTCACTGAGGTAGTTGGCAGGTAATTTCAACAAATATCTTTGTAGTGGAAGAGTTTGTACATGTTTTGCATTGCCATTATTTATAGTGTCTAGGATCTGTACACTCATCAGAGTTACCAGATGAAGACTATGTTTTTGCTTCTTGGACTGTTGCATTGCAAATATACTGATGAACCTTGATTATGTTCGCTAATTTTCATGGGACAAGTCTTCCTGTGAATCCACCATCATTAAATACGACTGCTACCGGACATTGCAAGGCTTGCTTGGCATAGGATTAGCTCAGTATCTAAGAGATGTATCCATATTTGAGCTTCCCAACATTTCCTCTGTAGTCTCATGTCTCAAGGTTTATCAACAACAACTCCATCCTCTAGCTCTCTCGCCAGACTTGGTTGCATGTGTTTGAGGAATATAACATCAAAATTTGTATCAAGCAACCTTGTGTGCTTGGGAATATAGGGAAAGGAGGATTTTATTCGAAAACTAGGGATTACTCCATTGGAATCGTCTTGCATAGGTGATCTCTCCGATCTGGAGGCATGTTTTGAATGCAACGACGGTGGAGAGCTCATTCACAAGATGATGGAAAATCGATACAAAAACTTACGAGAAGCGACCAGTTCGAAATGCTATTGTTTCACGCTTCAGTATGTCACAAACATAGCTAATAAATTCAGTCCCAAGAGTACTGCACATTGTATATTCCACTCGCCCTTTGTTATAACTGCTTCACATGGCTGAGTTTTGGCCTATGCTTTCATCGAGATGACCATGATCCTTCTCTTGATCTATTATGTCAGGCTTTTGTACTAATTACGGGTGACAAAAATTGATAGTAACACTGTACTGCACAAGCTATTTCTGAGGTGGAATGAAAATATTATGAACTTCGCCATGAGACCCAACACCGTGGCAGTGTGGTTTGAAATTTAAGAAATCAGTGACGGTGTTAGATTTTAATGGGTTGGAGGCTGAAAGGCCCACACTTCATGAGGCCTGTTTGGGATGATGAGCACGCCCACCGGGCGTTTAGAGAGAGTTCAGGTGCCTTGCGATGTTTTTGACATATCATCGCACCGTAACAACAGAGGCGCGACTCTGTGACGATGGGTTGACACGGGCGAGCGACATAACGGGTGTGTCACACATAATTGATGATTGTCGTTGGCAATGCGATGTTATAGCCGAAATGTCACACCATAGCCAAGACAAGGCAACCGACGTATTGGAGTAGGCAACTGATGTTACATCGGTTTAATGTAATAAAACAAAATACAGGTGGGTCGGCTTGGGTCCACAGAGTGACCCACGCCCATACACAGTCGTGTATAAATATGGAGGAGTGAATATTTGTTAAGGCATTCGATCATTGAAGGCGAAGAGCATTGGACAAGAGCCGAGCTTCATACACATCTTGTTGGTGAAAGCTGTAGTCGTGAAAAAAACGGAGGGTGTGGGTCGAGTTGGGCAGTGTGCAAGATTTGTCTGCAAAACAGTACTGCAAGGCATCTGCAGGTCAGGTTGGGTCAGGCAGGGTGTCTGCAGCAGGTCTGAATGTGACTTCAACATGCGTTTTGAAGCGACCGCTGATTGGATTTGAGTGCGACGAAGTGCAGCAGGTGTGTCTTGATAGGTTGAAGCTAACCAGCCAGGTGAGAAGCGACTTGGACACACGCTGAGCTTAGGGGAAGCCTGAACGTGACAGGAAATAGCCGACTCGAGTGACCCGATAGCACAATGCTTGGGCTTTTTTGTGCAAAAAATTTTGAAGGCTAAATTCAATGATGTAAATAACTGTTTTGGGCTATTTTGATGATTGACAAGCATTGTAAGCTTGGTCAAAAGGTAAAATTGCCTTGCTAAGGAGCAAATGAGGATTTTGCTGGATTGGATTGTATTATACTTATCCATTTTATGAAACATATTATTGGGCAGACTTATTAATAGAGAGTTGCCCCTCCCTTGTATGTATGGGTGTACTTGTGGATTGATAATGGTGTTTATGTTTTATTCCACATATTGAAAGAACATTTTATTAATATTGAACAAGTGTCTCTAAAGGCGTAGTCTACATAGTTGAGTATTACGAAAAAGAAAAAGTACAGTAGTGTCGCACTTGTCTATAGCGTGGTTGAAAGACACCAAAGGTATAGGGGCATGACAAATGGTATCAGAGCTACCATTTTGGGGCTTTTTATCATTGAAGAAAGAAGGGAAATAGTTTCAGATGGTGTTGAAGCTGAACTTGTATATTGGGTTTCTTTTGAGACCTTAGCTGAAGCAAGGCATTTGTCAGGGCTAAAGCTGCAGAAGAAGACATGCCAACTTGGGAAGAATTCCAAGAGAAAGCCTTCGAAGCTTTACAATGGATAAGGCATATGAGGGAGAACTTGTAGATTCAAGACACGCTTGGAGTCTTAGAAAAAGAAGTGGTGGAATCTTGGAAGAAGGCTAACAAGATTCATGAAGAGGTTGGTGAGGCAAAGGATGCCCTTATGGCCTTGTGCAAGGAAGGGATTTCTGACTCAAACCAAGACGAATTCGATAGAACTTGAGAAAATATGGACCTTTTTGATGCATGGATGGAATCATGCTATGAGCTAGAGGCACTTTGAGAGGAGATTTACAAAATTGGAAAGAAGAACCAAAGAGGGAGGAAACCTACTTTGGCCAAACCAAAGAATGTTGTGAATGCAGTTGAAAAGAAGGAAGAACTTGGTGAACAAGTTGGACCCGAACAGGTTGGACCAAGGCCAAGCACATTGGAAACATCAGTGATGGATGATTCTCATGAGGATGTTGTAGATATGGGAGAGATTAAGGAAGAGCTTGTGGAACAAGTTGAACCAAGACAAGACACATTGAAAGCATTGGTGGATGAACCACATGAAGATGTTGTAAGTGTGATCATGATCGAGGAGGAACTTGAAGAGCAGGTGGTACTAGGATTGAGCACATGAAAAAACATTGATGAGGATGGAGGACACTTACTTTGAGAGTCTTCATGGAGATATGACTTGTGTTTCATTGAAGCATAAGGAAAATGGACTGCATATGGGGATGAGAAAGAATATGGCTTCTTTTCCAACACCATGGAGGATCTATCCTTGGATGACTACTATGATGAGACCTTATACATTGGAGGAACAAGGAGCATTTCTTTTTGGAGACCTTGATAGGGAAATTTGGGACTGTACTCTAGATGGTTCAAATGCCCTAGACAAGGGAGGAACTTGATGACATTTGTGATGGAAAGGGTCATGCTTAGCCACATGGAATGGCTAGTGCCCGACATGACCTATGGACTACCTTGGTGGTAGGGCACATTGGTGGAGTAGACTTCTTCATGGCCTGCAACCAAGAAGGAACTCTTGGTGCACCTCTAGCGGGGGAGAAGACTTGAAGGAAGTACTCATATGATGGTTGATGGTAGAAGTGACCAAGGGCACTTTACCACTACACTTTATGGATGATGACTAGAGTTGAGTTGATTTCACTTTGATGAACATATGGGAAACCAAAGTCATGGAAATTGACATGAGGGCATGGAAGGAAATTTTAGTGGAGGAATTATGCAGGTTCACTTACATAGATGCCAATTATGAGCATTATGAAGGAGTGTAAAGCAGGATGTTGGGAGCAAGATGGATTTGTTGATGCTACATTGAGATTTTTTATAGATGGACTGATCGATGTTGTTCACGATGAGCAACAAGACATTGGTTGGATAAGCAGCCTATGATGACATTCATATGACTTGCAGGGTGAGAACCACTTATGATGGCACTTTCCAAGGCTTTGGATATGATGAGGCATGGGAGTTCATGAGGAGTTTCATTCATTGGAGGCTTCATATTATGGTGATCTTGCAGTATCAGATTCATTGAGGAGTTGAGGTCAGGATAGGTCTTGACTTTGATGCATTATGGGATGCATACCTTTGAGCACATTTATGGGGTGTTCTTGGGAGGAGTCACTTGATGGGGATGATCGAGTCAGAACAATTTGGAGTAGATGGAGATGCAGTAATGGAGATGCCTTGGTGGTGTAAACTTGGGCATGGGTTGAGTCTACTTGACTTAGCCACACTTTTTGGTGGATGCATATTGCAGATGGGATGAACATTACTTCATGGACCTAGATATGGTGTTGAGATTCAACAAGAAGATCCTAGTGAAATTATGCACCTAGAATAGGATGGAGCCTCAGGCTATTTTTATGTGGAAGTCTATTTTTAGAATGCATGAGAAAATTCTATTTATAGATGATGAGAAAATTCTATTTATAGATGATGTTCTATTTTTAGACGTATGTGCAAGTTCTATTTATAGATCGCATGTCTATTTATAGATGCATGTCGACTATTATTATCCCTTAATAATAGTTGAACAATAAACATTAATCTATTCTCAATGAGCACTTGGAAATAGTTAACTGAAGTGGCAAATCAGTTAGCTATAGGAAATTTGAGTTCAAAGGTTGGTTGGCGGGACATGCAAGTGGACTAAGTTTTAACTGAGTGATTCAAAGTTGTAACAGAGTTGGATGTGTAGTTATGTGAGTTGTAAAGTAGTTTAACTCAGTTAAGTGAGTTAAACTTAGTTGTGATAGTTGTAACTGAAGATACACTAGTGAGAGATCAGTGAATTAATTATTACTTAATTCAAAATCAATGGTCTCACATGCAACTGAATATTTACTATTGTTAAATACGTGCATGTCAGATCCAATGGAGACCCAGTTGAGATGTAGGTGAAAGGGATAGTTTGACTATCAGTTGTGACATTGGTGGGTGCACTCATGAAACCACACACACATTGGATGTGCCCATGAGGATTGCACAGTCAAGGCAAGGAGGATTCCATTCATTCAGTGATTGCTATCAGCAGGGATTGCGCAGTCGAGGCAGGCTGTCTAGAGGCAGGAAATTAGCGCATGTATTTTCCAATTTTGGTGAGATTTGAATTACATAACATTTAATTATTAATATATAACATATTATTAAAAATAAAATAAATATATAAAATTCTAACTATAAATACTATTTATTTATTTTTATTTATTGTATTTATTTATTTTCACACACACACACACACATATATGTTAACATTTAATTTACTCGTTAAAAAATAAATAAATGGAAATAAAAATAAAACAAATCGAAGTAAAATAATTATTATTCTAAAAATAAAAATAGAAAATAAATATATATAAATAGTAAACATTTCATTAATTCTGCAAAAATATATTAAAAAATTCTTATTTTTATTAAAAATAAAAATAAATATATAAAATTCAAATTATAAACTTTAAACATTTAAATTTTTTTTTTTAAATAAATAAATTATTATTGTTTTGATTTCATTTCCTATTTTAGTCAAACTAGCCGTTATTTTACAAACAACTAGTTGGAGCTTTACTTATCTATTTAAATGGGTTACCTGATCAGATTTTTCATCTTGTCCTGATGATGAACCACACTGGCTGGTTCGAAACGCGTCGACCAAATTTACTTTGATGTGACTTTCACCGAAAGATTTTACTCATGGTTGTAGATTGTACTTAGAGCTCTTGGATTAGATTTTTGTATGATATTGTTTCATGATCCATGATATATACATAATATATGATAGTGGGGTTTTTAGCTTTATGCTTTCCCGGTAAAAACATCTATGTTATGTGTGATTGATATTCATTCATGTGTTTGCAATTAGTGATCGTGTTTTAAATTTCCGCAAGAATTTTTGTAGAAGCGATTTTGTATTTAACAGTGGCATATAATTGTTAGATCAGGAGAATCTAGGAAATACATAATTGTATTAAAATTTCTACATGGTATCGGAGCACATAAGATTGCAATTTTGAAGTGGGAGCTGAGTTTGTTGGTGGAAAAAATTCAAATTTGCTGCAAGAATTTCTTGGTGCAGCAGTTGAGTAAACATCAAAATGGCTTTTAATGGATTATGGTTAGAGTATGCACTCAAGGGGAGATCGAACTACATTTCCTGGAAGGACAGGATGGAGGCGGTGCTTGAAGATAATGGCTTGAAGGAATTCATCGACAGTGATGTTCCTAAGCCCACTTCGACGGATGCTGCATTACTTGATGCATGGCAAAAGAAAGTAGCGAAGGCAAGAAGGATTCTGTTGGAAGGTGTATGAGACCACATTGTCTCAAGCCTTCATAGGAAAGCCACTCCACATGATTTTTGGAAGGCTTTGATGGATCTTTTCCGAAGCATAAACGACCATAGGAAATTGGCGCTGAAGGATAAACTCGGAAAGATCAAGATGGAAAAGGGCAACAATATTCCAAAGTATCTCACAAAGTTTGTCCAATGTCAGGATGAACTGGGGAGTGTGGGAATCATTGTTGCTGATGATGATTTGGTGAGCTTGGATCTCTTGAGACTTCCTAATAATTGGCACAGTTATGAAGACTCTATCAACAGACGGTAAAAATTGTCGGATTGGGAACAACTATGGTCAGATCTAGTGCAGGAGGAGTTCAAGAGGAATACCAGAGATGGCTCTTCATCAAAGCATTATGATGAAGAGGATTGTGCTTTGGCTTCCAAGGAAAGGAAAGGGAAGGGGAATAAATTCCATTCAAAATCCAAGTCTAAAGGCAAGAAGTTGTATTTTTCCAAGGTGCAGTGTTTTCATTGTCACGAACATGGGCATCTCACCACTAACTACCCACAGAAGAAGAAGAAGAAAAAGAAGGTTGCTGGAGCTGCAAATGGTGAGGCCCTTGCCTCGCAATTTGAACTTGATTTCTCTTTGATCACATGCATGGTGTGAAGTGCATTGGGATCGATGTGGTATCTTGATAGTGGTGCTTCCTTCCACATGACGGGAGATAAGGAGCTTTTCAGTGACTTGGAGGAGAAAGATATCTAGATGCATATAGAGATGGGTGATGATGGACGATATAGTGCGACTGAAATTGGCACCATTACCTTTAAGAGGGAGTTAGGTAAACCATTTCAATTGAAATATGTTATGCATGTTCCAGGTCTGAAGAAAAACTTGGTCTCAGTCGTGATGTTTGAGGACAGAGGCTATGACATTGTTTTCAGTGTTGGAAAAGATTTATTGTGACATAAAACAACAGGTCAAGCCAAGAGGATAGGGATTCGAGTTAAGAATCTCTACAATCTAGAGGTAGATGGTTGTTCTGCCATGATGGGAAAGGAAAAAAAAGTGGTGAGCTGGGATTAGGGTGAATTATGGCACAGGCGATTGGGTCATCTTCATGATGGAGCCTTGAAAGTCATGCAAAAAATATATATTGGACATCCAATGTGAACACTTGCTCAGTTATATTAGTGCAAGGGTTGCACCATGGGGAAGTATGTAAATTCCACCTTTCATGAAAAGGAGAACCGTGCTTCGGTGATCCTAGAGAGAGTTCACACAGACGTGTGTGGACCATTCTCAGTTGCTTCAACAGAAAAACAGAGGTATTATGTTATTTGTGTTGATGAAGTTTATCGTAAACGCTGGATCTTCTTCATGCAGAAGAAGGATCAAACATTCTCAAAGTTCTATGAGTTTAAGGCATTGGGGGAGAAAGATTCAGGGAAGAAAGTGAAGGCTCTGAGGAGTGATAATGGTGGATAATACATCTTTGACGATTCAAATACTTCTGCAGAAAAGAAGGAATTTGAAGAGAACTCATAGTGCCCCATAACCCACAACAAAATGGGGTTTTGGAGAGGAAAAACAGAATGATCGTGGGTGTAGCACAAGAAATGCTGCATGATCAGGGCCTACCAATTCATTTGTGGGCGAAAGCATGCGACACTATGGTTTATGTGAAAAACCGTTGTCCTCATAGAGTACTTGGCATGAGTACACTTGAAGAAGCTTTCACTGGTAAGAAACCTAATGTTTCTCACTTTAAGATTTTTGGCTCATCTGTTTATGTGCATGTGACCAAGAATGACAGGAAGAAGTTGGAGCCGACTGCTGAAGTTGGGATATTTTTGGGGTACACAGAAGCATCTCATAATTATCGTGTGTATTTTCCTAATAGTAAGATGACTGTTATGTGATGGGATATAAAATTAGATGAGGGGAAATCCAAGCAGTTGTCGCTCGAGAGGAATCTAGACTTGAATGAGGAGGAGGAACTGCTGGTTCCCAAAGATGAGTCTCTAGATGTGGTTCATCCAAAAGAGGAGGTTCATGGAGTGGAGGAGTCAACTCACGTAGAGCCAAACATCAGAATTGGTAGAAGGCGTACCACAGAAGCCGATAGGCTGAGACTTGATGTTATGTAGAATGTAGGAGCCCCTACTTCATAGCAGAGACAAAGAAAATCTCCTAACCGATTTACTGGATACATGGCTCTCATGAGAAAATGTATTGTGACTGAGCCATCTTCCTTTCAGGAAGCAATGCAGGAGCCCACATGGGTAGATGGAATGGTGGAAGAGTATGACTCCATTGTTAGAAACAATGCTTGGGAAATCGTTCCAAGGCCGGTTGAGAAATTAGTGGTAGGTTCGAGATGGATCTACATGGTAAAGCAAGCTTCTGATGGGAGTGTTTAGAAATACAAGGCCATATTTGTGGCCCGTGGCTTCTCACAGATCGAGGGGATTGATTATGAATAAACCTTTGCACCTGTCGCACGATATTCTTCCATAAGGACCATACCTTCTCTCTTGGCACAGATGGGTTGGCGCATTCATCAGATGGATGTGAAGACTGCATTTCTCAATGGGACCATTGAAGAATAAGTATACATTGAGCAGCCTGAAGGATTTGAGATCTTCAGCAACAAGTCGCATGTGTGCAGACTCAAAAGAGTGTTGTATGGGCTGAAGCAAGCACCTCGTGCTTGGTACACTCAGATCGAAAACTATTTCACTGGACTTGGCTTCACCAAGAGTGAGGTGGATGCAAACCTATACCAAATTGTGGTGGAGGATAAGATTTTAATCATTTTTCTTTATGTTGATGATTTAATACTGACTGGTGATGAGAAATTGATACACTCATGCAAGGAGGACCTTGCAAAGGAGTTCAAGATGAAGGATATGGGCCTCCTTCTTTATTTCCTTGGATAGTAAATATGGTAGCGAGATGGTGAATTTTTTGTATCTCAAGGAAAGTATGAAAGGGAGATACTGGGTAAGTTTCACATGGAGGGTTGCAAACCCATGGATACTCCTCTTCTAGGAAACTGGAAGAAAGAGGATTCTACATCTGGAGTGGTAGTGGAAGTTACTGTTTATCGACAGTTAGTGGGTTCACTAATGTATTTAGTGAACACAAGACTAGAAATATGCTATGCGGTTAACCAGCTAAGTCAAGCAATGGTTAGGCCTACCAATATCTTTTGGAAGGTAGGAAAGCATGTCCTGAGATACCTGAGGGAAACATCTGAGTATGGCTTATGGTACAGATAGAAAGATGAGGTGAAGTTGCATGGCTTCACGGATGCAGATTGGGCGAGTAGCCCAACGGAAAGAAAGAGCACATCAGGGAGGATCTTTAGTATCAAATCTACAATTTTTTCTTGGTACAGTAGGAAATAAAGATCCATGGCACTCAGTTCAACAGAAGTGGAATACATGGCAATGAGTCAAGCTACATGTGAGGCTATCTAGATGAGAAATATCTCTGTTGGTTTGTTTGGTTCTCATTTAGATCCGACAGTGATTCATTGTGATAATCAGAGTTAATTAAACTCTCGATTAATCATGTGTTTCATGATAGATATAAGAATATAAATCCGGTATCATCATATCATAGATTGTGTGCAGTGGAAGATCATATTGCTTTAGTACATTCCTAAGGAAGATCAGGATGCAGATATTCTGACGAAGGCGCTCACTAGGAGAAAATTTGAATAACATAGAGACAGGATCGGGGTGAAGGATAATCCCTTTCTTGTTGAGAGGAAGTGTTGAGATTCAACAAGAAGATCCTAGTGAAAATTATGCACCTACACTAGGATGGACTGTCAGGCTATTTTTAGGTGGAAGTCTATTTTTAGAATGCATGAGAAAATTCTATTTATAGATGATGTTCTATTTTTAGATGTATGTGTGAGTTCTATTTATATATCACAAGTCTATTTATAGATGCATGTCGACTATTATTATCCCTTAATAATATTTGGATAATAAACATTAATCTATTCTTAACGAGAACTTGGAAATAGTTAACTGAAGTGGAAAATCAGTTAGCTATAGGAAATTTTGATTTCAAAGGTTGGTTGATGAGGCATGCAAGTGGACTCAGTTGTAATTGAGTGATTCGAAGTTGTAACAGAGTTGGATGTCTAGCTATCTCAGTTGTAAAGTAGTTTAACTCAGTTGAGTGAGTTAAACTCATTTGTGCTAGTTGTAACTGAAGATACACTAGTGAGAGATCAGTGAATTAATTATTAATTAATTCACGATCAGTGGTCTCACATGCAACTGAAGATTTACTACTGTTAACTACATGCATGTCAGATCTAATGGAGACCTAGTTGATATGTAGGTGAAAGGGACAGTTTGACTATCAGTTGTGGCATTAGTGGGTGCACTCATGCAACCACAGACACATTGGATGTGCCCATGAGGATTGCGCAGTGGAGGCAGATTGTTTGGAGGCAGGAAATTGGCACATGTATGTGCCATCTTTTGTATGACAATGTGAGATGATTTTAGATTGTACTGAGAGCTCTTGGATTAGATTTTTGTATGAGATTGTTTCATGATCCATGATATATACATACTAAATGATATTGGGGTTTTTAGCTTTATGATTTCCTGGTAAAAACATCTGTGTTATGTGTGATTGATCTTTCTTCATGTGTTTCCAATTGGCGACCGTGTTTTAAATTTCCACAAGAATTTTTGTAGAAGCGATTTTGTATTTAACAGTGGCATATAATTGTTAGATCAGTAGAATCCAGGAAATACATAATTGTATTAAAATTTATACATGGTATCAGAGCACAACAGATTGCAATTTTGAAGCAGGAACTGAGTTTGTTGGTGGAAACAATTCGAATTTTCTGCAAGAATTTCTTGGCGCAACAGTTGAGTAAACATCAAAATGGATTTCAATGGCTTGCGGTTAGAGTATGCACTCGAGGGAAGCTCAAACTACATTTCTTGGAAGGAAATGATGGAGGTGGTGCTTGAAGATAATGGCTTGAAGGAATTCATCGACAGTGATGTTCCTAAGTCCACTTCGATGCATGGAAAAAGAAAGTAGCGAAGGCGAGAAGGATTCTATTGGAAGGTGTACGAGACCACATTGTCTCAAGCTTTCATGGGAAAGCCACTCCATATGCTTTGTGGAAGGCTTTGATGGATCTTTTCCAAAGGAACTATGACCATAGGAAATTGGCATTGAAGGATAAACTCAGAAAGATCAAGATGAAAAAGGGCGACAATATTCCAAAGTATCTCACAAAGTTTGTCTAATGTCGGGATAAACTGGGGAGTGTGGGAATCACTATTTCTAATGATGATTTGGCGAGCTTGGATCTCTTGGGACTTCCTAAGAGTTGGCACAGTTATCAAGACTTTGTCAAAGGACAGGAAAAACTACCGGATTGGGAACGACTGTGGTCAGATCTAGTGCAGGAGGAGCTCAGGCAGAACACCAGAGATGGCTCTTTATCAAAGCATGATGATGAAGAGGATTGTGCTTTGGCTGCCAAGGAAAGGAAAGGGAAGGAGAATAAATTCCATTCAAAATCTGAGTCTAAAGGTAAGAAGCTAGATTTGTCCAAGGTGAAGTGTTTTCACTGTCATGAACACAGGCATATTGCCACTAACTACCCACAGAAGAATAATAACAAGAAGGTTTCTAGAGCTGCAGCTGGTGAGGCCCTTTCCTCACAATTTGAACTTGATTTCTCTTTGATCGCATGCATGGTGTCAAGTGAATTGGGATCAGTGTGGCATCTTGATAGTGGTGGTTCCTTCCACATGACGGGATATAAGGAGCTTTTTAGTGACTTGGAGGAGAAAGATCTCTAGATGCATATAGAGATGGGCGACGATGGACGATATAGTGTGAAAAGAATTGGTACCATTACCTTTGAGAGGGATTCAGGTAAACCATTTCAATTGAAATATGTTATGCATGTTCTAGGTCTGAAGAAAAACTTGGTCTTAGTTGCGATGTTGGAGGACAGAGGCTATGACATTTTTTTTAGCGAAGGAAAAGCTTTCCTGCGACATAAAAAAATGAGTCAAGCTAAGAGGATAGGGATTCAAGTTAAGAATCTCTACAAGCTGGAGGTAGATGGTTGCACTTCCATGATAGGCAAGGCAAAAAAAGTGTGGAGCTGGGATGAGGGAAAATTATGGCACAGGCGATTGGGACATCTTCATCATGGAGCCTTGAAAGTCATGCAACAAATATCTACTGGACTTCCAATGGGAACACATGGACAGTTAGATCAGTGCAAGGGTTGAACCATGTGGAAGTATGTAAATTACACCTTTCATGAAAAGGAGAATAGTGCTTCGGTGATCTTGGAGAGAGTTCACACAGACATGTGTGGACCATTCTCAATTTTTTCAATAAAAAAACACAGGTATTATGTTATTTTTGTTGATGAATTTTCTCTTAAATTTTGGATCTTCTTCATGCAAAAGAAGGATTAAACATTCTCAAAGTTCTGTGAGTTTAAGGCATTGGTGGAGAAAGATTCAAGGAAGCAAATGAAGGCTTTGAGGAGTGATAATGTGGATAATACATCTCTAAAAAATTCAAAGACTTTTGTAGCAAAGAAGGAATTCGAAGAGAAATCATAGCGCCTCATAACCCACAGAAAAATGGGGTCACGGAGAGGAAGAACAGAATGATCATGGGTGCAACATGAGAAATGTTGCATGATCAGGGCCTACCAATGCATTTGTGGGCAGAAGCATGCAACACTATGGTTTATATGAAAAATCGTTGTCCTCATAGAGTACTTGGCATGAGTACACCTGAAGAAGCTTTCACTGGTAAGAAACTAGATGTTTCTCACTTTAAGAATTTTGGCTGATCTATTTATGTGCATGTTACCAAGAACACCAGGAAGAAGCTGGAGCCGACTACTAAAGTTGGGATATTTTTGGGGTACACATAAACACCCCATAATTATCGTGTGTATTTTCATAATAGTAAGATGATTGTTATGTGATGGGATATAAAATTCGATGAGGGGAAAACCATGCGGTTGTCGCATGAGAGGGAGCTATACTTGCATGCGGAGGATGAACTGTTGGTTCCCAAAGATAAGTCTCTAGATGTGGATCAGCCACAGGAGGAGGTTCTTGGAGTGAAGGAGTCCACTCACGCAGAGCTAAACATTAGAACTGGCAGAAGGCGTACCACATAAGTTGATAGGCTGAGACTTGATGTTGTGCAGAATGTAGGAGCCCCTACTTCACAGCACAGATAAAGACAGTCTCCTAATAAATTTACTGGATACATGGCTCTCATGAGAAAATGTATTGTGACTGAGCCATATTCCTTTCACGAAGAACTGCAGAAGCCCATATGGGTAAATGCAATGGTGGAGGAGTATGACTCCATTGTCAGAAACAATGCTTTGGAAATTGTCCCAAGGCCGGTTGATAAATCAGTCGTAGGTTGGAGATGGATCTACAAGGTAAATTAAGCTTTTGATGGGAGTGTTGAGAAATACAAGGCCAGATTTGTGGCCCGGGGCTTCTCACAGATCGAGAGGATTGATTATGAAGAAATATTTTCACCTGTCGCACGATATTCTTCCATAAGGACCATCCTTGCTCTCTTAGCGCAGATGGGTTGGCGCATTCATCATATGGATGTGAAGACTACGTTTCTCAATGGGATCATTGAGGAAGAAGTGTACATTGAGCATCCTGAAGGATTTGATATCTTCAGCAGCGAGTCACATGTGTGCAAAATCAAAAGAGCATTGTATGCGCTAAAGCAAGAACCCCGTGCTTGGTACACTTAGATCAAAAACTATATCACCGGACTTGGCTTCACCAAGGGTGAGGCGGATGAAAATCTATACCAAATTGTGGTGGAGGGTAAGTTTTTAATCTGTGTTCTTTATGTTGATTATTTAATACTAACTGGTGATGAGCAGCTGATACACTCATGCAAGGAGGACCTTGCAAAGGAGTTTGATGAAGGATATGGGCCTCCTTCATTATTTCATTGGATTGGAAATATGGGAGCGATATGGTGAAATTTTTGTGTCTCAAGGAAAGTATAAAAGAGAGATACTAGGTAAGTTTCTCATGGAGGGCTGCAAACCCATGGATACTCCTCTTCCAGGAAACTGGAGGAAAGAGGATGCTACATCTGGAGAGGTAGTGGATGTTACTGTCTATCGATAGTTAGTGGGTTCGCTAATGTATTTAGTGAACACAAGACCAGACATATGCTATGCAGTTAACTAGCTAATTCAAGCGATGGTTAAGCCTACCAAGCTCTTTTAGAAGGCAGGAAAGCATGTCCTGAGATACCTGAGGGGCATATTTGAGTATGGCTTATGGTACATACAGACAGATGAGGTGAAGTTGCAGGGCTTCATGGATGCAAATTGGGCGGGGAGCCCAACGGACATAAAGAGCACATCAGGGGGGATCTTTAGTATCGGATCTACAGTTGCTTCTTGGTACAACAGGAAACAAAGATATGTGGCACTCATTTCAGCAGAAGCGAAATACATGGCAGTGAGTCAAGCTGCATGTGAGGCTATCTGGATAAGAAAGATCTTGGTTGGTTTGTTTGGTTCTCATTTAGATCTGACGGTGATTCATTTTGATAATCAGAGTTGCTTTAAACTCTCGATTAATTCTGTGTTTCATGATAGATCTAAGCATATAGATATCTAGTATCATCATATCAGAGATTGTGTGCAGCGGAAGATCATGTTGCTTCAGTACATTCCTACGGAAGATGAGGATGCAAATATTCTGACAAAGGCGCTCACTAGGAGAAAATTCGAATACCATAGAGACAGGATTGGGGTGAAGGATAATCCCTTTCTTTTTGAGAGGTAGTGTTGAGATTCAACAAGAAGATCATAGTGAAAATTATGCACCTACACTAGGATGGAGCCTCATGCTATTTTTAGGTGGAAGTCTATTTTTAGAATGCATGAGAAAATTCTATTTATAGATGATGATAAAATTCTATTTATAGATGATGTTCTATTTTTAGATGCATGTGCAAGTTCTATTTATAGATCGCATGTATATTTATAGATGCATGTCGACTATTATTATCCCTTAATAATAGTTGGACAATAAACATTAATCTATTCTCAATAAGCACTTGGAAATAGTTAACTGAAGTAGAAAATCAGTTAACTATAGGAAATTCGAGTTCAAAGGTTGGTTGGTGGTACATGCAAGTGGACTCAGTTGTAACTGAGTGATTCGAAGTTGTAACAGAGTTGGATGTGTAGTTATGTGAGTTGTAAAGTAGTTTAACTAAGTTAAGTGAGTTAAACTCAGTTGTGCTAGTTGTAATTGAAGATACACTAGTGAGAGATCAGTGAATTAATTATTAATTAATTCACAATGAGTGGTCTCACATGAAACTAAATATTTACTACTGTTAACTACATGCATGTCAGATCCAGTGAAGACCCAGTTGAGATGTATGTGAAAGGGACAGTTTTACTATCAGTTGTGGGTGCACTCATGCAACCACACACACATTGGATGTGCCCATGAGGATTGCGCAGTCAAGGCAAGAATGGATTCCATTCATTCAGGGATTGCTATTAGCAAGGATTACGTAGTGGAGGCAGGTTGTCTGGAGGTAGGAAATTGGCGTATGTATTTGCCAATTTTTGTATGAGAGTGTGAGACGATTGTAGATTGTACTGAGAGCTCTTGGATTAGAGTTTTGTATGAGATTGTTTCATGATCCATGATATATACATAATATATGATAGTGGTGTTTTTAGCTTTATGCTTTCCCGGTAAAAACATCTGTGTTATGTGTGATTTATCTTTCTTCATGTATTTTCAATTGGCGATCGTGTTTTAAATTTCTGCAAGAATTTTTGTAGAAGCAATTCTATATTTAATAGTGGCATATAATTGTTATATCAGGAGAATCTAGGAAAGACAAATTGTATGAAAATTTCTACATATGGCACTTTGATTTATTTGATGAAACGGAGACCTCTTACTTTTGATGATGCTTGGAGGATGTGACTACTTGGCATATAGGTAGCACATGGATTAGCATCATGGATAACATGTTGTGGATGAGATCGAGATCACTTCATGGAACCAAACATGGCCTATTTTGGATCAGATTTATTCTTGATTGAGTTGATGGATGTGGTAGAATGCAAAAGGAACAAGAAACACATGGTATGAGGATGGACATTCTCACGATGAGAATGTATGGTTGGATTGATCAGCTGACTAGTTCAAGTTATGGGGATGCATAGTGTGCAGAGTTATGCTGGATACATAAAAAAAATTGTTATGTTGAGTTGGTTGGGGCACTTGATGCAGAGATTCACATGACATTGATGATATATGATGGGTTGACATGATATATGTCATAGTAGTATGTGGCCTTGATGAGGAGATTGACTTCCCACAATGGTATAACACATGGTGACTGTGACAGATGTGTTGATGATCATGGATTGAGGAGCTATTTCATGGATATGCTAGACATGAACCTTGATGGTTTATGCGATGATATTTTGCAACGAAAGTTGCGACGAGATATTGCGATGATATGATGTGACGATGGTAGCACTATCGGGGATGATAATCTTGCTTTAAGTGGGGGAGTATGTAAGGCCCACACTTCATGAGGCGCAGCCCACTGGGCATTTAGAGAGAGTTCGGGTGCCTTGCAACGTTACGGGCGTATCGCCGTATCGTAACCGTGGAGGCACTACCATGTGACGATGGGAAAACATTGGCGAGGGACATAATAGGCACGTCGCACATAACCAACGATGGTTGTTGGAAATGCGACGTTATAGCTTAAACGTCACACCATAGCCGAGATAAGGCAACCGATGTATTGGAGTAGGCAGATGATGTTACACGGGATGAACGCAATAAAATGGAAGACGAGTGGGTTGGCTTGGGTCCTCCGAGTGACCCACGCCCATACACAGTCGTGTATAAATGTGGAGGAGTGAATGTTTGTTAAGGCATTCGATCATTCAAGGTGAAGAGCATTGGACAAGAGCCGATATTCCTCAACATATCGTTGGTGAAAGTTGTAGTTGTTAATGGAACGGAGGGTGCGGGTTGAGTTGAGCAGCGTTTAGGATTTGCGTACGGAACAATAACGCAGGGCGTCCGCAGGTTAGGTTAGGTCAGGCAGGGCATCCACAACATGTATGAACGTGAGTTCAGGATGCATTTTGAAGCAACCTCTAATCATATTTGAGTGCGACAAAGTGTAGCAGGTGCGTCTTGACAAGACGAAGCTAACCAGCCATGTGGGAAGTGATTTGGACACATGGTGAGATTGGGGGAAGCCTGAACGTGTCGGGCAACAGTTGACCCGAGTGACCCGGCTGCACAACACCTGGGCAGTTTTGTGTAGAAAATTCCAAAGGCTAAATTCAATGATGTAAATAACTGTTTTGGGCTAGTTTGATTATTGACAAGCATTGTAAGCTTGGTCAAAAGGTAAAATTTCCTTGCCAAGGAGAAAAATGGGATTTTGCTGGATTGGATTGTATTATACTTATACATTTTATGAAACATATTATTGGGTATACTTATTAATAGGGATTTTCCCCTCCCTTGTATGTATGGGCATACTTGTGGATTGATAATGGTGTTTATGTTTTATTCCACATATTGAAAGAACATTTGATTAATATTGAACAAGTGTTGCTAAAGGCGTAGTCTACATATTTGAGTATTACGAAAAAGAAAAAAGTACGGTAGTGTCGCACCCGTCTATAGCGTGGTTGAAAGACACCAAAGGTATAGGGGCATGAAAAGTGGTATCAGAGCTACCATTTTAAGGCTTTTTATCATTGAAGAAAGAAGGGACTTCATTATAGGTGGTGTTGAAGCTGAACTTGTCTATTGGGTTTCTTTTGAGACCTTAGCAGAAGTAAGGCATTTTTCAGGGCTAAAGCTGCAAAAGAAGACATGCCAACTTGGAAAGAATTCCAAGAGAAAGCATTCGAAGCTTTACAATGGATAAGGCATATGAAGGAGAACTTGCAGATTCAAGACAAGCTTGGAGTCTTGGAAAATGAAGTGGTGGAATCTTGAGAGAAGGCTAAGAAAATCCATGAAGAGGTTGGTGAGGCAAAGGATGCCCTTATGGCCTTGTGCAAGGAAGGGATTTCTGACTCAAACCAAGATTAATTTGATAGAATTTGAGAAAAGATGGAACATTTCGATGAATGGATGGCATCATGCTATGAGCTAGAGGAACTTCGAGAGTAGATTTCCGAAATTGGAAAGAAGAACCAAAGAGGTAGGAAACCTACTTTGGCCAAACCAAATAATGTTGTGAATGTAGTTGAAAAGAAGTAAGAAGTTGGTAAACAAGTTGGACCCAAACCAAGCACATTACAAGCATTATAGGTTGATCCACACAAGGATGTTACACATGTGGAAGATGTCAAGGATGGACTTGATGAACAGGTTGGACCAGGGCCAAGCACATTAGAAACATAAGTGATGGATGATTCTCATGAGGATGTTGTAGAGATGGGAGAGATGAAGGAAGAACTTGTGGAACAAGTTGAACCAAGACAAGACATATTGCAAGCATTGGTGGATGAACCACATGAATATGTTTCAATTGTGATCATGATCGAGGAGAAACTTGAAGAGCAGGTGGTACCAGGATTGAGCATATAAAAAACATTGATGAGGATGGAGGACACTTACTTTGAGATTCTTCATGGAGATATGACTTGTGTTTCATTGAAACATAACGAATATGGACTGCATATGGGGATGAGAAAGAAGATGGTTTCTTTGCCAACACCATGGAGGATCTATCCTTGGATGAATACTATGATGAGACCTTGTACATTGGAGGAAAAACGAGCATTGCTTGTTGGAGACCTTGATAGGGAAATTTGGGACCGTACTCTACATGGTTCAAATGCCCTAGACAAGGGAGGAACTTGATGATATTTGTGATGGAAAGGGTCATTCTTAGCCACATGGAATGGCTAGTGCCCAGCATGAACTATGGACTACCTTGGTGGTGGGGTGCATTAGTGGAGTAGACTTCTTCATGGCCTACAACCAAGAAGGAACTCTTGGTGCACCTCTAGTGGGGGAGAAGCCTTGAAGGAAGTACTCATATGATGGTTGATGGTAGAAGTGACCAAGGGAACTTTATCACTACACTTTATGGATGATGAATAGAGTTGAGTTGAGTTCACTTTGATGAACACATGGGAAGCCAAAGTCATGGAAATTAACATGAGGGCATGGCAGGACATTTTAGTGGAGGCATTATGCAGGTGTACTTACATAGATGCCACTTATGAGCATTATGAAGGAGTGTAAAGCAGGATGTTAGGAGTAGGATGGATTTTTTGATGTTACATGGAGATTTTTTATAGATGGACTTATGGTTATTGTTCACGGTGAGCAACAATACATTGGTTGGATGAGAAGCCTATGATGACATTCATATGACTTGCAGAGTGAGAACCACTTATGATGGAACTTGCCAATGCTTTGGATATGATGAGGCATGGGAGTTCATGAGGAGTTGCATTCATTGGAGGCTTCATATTATGGTGATCTTGCTGTATTCGATTCATTGAGGATCTGTCAGGCTTGGTATTAACTTTGATGCATTATGGAATGCATACCTTTGAGCACATTTATGGGGTGTGATTGGGAGGAGTCACTTGATGGGGATGATCGAATCAGAACACTTTGTAGTAGATGGAGATGCAGCGATGGAGATTCCTTGGTGGTGTAAACTTGGGCATGGGTTGAGTCTACTTGACTTAGCCACACTTTTTGATGGATGCATATTGCAGATGGGATGAACATTACTTCATGGACCTGGATATGGCACTTTGATTGATTTGATGAGAGGGAGACATCTTAATTTTGATGATGCTTGGAGGATGTGACTACTTGGCATATAGGTAGCACATGGATTAGCATCATGGAAAACATGTTGTGGATGAGATGGAGATCACTTCATGGACCCAAACATGGCCTATTTTGGATGAGATTGATTCTTGATTGAGTTGATGGATGTGGCAGAATGCAGAGGGAGCAACTAACGCATGGTATGAGGATGGACATTCCCACGATGAGAATGTATGGTTGGACTGATCACCCGACTAGTTCAAGTTATGGGGACGCATAGTGTGCAGAGTTATGTTGGATACATATCAACTTTTGTTATGTTGAATTGGTTGGGGCACTTGATGTAGAGACTCACATGACATTGATGATATATGATGGGTTGACACGATATATGTTGCAACAACATGTGGCCTCAATGAGGAGATTGAATTCCCACAATGGTATAACATGTGGTTACTGTGACATATGTGTTGATGATCATGGATTGAGGAGATATTTCATGGATATGTTAGACATGAACCTTGATGTTTTATTCGACGATGTTGCGACGATATTGTGTTATGATACTTTGTGACAAAAGTTGCAACACAATATTGCAAAAATATGATGTGACGATGGTAGCACTATTAGGGAAGATAGTCTTGCTTTAAGTGGGGGAGTATGTAAGGCCCACACTTAATGAGGTGCGTTCGGGATGACGTGCGCTCCCATTGGGCATTTAGAGAGATTTCAGGCACCTTGTGACGTTATGGGAGAATTATTGCACCGTAACCACGGAGGCACGACCGTGTGACGATGGGCGGACCCCGGGGAGCAACATAACAGGCGTGTCACACATAACTAGCGGTGTTCATTGGCAATGCGACATTATCGCCAAAACATCGCACCATAGTCGAGATAAGGCAGCCAATGTTACATGGGCTGAATGCAATAAAACGGAAGACGGGTGGGTCAGCTCGGGTTTGCGGAGTGACCCGTGCCCATAAACGGTCGTGTATAAATATGGAGTCAATATTTGTTAAGGCATCGATCATTCAAGGCGAAGAGCATTGGACAAGAGCCAAGCTTCATCAAAATCTCGTTGGTGAAAGCTATAGTTGTGAACATAATGGAGGGTGCGAGTTGAGTAAGGTGGCATGTAGGATTTGCGTGTGGAATAGCACCGGAGGGCATTCGCAGGTCAGGTCGGGTCGGGCAGGACGTCCGCAGCAGGTCTGAACGTGAGTTCATGACACATTCTGAAGTGACCGCTAATCAAATTTTAGTGCGACGAAGTGCAATAGGTGTGTCTTGACGAGCCGAAGCTAACCAGCCAGGTGGGAAGCGATTTGGACACACAGTGAGCTCGAGGGAAGCCTAAACGTGATGGACAACATCTAACCCGAGTGACCCGACAACACGAAACTTGGGAATAAATTTAATTACGTAAATAACTGTTTTGGGCTAGTTTGATGATTGACAAGCATTGTAAGCTTGGTAAAAGGGTAAAATTTCCTTGCCAAGGAGCAAAAGGGGATTTTGCTAGATTGGATTGTATTATACTTATACATTTTATTAAACATATTATTGGGCAGACTTATTAACAAGGAGTTGCCCCTCCCTTGTATGTATGGGCGTAATTGTGGATTGATAATGGTGTTTATGTTTTATTCTGCATATTGAAAGAAAATTTGATTAATATTGAACAATTTTTACTAAAGACGTAGTCTACATGAGTATTACGAAAAAGAAAAAGTACGATAGTGCCGCACCTGTCTATAACATGGTTGAAAGACACCAAAGGTATAGGGGCATGACAAGTGGTATCAGAGCTACCATTCTGGGCCTTTTTATCATTGAAGAAAGCCGAGACACAGCTACAGGGTTGCAGGTGGTGTTGAAGTTGAACTTGTATTTTGGGTTTCTTTTGAGACCTCAGTTGAAGCAAGGCATTTGTGAGGGCTAAAGCTGCGAGAGAAGAAATGCCAACTTGGGAAGAATTCCAAGAGAAAGCCTTCGAAGCTTTACAATGGATAAGGCATATGAGGGAGAACTTGCGGATTCAAGACAAGCTTGGAGTCTTGGAAAAGGAAGTGGTGGAATCTTGGAAGAAGGCTAAGAAGATTCATGATGAGGTTGGTGAGGAAAAGGATGCCCTTATGGCCTTGTGCAAGCAAGGGATTTCTGACTCAAACCAAGATTAATTCGATAGACTTCGAGAAAAGATGGACCATTCCGATGAATGGATGGAATCATTCTATGAGCAAGAGGCACTTCGAGAGGAGATTGCCGAAATTGGAAAGAAGAACCAAAGAGGGAGGAAACCTACTTTGGCAAAACCAAAGAATGTTTTGAATGTAGTTGAAAAGAAGGAGGAACTTGGTGAACAAGTTGGACCCGAACCAAGCACATTACAAGCATTATAGGTTGATCCACACAAGGATGTTGCACATCTGGAAGATGTCAAGGATGGACTTGATGAATAGGTTAGACCAAGGCCAAGCACATTGGAAACATCAGTGATGGATGATTCTCATGAGGATGTTGTATAGATGGGAGAGATGAAGGAAGAACTTGTGGAACAAGTTGAACCAAGACAAGACACATTGCAAGCATTGGTGGATGAACCACATGAAGATGTTGCAAGTGTGATCATGATCGAAGAGGAACTTGAAGAGCAGGTGGTAACAAGATCGAGCACATCAAAAACATTTATGAGGATGGAGGACACTTACTTTGAGAGTCTTCATGGAGATATGAATTGTGTTTCATTGAAGCATAAGGAATATGGACGGCATGTGGGGATGAGAAAGCAGATGGCTTCTTTGCCAACACCATGGAGGATCTATCCTTATATGACTACTATGATGAGACCTTGTACATTGGAGGAACAAAGATAATTTCTTGTTGGAGACCTTGATAGGGCAATTTGGGACCGTACTCTAGATGGTTCAAATGCCCTAGACAAGAGAGGAACTTGATGATCTTTGTGATGGAAAGGGTCATGCTTAGCCACATGGAATTACTAGTGCCTGACATGACCAATGGGCTACCTTGGTGGTAGGTCACATTGGTGGAGTAGACTTAATCATGGCCTATAAACAAGAAGGAACTCTTGGTGCACCTCTAGCGGGGGATAATCCTTGAAGGAAGTACTCATATGATGGTTTATGGTATAAGTGACCGAGGGCACTTTACCACTACACTTTATGGATGATGGCTAGAGTTGAGTTGAGTTCACTTTGATGAACACATGGGCAGCAAAAGTCACGGACATTGACGTGAGGGCATGGCAGGACATTTTAGTGGAGGCATTATATAGGTGCACTTACATAGATGCCACTTATGAGCATTATGAAGGAGTGTAAAGTAGGATGTTGGGAGCAAGATGGATTTGTTGATGCTACATGGAGATTTTTTATAGATGGACTCATGGATGTTGTTCATGATGAGCAACAAGACATTGGTTGGATGATAAGCCTATGATGACATTAATATGACTTGCAAGGTGAGAACCACTTATGATGGCACTTGCCAACTCTTTGGATATGATGAGGCATGGGAGTTCATGAGGATTTGCATTCATTGGAGGCTTCATATTATGGTGATCTTGTAGTATCTGATTCATTGAAGAGTTGAGGTCAGGATTGGTCTTGACTTCGATGCATTATGTAATGCATACCTTTGAGCACATTTATGGGGTATGCTTGGGAGGAGACACTTGATGGGGATGATCGAGTCAGAACACTTTGGAGTAGATGGAGATGTAGCGATGGAGATCCCTTGGTGGTGTAAACTTGAGCATGGGTTTAGTCTACTTAACTTAGCCACACTTTTTGATGGATGCATATTGCAGATGGGATGAAAATTACTTCATGGACCTGGATATGGCACTTTTATTGATTTGATGAGAGGGATACCTCTTACTTTTGATGATGGTTGGAGGATGTGACTACTTGGCATATAGTTAGCACATGGATTGACATCATGGACAACATGTTGTGGATGAGATGGAGATCACTTCATGGACCCAAACATGGCCTATTTTGGATGAGATTGATTCTTGATTGAGTTGATGGATGTGGCAGAATGCAGAAGGAACAACCAATGCATGGTATGAGGATGGACATTCTCACGATGAGAATGTATGGTTGGACTGAACACCGGACTAGTTCGAGTTATGGGGACACGTGTGCAGAGTTATGCTGGATACATAACAACTTTTGTTATGTTGAGTTGGTTGGGGCAATTGATGCAGAGATTCACATGACATTGATGATATATGATGGGTTGAAAGGATATATGTTGCAGCAGCATGTGGCCTTGATGATGAGATTGACTTTCCACGATGGTATAACATGTGCTGACTGTGACATATGTGTTGATGATCATGGATTTAGGATATATTTCATGGATATGTTAGACATGAACCTTGATGGTTTATGCGACGATGTTGCACTGATATTGTGTAATGATACTTAGTGATGAAAGTTGCGACGAGATATTGCGACGATGGTAGCACTATCGGGGACGATAGTCTTGCTTTAAGTGGGGGAGTATGTAAGGCCCACACTTCATGAGGCGCGTTTAGGATGACGGGTGCATGCACCGGACGTTTAGAGAGAGTTCGGATGCCTTGCAATGTTACGGGTGTATTGTCGCACCATAACCATGGAGGCGCGACATAGCGGACGTGTCGCACATAAACGACGATGGTTGTTGGAAATGCGATGTTATAACCAAAACGTCACACCATAGCTGAGATAAGACAGTCAACGTTACGCGGGTTGAACACAATAAAACAAGATACGGGTGGCTTGGCTGGGGTCCACCTAGTGACCCACGCCCATACACGGTCGTGTATAAATATGGAGTGAATGTTTGTTAAGGCATTCGATCATTCAAGGTGAAGAGCATTGGACAAGAGCCGAGCTTCCTCAACATCTCGTTGGTGAAAGTTACAGTCATGAACAGAATAGAGGGCACGGGTTGAGTCAGGCGGCATGGAGGATTTGTGTGCGGAACAGTACCGCAGGGCGTCCGCAGGTCAAGTCAGGTTGGGCAGGGCATTCACAGCAGGTCTGAACGTGAGTTCAAGATGCGTTCTAAAGTGACCGCTAATTGGATTTGAGTACGACGAAGTGCAGCAGGTGCGTCTTAACGGGCCAAAGCTAACCAACCAGGTGGGAAGTGATTTGGACACACAATGAGCTGGGTGAAGCTTGAATGTGATAGGCAGCAGCTCACCCGCATGACCTGGAAGCACAACACTTGGGCAGTTTTGTGCAGAAAATTTCGAAGGCTAAATTCAATGATGTAAATAACGGTTTTGGGCTAGTTTGATGATTGACAAGCATTGTAAGCTTGGTCAAAAGGTAAACTTGCCTTGCCAAGGATCAAAAGGGGATTTTGCTGGATTGTATTGTATTATACTTATACATTTTATGAGACATATTATCGGGCAGACTTATTAACAGGGAGTTGCCCCTCCCTTGTATGTATGGGGGTACTTGTGCATTGATAATCGTCTTTATGTTTTATTCTGCATATTGAAAGAACATTTGATTAATATTGAACAAGTGTTGCTAAAGGCATAGTCTACATACTTGAGTATTATGAAAAAAAAGTACGGTAGTGCCACACCCGTCTATAGTGTGGTTGAAAGACACCAAAGGTATAGGGGTGTGACAAAGGCGGACGAAAATAATGCTTTAAGATGGGCTAGGATGCATAGTGTCTGCCAATTTCAGCCCATAGAGTAAACACTTTAGATGTAATTAGAATTTTCATTTAAGAAATGTGATCAATCAAAATTATTAATTAATGGTAAATTAGAACTAATATGGTAATCATGTTGTAATGTAATGTTTAACATTTTGATTTAGTCAAATTACATAAAAATAAAAATAAAAATAAATTACAAAAATAAAATTAAATAAAAAAATTAATGTAAATCTTTTAATTTGGCCAAAATAAAATAGAAATAAATAAAATAACTTTATAAAATAAAAATAAAAATAATCCATGGCATTGACTAGTGATATAGAGAATCCATAATATTGACTTAATGTGAAATGTAGTTTATTTAAAAAAAGAAATTAAATTGGCTTAAATCTATTTCAACTCAACATCTAAGACCCAAGCAGAAGAGGCCAAAGATGTTGAAGAAGCCAGATGAATACCTAGTAAACTAAAGTTTGTTTAACCTCGTAGAAGGAATTTGAAAGCGGGAGAGCGAGTTTTGGGAGACAAGTCATACGTGTGCAAACACCCCAATACAGGGCACAACCATGAGTTAAAATTAAAAGAAAAAGATGGTATAAACTTGCAGGAGACACTGTAGAGGCGATGGAAGATAACTGGCTCAGTGCGCTTCATCTGTCGAGCCATGAACCCTCTAGTTGTAGCATAAAGGAATGATTCAACTTGCCAAAATATTAATAGTTAAGTGAAAACGCAATTCATACCATTAAAAAATAACTCACCCACATGTGTAATAACTATTAACTATATCTTCAGACGAAGGTATTATGCGAGGATGAGTAGTGTAACACACTGAGACAACTAATGAGATTCACACACAGGATTATACAACACGGTTATCACATATTATTTTATACAGCATATCGCAGGTTGTTATTTTACCATTGCAAAGATAGAACGTGCGAAGGTCTTAAGAAATTTTGCAATTTTACTAATAATATCTAATTTTTGTTTTAGATATCTAATATAGATATCAAATTAAATATTATGGTAGGAAAGTTTTCTCAGTTTAGTTTTGTCTCGTCAGGTTTTGTTCTTTTCTTTAAAAAAAAAATCATTTATAACATATAGATATCAAGAATCTTGTTCCTGCTGAATCTAACCTTTTTTCACAAGAATTTCAATATCCATTAGAGTGCAGCATGGGGATATTTAAATTGCAAATTTGATATGCAATAAGGATGTATGATCTAACAGGTAAAAATGGAAATATTATAATTTAATATATTAAATTAGTCTTTATTGTTGGTTACATAAGATTGTTTTCAAGTCTAATATTTTTTAAAGGTTATTAACATTATATCTAAATAAGATATAATGTTTTAGCTTAGTGTGGATAAAATATGGTGTGATTCGGTAAATAGTTAGGAAAACTTTTTTTTGTGAATTTAGGGCCGTGTAAGTTAAGATAGCTTTTTATGATATATGATTGGTAAGGTTGGTAAAAACAATAATTTGTTAATTTGGAAAAATGATTAGAGGTACTTATACAATAAATTTGAAGATGATGTAAAAAGATGAAATGTAGACAAATGAATTAGTCTTCTCAAAATACTAATCTAGATCCATCTTAACCTTGGATCTATCAAGCTTGAGGGATCAAATCTCTTGAGGTGTAAACCTCTTTTTTTAGTGAAAAATTTGTAAACCTCTAATTATTTTGATCATTTTAAATATGCTAAATATGTCTATGATTAATTTGGTCAATTTAATTTTAAATTTTCTTATTTACCTTAGTTTGTTTAAAAAAATTAGTGCAAAGTGGCAATGTAACAATGTTGAAAGATAGAAAATTTGAACAATAAGAATATAGCCAATTACAAACAATCTTCATTGCGATCAATCTAAAACTATTTTCTTCTGTTGCTCTTATTGTCTTTCCATTTTCTCATATTTGCTTCTTTTAACTTAGAAACAAATAATTATTTTTCATGCAAAATTAACTAGCAAATGCTTGAATTGTTTTTTATATACATGGAAGGAATAGAAGATTCAGGAAGATCTTTTTAGAAAACTAAAAGGTTCTTATTTCTTTTTTCTTTTTTTTGTAAATTTCGTAGTACCTTTCTATTTTCTATTTTTTAAAGAGCAAGTTGCTATACATATTCTACTGCATACGGTAGCCTCAACCTGCTCGAAGGAAACCATATCTGTTGGCCACCTCAGAGAGTTAAAAGCCAACCAAAATTGGTATTGTTTTTTCCTTCTACTCACAGCTTTTATCACTTTACTATGTCCATAAAAATTGCAAATAAAACAGAAACTATACATATTATCCACCAAAAACATAAAAAACTATAAACTGAGAGATGTTATCCATATGAAGAATCCACATGTGCTGGGTCCTTTGCAATAGACCCTAGTATCCCCGCTTGCTCTTATTATATAAAGATTATTTGAAAAAAAATTGAGAAATATAATATATATGATTGCATGTCAACCAATAGTGCAACTTGGTATAGCTTATATTGTATTGAAATAAAATGGATTCAATGAATGACAAATATATCTAGTAGAGAATGCTAACCTTATGGAAAAGCAGAAACTAAAAATTCAACCAAATGTCGTAGATATGCATTGAAAACAAATTTAATAAAAATGACGACTTTGTTTTCACCCATGCCAAAAATTTACTTAATCCGAGAATTTTTATAGCTCACTACTCCCGCACCCATAGATTCAACAACATCTTCGAGCCTGGGAGTAGTATAATTAGTTCTTACCCGGAATTAATTATTTGTTTCCTACCTTGCGCCATTTCATTTTTCCTTCCTTCCCATTCATGGCGTCCAACGATCGAGAACAAATTCCAATCTTCATAAGAGTCTTTAGTGGAGAAGAAACTTAAACACTAGCATGGTTTTTTAAAGTCTGTAAAAACAAATAGGAATAAAATAGAAGTCAATCAACCAAATAAAAAAGAGAGGTAACAAAAACCTATACTATTATCAAACATAAACGTTGAGGTTATACTATTATGAAATTATGGAAAAATTGCAACATCAATGTTTAAAATGTAAATATAAACATAGTTGATATTAAAGTAATAAACCGTGATAAATATATTAAATATGTTTCTGGATTTGCATAAAAATCAAAATAATGTTTGCGTATATAATTAGTAATAATTATAAATTAAGTAATATATTTAATTTATAAATAATGTATTGATAATAATATTCTATAAAAAAAATAACCAAAAAAATTACTATTTCCATATATCGTTTTATCCTTTTTCATATAAATTAGATAATATGTTTATTTTATAATTTGAGGTTTACTTTATAAATTGAGTATTATATGTTATATTATGCTATGATGAACAATTATTAATGGTATATAAAGCATTAATAGTAAAATATTAATATTATTGATTTTAAATATTTCTATTAAATAATTTATAAATTAATTAATTTTTATTAAAAATATAAAATTGGATTTAAATTTCAATAATAAAAATGAAAAAAAAATGTAATTTGTTAGCGGTTTTTATTTCAGATTAATATTTATTAGCTCTATGTTTCTTTGAATAAATTTTTAAAGAGAGGTAAGCTGGATTTTTAGTAATAAAAAGATAGGGAAAGTGTATTTTATTTACTTAAACTATTGATTTAATTTTTTAAATCAAATTATTTATAATTAAATATAAATAAAAAGGATGAGAACTAGAGTGAATGGTTGTTGGTTCCTATGGTTTTGCCTGAGCCTATGCTCTCAGCCTCCTGATGAGGGCCCCCTTCCCTCTCCCCCGGGTACCATCCTCTGGTTTCAAGAGATTGGTCGTTCACTCGTGTCTATTCTCTCGGCCCCCTGCTGAAGGGGCCTTCCACCTTCCCTCTCCCCCCACTTCCCTCTGCTCCAACCTGTCTTGGTGGCTCTAGATTTGTTGGGTCAGGGCCCCAATGGCAGTGCTGACCAAGGGTGGTTCCTTCGTTGCTGAAATAACAACTTTTAATTCCATGCTGGCTCCAGCCCCTAAGTTTCAGAAACAAGGTTAGTCGTGATTCGTGAAAAAGGCAAACAAAATCCCTAAGATTGACATTATTTCCCCTCACGCCTACTCTCGTGCTTTACAACTTGCAGAACAGATTCTTATTGGTCAGTTCATGGGCCTTTGGCTGTCTTCGCAACAGTTAAATCTTTTATTAAGAAGAACTAGAAGCCTCTCATCAAGGGAGAGGTTATATCTTATTTTTGTAGTAAGGGATTCTACAACTTCTACTTTGAGAATCAACTAGATAGAGATTTAGTGTTCAGAAGTGGCCCATACTTCATGGGAGCTTAGGGGATGTATTTGGATTGATGGAGTCCAAGATTCAACCTGGAATGTGATGTTCCCTCTTCGGTCCCAGCCTTGATGAAGTTATCGTACCTTCCTCTTCACTGTTGGAATAATGCAACCTTTAGGTTGATTGGGAACTCCCTCAGAAAGTATATAGATTGTTCTAAACCTAAGGATGGTCTATTCTCCTAAGCAAGGATTTATGTGGTAGTGAACATAGAAAAAGGTCTCCCAATAGCAGTGAATCTCTGTATGGATAGTCAGATTCATGTGCAGGAAGTAGACTACGATTAGCTTCCATTCAAATTTAAACTTTTTCATGCATACAGGAACTTTGCAAAAAAATTCCCAAAACATCAGGACATTCCGAAAAATCAACGAGGAGAAACAAATGAGAAATGACAACAAGTAAAAAGAAAAAAGGGGAAATCAAAGTATGATAATGGGCCAGCATAAAATTCCAAGTCTACCCCCAAGAATGATGGTCCAAGCCATAGTGCACTCACCCCTCCATTAGACACTCCCTTGGATGGTGGTGATGACAAATATGTTGAGATTGCAACAAGATGATGAGCTTAGTGAAAATAGTCGCCTTCACTAAGTGGGCCCCGCAGGCTATTTTTGGCGCAAGTATATTTTTAGACTATGTCTATTTTTAGACATGTCGATCATATTCTATGAGTTGCAGGATGCTATTTGTGGATGGTTGGTCAAGTCAGGAAAAATAGATGGACTTCTATTTTTAGACATATTGGGCAGAATCTATTTTTAGATTGCCAGTCTAAAAATGGATATGTCGAATATTATTAGCTCTTAATAATATTTGGACTATAAACATTATCTTATTCTCTTGGAGCACTTCAGTTAAGTGCACAGATGTGGCACAGGAGCTGAAAAAAGGAATTGCGCTATTCCTGAGGGTTAAGTGGAGCTATTTCATGGATACTTCAGTTAGAACTCATGTGACAGATTTTGGTGGAGTTATTGAGGCAGTTGATGGAGTTGTGTTCAGTTTAACTGAGTTAAACATAGTTGAGCAAGTTGTATCTAGTCTAACTGATTGATACACTAGTGAGAGTGGTGTGAATTAATTATTAATTAATTCACTAATTATTAACTCATTAATCAACTAAAGAATACATCAGTTAACTACAGTGCATGGACAGTTTCAATAGAACCTTTGCAGAAGAGAGTAGAGTGAAAGAAACGATGTGACTATCGATTGTGGCAGCTATCTTTGTTGCATGATTTGCAACAACCGATGATGAGAATACCAATGAGGATTGCAGTAAACAGTGAATGAGTCGAAGTTCATTTGAAGCCATTCTTGGCCCGGTAAGTTACGTAGTAGAGCGAGCTACTCAGTGCAGCGAAGGTGGAGCAGCACGATTTGCTAGATCGGGTTGATTAGTGTGTAGCAATTGGAGATTGTGCGAAACTTGTGAGGAGCTTTGTATAATGATTGTTACATGATCTCTATGACATATAATATACAGATAGTTGGGGGTTTTCAGCTTTAAGCTTTCCCATAAAATATTGTGTTCATATGTGTGAATGTTTATGGTTTTAATGTGCGCATGCGATTTTTTTTATTTTCGCAATTAATGATCAATGTTAAATGAGATTCTGTATTGTGAATGAAGTTAAAATAGTGTGTGATCAAGAGAATATCGTTGTATAACATATCAGTTATCAAATTTCTACAAAATAAGAAGAAAATAGGTATGCAGTACTTGATTCAGTTCATGAGGATGGAAGCTCTTCCATCCCACCAAAATAACCCTGGGCTTTACACCCCTGAGGCCGCCATTCTCTCCTCGGCCTCTAAAAATAAAAAAGAAATAAACAATAGTCATAAAACATCTAGCAACACAAAAGACACTTCAAATGAAGAGTAGAAAGAAGAAGGATTCTTATCCTCCAAGGAAGCATCGAGAACAATAATACAAGTGATCTCAACAAACAAGAAATCAGAAGGCACAAGAGCTAAGGAAATGGATAGAAAGTTCAGAATATTAGGAAGGAAATAAAACAAAGAGATAAGGAGGGAAAAAACTGAAAAATACAGAGAGTTGGGATTCCAAAACACAATACCTCGCTAGCTAGCTGGCTTGGGGAAACAAGAAGGAAATAAAGGAATTATAGGGGGCCCTGTGAAGTTTGAAACATCCACAAAGAAGTAATTTATGAATATAATCTCCTGGAATTGTAAGGGACTAGGATATGGGAAAAGAATATTGGAAGTGAAATCTCTAATTAAAAAGGAAATACCAGTAGTCATTCTCCTTCAGGAGAGGAAGTTGCATGAGCGATACCTTCACTCACTACGCTCCAAAATTTTGGGTTGAAACAATCTGGTAGTAGAAAGCTCCAGATGGACGCCTCTGCACGATGTGGAATCCAAAAAAACTACAACTGGTAAGCTTAATAAAAATTACCCATTGGATTTCAACTAAATTTAAAATTTTAGAGATGCATCATAACTTCTCTGTAATCAATGTATATATGCATGTTCATTTTTTAGAGAAACAAGAATGCTGGAAATCATTGACTAAGTTAAAAAGTACTGAGTATGGTCGAAACTGCATTTTGGGAGGGTATTTTAATACCACAATGGGTAAAAATGAGAAAAGGGGAGGATCAACAGTCAGGGATGCCTTCGAGGAGAATATGGAGGAACTTATTCTTAACCTAAACCAATTCGATATCAAGCCTCTGAAATATCTCTACACTTGGAATAATAAACATACAGTCCCGGGCCATATTGCAGCTAGGCTTGATTTTTTTCTAGCCTCTCATAGCCTCATGATATTAAATTTTTTCCTAAAATCCTTTATTCTTCTATTTTTTGGATCAGACCATCGCCTGATCAGCCTCCTTATCTCCCCATCCCTCAACCTTGGTCATATTCCCTTCTAGTTTTCCCATTTTTGGTTGGAATCTTGTGGGTTCTTCGACTTAGTCTCCCTCTCTTGGTCAGAGTGGGTTGAGGGAAGCCCAATTACCATTTGGGAAACAAAAATCAAAAGGTTAAAAGGATGCATTAAAAAATGGCCAAAAGAAAATAAACTTGAAAGGAAATATGAAATAAGGGAAATGGAGGAAAACTTAGCCCCATTACAGGGGAAAATGGAGACTGATAAGGTAAACCTATCAGACTTGTAATAAGAATATGAAACCTTCAAGGCCCTTCACGCTAACCTCATAAGAGAAGAAGAATACTGGAGACTAAAATATATAAACAATTGCCTCTTCGCCAGGGACATAAACAAAAAGTTATTATATAAGCAAGAAAAGTTCATGGAGATAAAAAACAACATAACTCAGATCAATTATGGGGGGGAGATTCTAAATAATTTTTAGGATATAAAGAAATACGTGATGGATCACTTCAAAAGTATTTACCATGGGGGCCCTTTGAGATATTTTGAGAATGATGTTTATTCCCGTAGAGTATCCCTCCAATGGTTTTGTCAGAAATGAAAATTCTTTGGTCTCTACTCCATCACCTAATGAGATTAAGTTTATTTTTTTCTCCTTCTCCCCAGACAAGGCCATTGGTCTGAATGGATTCGTGGCCTGCTTCTGTCAAAAATTATGGGAGGTGATAAGGAAAGACCTTTTTCGAATGGTTGGATACTCATTAAAGATATTTATTATGGGTGGGGGAATTAAAACCTCCTTCTTAGGTTGAATCCCTAAGGATTCAAATCCATCTTCCTTCTCTAGATTCTATCCTATCTCCCTCTGCAATGTCTCCGATAAGATATTTTCAAAAATTCTTTCCTCTAGGCACAAACCTCTCCTGCCCCTATTGATCTTGACCAACCAGGGGGGTTTGTTACGAGGAGGAATTTTTTTGATAATATTATGTTGCTCTAGGAGGCCATTGACTTGAGCTAGAAGAGAGGTGATCAAGGAATGAAAATAAAATTAGACATGGAAAATACATTCGACAGAGTCATGCATATTTTCTTGTTGAAAGTTATACAAAAAATGGGATTCAATGAAACCTTTATAAGGTGGACTTCCCTTTGTATTTATTCTCCTTGGATCACTCCTTTGGTTAATGGAAAAGTGGCTAGATTCTTTAAAGCCTCCAGGGGGCTGCGCTAAGGCTGCCCTCTCTCCATTTTTCTCTATATAATGATGGAAGACATGCCGAGTAGAAGATTGGAGAAATATTGGTACTCTCACCTCCTTCATGAGATCATATATAAATAGGGAATCAAAAGTATTAACCATGGTAAATTTGTGGATGACACGATTTTTCTTGGAGGGTCCTTTGCTGTGATCTCCAAACGATTCAAAGGGAATCTAGATCGATTCCTCAGTGCCTTGGGAGGATCCATAAATGAAAAAAAAATCCATATATACAGTTGAAATATACCCCTTTAGAAAGAAAGAAAAAAATAGAAGAAATATTGGGATTCATAATAGTTAGGGACTGGAAATACTTTAACTACTTAGTGTGAAAATTCTACTGCAGTGTATTGGTTTATTTTCTCCTACTTGATTTTATTAAACAAGTTATTTTCAGAAATTAGATTAAAAAAATATCGAAAATAAACACAACTACAACCTACGCATGCAGATCATTTACTGAATAATACACTCATGCAACAAAGTGACACATGGATTTTTGGAAATAAGTCCCCGGAAAAACCCAAAGCGGGAAAACCAGTGCAACAGATATGAGGGTTTATTATTAAGCAGTTCTGAGTACAGTAAATCTAGGTTCCATATCTGGAAAACCCAACATAGAATAAAGTATATCAAATCTGTAGCTAATTTAAAGATCTTGTGCCTAATATATGACCAATCCACACCCTCAAACGGTATTTACAGGAGTCAGCCCGAATCTGACCCTAGAAACCCTCAGCATTGCCCCTGAAGCCCTGGCGTTAGCCCCGCTAGCCTCAAATGCCATTGCGCTACACTAGAAGGGACTACGTCATGCCTAGAAGGGTCCCACAGCCTAACGTTGGCCCTAAATGACCCTATGCATGATTTATGAAGCCTCCTAGTGCCTCTATGTTGTCCTCCGTAGCACCTACATAGCGGCTGCGCAACACCTGCGTAGCTGCTGCTCTTCTTCTCTGCACTATCCTTGTTTCTACTCCTCTGTCTCTTACTGACTCTTGGCTCTTGGAATCAGATCATTCCCTCAGCCAATACTACCCCTCAATGTAGGAAATTCCTCCAGAAATTCTTAGCAAACCCGCCCTACAATTCCAGATCTATTCCTCAGTTCTACCAAAATTGTGTGTCTTCAACTGACCCTCAAGCCTTTCTCTTATAATTTTTCGTTGAACCATTCAACAACCGATATTAAATCATCCATCAATGGCTGAGATTAAAAGACTTCTTGATCTATGTGACTTAAGACAATTTCAGCACATGGGTTAATTAATTCACTTTAATTATTTTATTTTCCTAAGTTAGACTTAGGAAATCCATTAAAAATAATTAATTATTTGAATAACTTGAACACCAACTGAAATTTCTCAAATCCATTTATGGGTCTTGTAGATTAGTTGTACTCTAGTCCCTCCACAAAAATTGGGAGCTAACACACAACTGATGCTACCCAAAATACACAAAATCTCAACACTCCCTCTTAGCAGCAGGAGTGTGCTCTAGCAATACATCACACCATGCATTACAATATCTTGAGTATTGGATCTATGTTGTTGATGCTTGGCCCGTTGCCCTTCATCTACTGCACTAGTTCTTTCTGTACAGCTGCCCATGCCACTGCCACTGACACTACTACATATGTACTGTAGCTCCCTCTAAAATTGCTGCATCGTGCTGCCTATAGCACTGTCATTGCTAACTGCTACACTGCAACTCATTTGCTGAGAAGTAAGCAACTAAAAGACTCTGCCTAACTATTTGATAGATAAGTTAAATTTCCTTCCACTACTGAAGCTCCTTGGATGCTGAATCATGCTCTCCTCCTAGAGACATTGTCATGCTGCAACACTAAACTGCATAAGCCCAACTTCTCTATGCTGCTAAAGTCCCATCAGCCTCTCTGCGCTGCTACCTTCATGTTGTTGTTGCCTCTACATTACGTTGCTCCCTCTTTATCTCTTTAGCTCCCTGTTTTGCTTAAATGTGGCCATCAACCACCTCCCAACTCATCCCACTACCGTCTTAAGGCTCTCGTATCTCGTATGTGATCCAAGAGTAGGGCTGACTCAAGGATCCTGCCACATATATATGGATGCTCTATATATCCATGTCACCCCACCTCTTCTCTCGAGGTGCATGAGCACTCACGGCTGCATCACCATTAGAGCCATCATCATTTCCTGCTACAACCTTCGAATCAAAAGCTCCTTTGTCCTTCTTCTTAGGACAACTGCTGGCGAAATGACCAAGATCACCACAGTTAAAGCACCAAACCTTGGAGAGTTCCTTCTTCTTCTTCCCTTGCTTCTTTTCCCTTGATGCAAGGGCTTCATCCTCCTCCTCTTCTTTCTTCACCTTGGTTGATCCGCTTCCTCCACTAATAGATTTCTTCTTGGTGATCCTCCTGATATCCTCTAGGTGGAGAATAGCCCACATATCTGCCCATGATGGTAATGCTTCCCTTCCCAGAATGCTCTGGACAAACATTTCCCATTCTTCAGAGACAAAATTTAGGGTCATCCTCACTTGGAGCCCTTCATTTGGATTATCACCCATGCCAATCAGATGGTCTCGAAAAGCTTGAAGTCTGAAGAGGAATGGATCTATTTCTTCACCCTTCATCATTTGGAACATCTGCATCTGATTCTCAAGAAGCATTTTTATTTGCACAGAGCCTCCTTGGTACATCGTCTCCAAGGCTGTCCACATGTCGTTCGCTGTATTATTACCAACAATATGAGGGATCACGTGGTATTTGACTTCGTCTATGATCAAACGCTTCGTCCACGCTTGATTTTCTTCATACTTCTTGAGTGGGTCTGCATCAGTTGGTATAGCAAGCGTCTTCTCTACATGATCTTGAGACCATACTCATCTAGAACTAAGAGGATTCTGGCCTTCTAGATAACAAATTTGGACATGTTTTCCAATCAATCTTGATCCCTAAATCCATATCGAGCCATCTTTGCTCAAATCTGAAATAAACAGTACTTCTCCCTCTGGTTCTGGGTTTCTTGGTGACTAGAAACCCTCTAGTAGCTACTTCTGCTAAAAACTGACTTCACTCCTAGAAATATTCCACCAAAGCTCAAATAAATAGTATATTCCCTTAGCCAATACTACCCCTCACTGCAGGAAATTCCTCCATAAATTCTTAGCAAACCTGCCCTAGAATTCCAGATCGATTCCTTAGTTCTACCAAAATTGTGTGTCTTCAACTGACTCTCAAGCCTCTCTTATCATTTTTTTTTGAACCCTTCAACAACTGATATTAAATAATCCATCAATGGCTGAGATTAAAAGACTTCTTGATCCATGTGACTTAAGACAATTTTAGCACATGTGTTAATTAATTCACGTTAATTATTTTATTATCCTAAGTTAGACTTAGGAAATCCATTAAAAATAATTAATTATTTGAATAACTTGAACACCAACTGAAATTTCTCAAATACATTTATGGATCTTGTAGATCAAGTGTGCTCTAGTCCCTCCACAAAATTTGTGAGCTAAAGCACAACTGATGCTACCCAAAATACACAAAATCTTAACACTTAGGATTCCTCATTTTCCTAAGAAGAGCTGCTCCCTATGCTTGGAAAAATGTCCTTGATAAATCAAATTCAAAATCATGAATTGGGGATGAATCTGGCTTAATAACGTGTGGATGACTATTCTTGTGAAATAAGTGCTATCATTTATTCCATTGTATCAATTCTATGCTCTTCAAGCTTCTAAGTATGTTCTGCATCAACTGGGGATTTATATAAGAAATTTTCTCTGGGAGGGAGGAAAGACAAAAAACAAAAAATTCAATTTGGTAAACTGGAAAACTATCAGAGAACCAAAAAATCATGGAGGGATTGGAATAAGAGACTCCACTATAGTCAATAAGGTAATGGGGACCAAGCTCTACTGGATCCTGAACATGAAGCCTGATCAATGGTGGGTGCAAATAATGAGAGAAAAGTATATAAAACAACATAACAACATAGAGGTGTGAATGGAGGCAATGCAAGGTTCTCCAATATGAAACTCATGAGAAAATCTTTGGACATCATATTGAATTATTTATTATAGGTAAAGGATACTCAACTAATATTTGATTGGACTCAATGTTGGGCACCAAATCTGGCTATCTTTCTGACTATTTCTATTATCTTTTTTTATCCTTTTTGTGTTTGATTACCTACATTTTCTATGCTAAATATATGAGGTAAATACCCCTATCTTGTCCAATTGGAATATTTTAATTAATGAAGTAAAGTCACAGAGTCTTACCAATTTGCGACACTAAGACATGTGCTTGATTGTAGTTTGGAGAACAAGAACTCTCACTCCAGCAGTTTTGCAATAGATCTGGTAACGACCAGCTACTGGGAGATTACGCAATTGGGTTCACGATTCTCGGGGTCTATTCTTGGCCCTTGTTCTATTCTGGATAGCTGATGTTTGTGCTATTCCAACTGCTGTGTATTTCTGAACGTGCGATTGCTACATTCAAGGGAAATCTGTTATTTTCTCGCACTGTGTATAAAATGGACATTGTTCCTATAATTGGGGGTTCCAAAATGAAGATTGTAATCACATTTTACAGATTAATAAAATACCTTTGGTTCTTCTGTTTTCAAGCGTTCCGTGACTAACGCAGCCCCTGATCAGAGAGTTGGGCCCGCTCTTCTGATCGGGTGCTGCATCTGCGTGTGTGTGAGTAATTATTTGTTATGATTATCGTTATTATTTGTTATTGTTCAGATTGCTTGAGTTCAGCATTTGATTTCATATTACAGCAATGTGTTGAATCTTAATTATAAAACCCTTGGTTGAACGAACTGTGTGTTTGTTCCTGCATATACCTTGCGCGTTTCCTTGAAAGGATACGCTCCCTGATTGATAAAATTAATGTCGGATTAGGGTGGATAAATCATCCTCACCTGGACACCAACATTTTGGCGCCGTTTCCAGGGAGGCTAACAAGGTGCGAGCGACGATTCGAACCAACATAAGGGTCACTCTCTCATCCTGAGGAGAGATCGAGCTTTCTCACTCTGCTTCAAGTCTTGAGCGTAGGTTTTGATTTTGGTTTATTTATTTCTGTTTTTTTGCTTTGGATTTAGGGCCATTTTCTCGTCGTGGGGAGGGAGGAGTCTTTTGATGCCCTGCTCCAGGCCCTGAGTGGAGTTAATTCTTTTTTAGGTTGTCATGTGTTTTTTTTTCTTTTGTGAGGGAACCCTTATCTTTGCCCTGGGGAGGGAGGAGTCTTTTGATGCCCTGCTCCAAATCTGGGAGTGTTAGGTCTTCCTGAGGATTGTGTTGTTTTGGTTCTTGCCCCAGGGAGGGAGGATTTCTTTAATGACCTACTTTGGGCCTGAGACCCTAGCTTTTTGTTTTGTTATCTTTCCTTTCTTTTTGGGAACTCTTTTATCTTAGGTAAGGAATGGTACTTTAACACCTTACTCCAAGATTGTAGCATTGTAGGTTCATACACAGACCTTACATCATATCGATTTTTGTATGAACAAAGAACCAAATAAGAGGGGTGGAGCAAGAGCCCCAAGAAGGGGAAGACCAGATTTGGGAAGAAAAAATTATATTCAGCAGATCATAGAAAAGGCAGAGTCTGAAGCATCTTCCCACATAGTTGCAAGGCCAGGGGCTAGGAGAGTGAAGTCCGAGGGACAGTCAGTGGATCAACCTGTGTAGGCCATGGTATCCCTGGGTGATTTGGTACAACAGGGTCCTCCAGCAGTAGAAGAGATAATCAGCATTGGACCAGACCGAGAGGACCTTGTAATGGTATTAGCAGAGGAAGAAATTGCAAGTAGAACATCGACGGAGTCGGAATACTCTAGTAAAGTAAAGGAAGTTGTAGTTGAGGGGTTGAACTACTAGGATACAGGAAAAAGAAACGAGGAGGTATTGGTATCACCAAGAGACCGGGGAAGCGCCACTAAGGTAACTCGCATTCTTGTAGTCAGGAGTCCTCGGCCATCCTCTACAGAGCCTGTTGAAATCCCCAACGATTATTGGAAGATATTTATGGCTCCCACAACCTCCACTATCGAATTTACCATTGGGAATTTGGGAGCTAGCGTGCCTACAAAGCCTATCCCATTAGCAGCACTACCGAATTTTCATGGGCCTGTTTCAGAGGATCCCAACACGTTTCTATTTGAGTTCGACATAGTGTGTTGGGGCTACGATTACACGACGGATGCCCAAAAGTTAAAGATTTTACCTTCTACACTAAAAGGGACGGATCTGCGATGGTTTATGGGCCTTGGGGGAAAATCCATTTCAACATGGGATGATATGCAAACAGCTTTTCTGGAAAAATACTAGGATCACTGCAAATCCTGGAACGTCAAGGAGGAGCTTTTCAAGTTCACATAGAGAGAAGACGAAAGTTTGGAAGATTGTGCGGAGAGGTTTAAATACCTCTTACAGAGGTCAGGTCATTCCGATTCGATAAGGAAATCTTGAAGTTTATTCTCCTTCAATCCTTTCGAGAGGACTCAATGGAACTATTGAATATCGTGGGAAAGGGAGACATCTCTAAGGAAACCTTTGAAGGTATTTGTGACTTGTGTATCTAGTGCTCAAGGGGGCTTGCAATAAATAGATCAGGGATTCATTCAGCAAAAGGATTTGGCGAGGGTGTTACAAAAGCAGAAATCAGGAACCTGCTAGACAATTTAAGGACGGATATTCTCAATACCCTATCAACACAAATGGATACTTTGCAGGTAAAGCAGAAGCAGCTGGAATTGGACAAGACCATGGAAATATTTTTCCCAAAGTGCAAAAAGGATCATCTGGAAAGGGAATGCCCATTAAAGTCCATAGAAAAATGTGACATCTGTGACCTAAATCATGTAACAAGCTCATGCCCTTCCTTGCCGGGCCTGAAAGCGGTGTTTCAAGGAGCAGGGGAGGACACAAAGCAATTGTACCTTATGGGCGCCAGGAAGCTGTGGCAACTTCGACCACCAATGGGGAATCAAGGTATGTACTTAGATCCATCTCAGTATTTCAATAGTTATAACATGAATTCTGAAACTATGCCTTGTCCCCCTATGTGGCTGCAATACCAGTACCCACTGTGGCAGCAATGGAACCTCAAGCCAGTATGAGCTCACCATGGGCTCCAACTTGGCGAGGACCCTCTTTAGGGCATTTTCCTCAACAAATGCCACAACAACAACTCCAATTACCCTCCAATGTGCCTCTTGGTAATCAACCTGTTCATCCTCAGCTTCCAATGCAGCCTAATCCTAATCCCAATAAAAAAGGAGCCCATCAAGTTGATGTTATCAACCTGCCTTCATATAGTATCTCTACTACAAAACTGTATGAAATGAATTTGTGATCAGGTCGAACAGTTGATACCCAACCCCCTCCGGCTTATCATTGAACAACTTGATAATGAAGAAAGAGAGGCACAACCGACCAGTAGAGAACCAAAACAAACTGTTAAAAACCAGGGGCCTCCTGCAAAACAACATCAACCTGAACCACCATACCCAGAAAGGTTGATTATGAGTAAACCAAGCCCACAAGTTGAATTTGATTTATTAGGAGAATTGTAGAATTTATTTGTTAAAATCCCCTTGCTACAAGCCATGAAGGATGTGCCAATTTATGTAAAAACTCTTAAGGAATATTGCTCAAAGAAACCTGCGAAGAAAACTAAAGACCCCCTCACTATACATGTTATGGTAAAATTATTGAACTTCATGATGGGAAAATCAATACCAGTGAAATGTGGAGATTCGGGGAACCCGGTTTTGACAGTACAAATTAATGGGGTAGAGATTCCAAATGTGCTGGTAGACTTGGGCACTGCCATAAATGTCATCACTACTGAAACCATGCATACATTAGGCCTACAAAACTTGAAGCATACACCTACAGTGTTGGAATTGGCAGATCGATCTACAGTTAAACCTGTAGGGAAGTTGGAGGACGTGACAATTTCAGTAGATGCATGGCATTACCCCATATATTTCCTGGTATTGCATACACAGTCTTTAGTGGGTGGTAATCCCTTAATTTTGGGTAGGCCATGGCTGGCTACTGCAGATGCTTATATAGGGTGTCATTCAGAAAATATGGTTATCTCTAACGGGCATAACACCAAGAATTTGGTACTATACCCACCTGCAGAACTAGATGCACCTAAAAAGTCAACAGACGGTAAGAAGGCTATATCCATGATCGAGGTCGAAGATGAAGAAGTGAGACCGGTCCTTACTATCGGGCATGCCCTTCAATTGAAGATGGAATCAAAAGATGATGTGATTACTTCCTTCATGAATGATCCTTGTTCTGTTTTAGAGTCAAATCAACAGGTCCTAGAATCTGTCCTAAACTGTGAAACTCAGGAATTTATTGAAACAATAGAAGAATTCGGAGAAGTTGTTGATGCACCTCATGAAAGTGTTCAAGTGGAGATAGAACCGAGGAAAACTTTGAATATTAATCCAGGTCTGTCAAAATCCCAGAAGAAGCAACTGGTAGATGTTCTTCAAAAGCATAAGGAAGATTTCGCCTGGGATTATTCAGACATGAAAGGGATCCCTGCTAATTTATGCACCCATCACATATATATCAAGGAAGATTGCAGTCCTATAAGACAACCTCAGAGAAGGATGAATCCTTCATTGAAAAAAATTGTGAAAGAAGAGCTTCAGAAATTATTGGATGTGGGTTTTATCTACCCTATCTCAGACAGCCAATGGGTATCACCATTGGTAATGGTCCCCAAGAAGAATGGTAAATGGAGGATCTGCGTGGACTATCGAGAATTAAATAAGGCCACACAAAAAGATCACTTCCCCCTACCAAATATCGATCAAGTTTTAGACACACTGGTTGGCAAGAAATTTTTCTCGTTTCTGGATGGGTTTAGTGGATATAATCAAATCCAGATCGCTCCTGAGGACCAGGACAAGACCACTTTCACATGCCCCTGGGGAACATTCGCATATCAGGTCCTTCCTTTTGGCCTGTGTAATGCCCCTGCAACATTCAAGAGGGTGATTCTGGGAATCTTCTCTGATTTGATAGATGATGGTGTTGAAGTTTATATGGATGATTTAACTCCATATGGAGACTCATTCTTAGAGGGGTTGAAAATTTTAGAAAAAATTCTTGAAAGATGCATACAAGCGTGCATTTCTGTGAGCACGGTCAAGTGTCACATGATGATGGAAAAGGGAATTGTTCTGGGACATTTGCTCTCGGATGAAGGGATCAGGATGGACCCAGCAAAGATAAAGGTAATTCTGCACTTTCCAACACCTAAAACACCCACACAGGTATGTAGTTTCATTGGTTGTGCTGGTTATTATATACATTTCATAGAAAATTTTGCAAAAGTTGCACACCCATTATTTCAATTATTGACAAAAGATTCGAAATTTGTGTGGTCAGATGACTGTGATGCAGCCTTCACGAGAATTAAATAATTATTTTGTAGTGCCCTGATTCTTAGAGGACCATATTGGGCGTTACCTTTCCACATTCACACAGATGCTTCCCAAATAGCAATTGGTGCAGTACTGGGATAGCAGGAGGATAAAGTACCTTACGCAGTTTACTATGTTAGTAAGAATTTGGCTCCTGCTGAATTAAACTACACGGTGACTGAGAAAGAGTTCCTTGCTGTCGTTTATGCCATCAATAAGTTCTGGAATTATATTACCAGGTATTCTACCTTTGTGCATACTGATCATGTAGCCATCAGGTATTTGATGAACAAACCTGTTACCCCTGGTCGTGTTACAAGGTGGTTGTTACTACTACAAGAATTTGATATTACTATAGTAGATAAACCAGGGAAGGATAATGTGGTTGCATATTTCTTGTCTAGGATAGAACATGATGGTAAGAATACACCAGTTGAAGATAATTTCCCATATGAGCATCTTTTTGCAGTTTCTGCTAACACTTCGTGGTATGCAAATATTGCTAATTATCTTGCTACAGGTGAGGTGCCCAGTCACTTGTCCTATAAGGAGAAAAGGAAGATCATTCACCAGAGTACCCAATATTCATGGATGGCAAGATATCTCTTCCGTAGAGGGATTGACCAGAAGATTCTGCATTGTGTGGCAAAGGATGATATCTATGAGATCTTAAACGCTGCACATGATGGACCCTGTGGAGGACATTTTGCAGACAAAAGGAAAAGTCATAAAGTGCTGCAGATGGGATATTATTGGCCCTCCATTTTTCGTGACACTCGGGATTATATTCGAAGGTGTGATAGCTGTCAGCGAATGGGACAACCTGGGAAAGAAGATGAAATTCCCCTTCAACCCCAAATAGTCCTTGAACCATTTGAGAAATGGGCCATCAATTTCGTTGGACCCTTCAACCCACCTTCTCATCAGAAAACTTACATCCTAGTTTGTACCAATTATGTAACCAAATGGGTGGAAGCTAAAGCAGTCACGAGAGCAACAGAGCAAGTGGTGGAAAACTTCATTTTTGAATAAATATTTTCTTGATATGGGACTCCTAGAGAAATTTTATCAGACGGAAGATCACAGTTCACATCCCATATGATAGAGAAAGTGATGCAGAAATACGGGGTCAAACATAGAGTAACAACCCCCTATCATCCACAGTCGAATGGGCAAGTAGAAAGTAAAAACAAGGTATTGGAAAATATCTTGACAAGGACAGTAGCAAGTCATCATCGGGATTGGGCACAAAAACTTCTAGAGGCTTTATGGGCTTATAGGATAACATGGCGGAATACAACGGGGTTTTCTCCATTTGAATTAGTTTATGTGAAATCCACCTTGTTTCCGGTAGAATTTGAAATTAGCACACTCAGAACAGCTCTGGAAGTAGGTTTAGATCTATCAGAAGCACAGAAACACCAACTGGAACAGCTGAATGAGTTAGATGAGTAGCTGTCCAGAGAACTACTTCTATTTAACAACAAAGAATGAAATGGCATGATAAATTCATCAAAACTAAGGTGTTTCATGAAGGGGATTGGGCATTACTGTATGACTCTCGATTCAAGGATTTCAAAGGCAAGCTTCATACTCGTTGGATGGGACCATATCAAGTGGATGCAGTGTTCGACAATGGGACAGTTAGATTAATTACAATTGATGAGAATCAGACCACGTTTGTGGTGAATAGACACCGTCTAAAATTATACCATCGTCCAGCTTCTAAAGATGCCTTTGTTAAAAATCTTTTAGATTCAGCTAATCTAATGGTTATTACAATAGAAGACACTCTCACTCCTTTCTAAAATTTAAAAAAAAAAAAATGATGATAAAATGTGGGTATTACTTACTTGTTTGTATTTTGCAGGAATAATAAAGAAATATGGCAAGCAGGAAAGTAACATTCGGTGTGTTACCCCATCAGTGTTACTATAGAGATATTTTGTTTCACTAATGCTGATACTCTGCAATTGCTGCTACTCTGATTTGTTGCTACATTGCTGATGTTGTTACTCCAAAGTTGCTGCTACACTGTCGATGTTGTTACTCTGAAGTTGCTGTTACACCGTCGATGCTGTTACTCCGAAGTTGCTACTACACTGCCGATGTTGTTACTCCGAAGTTGTTGTTACACCACCGATGTTGTTACTTCGAAGTTGTTGTTACACTGCCGATGTCGTTACCCCGAATTTGTTGTTACACCGAAACTGTTGTTACTCCGTAGCTGCTGTTACTCTGCAGCTGTCATTGCTTCGTAGCTACCGTTACTCCGTAGCTGTTGCTACTCTGTAGCTGCTGTTACTCACTGTTGCCGTTACTCACTGTTCATACTATTCACTGAAGGATATTTTTACTGTTACTCCACTTTAAGGTAAGTCCGCAGGTACGTCTCCGTTAATTTTATGGATTTAATTAAATATTCCAAAAGGACGGTCAAACGTGCTGAGGATGGCCATCATTTAGTTGGGGGGAGGGAACCGTCATAATGAATGACGGCGTAATTTGTAAAGGCATTGATGACACACGATTTCCACTAAAACCAATTTAATGACCTCAAGTACGTCGTAATTACACCATATGAGTTGAAATGCGTACTCGTACGCACAAGAGTCATATCGGTCATCTCCCAACAAGTCGCATTAAATTCTGAGGGTATCTAACAGTACTACCATCACCTGTCATTACTCTCGAAGAATACTAGTACTGTTTATCCATTATATTTGAAAGTGACCATGACGTTGTTTCAGTTACTTACAGTTTGGAGCCTTGTCACTCCCGCCTGCTAGCTAACTGTAGCCATCGTGCTGACTCCGCCTCTGCAGCAATGGGTGGTCAATCGGTGCGACATGAGCCTGAGGATTCAACGAGAGTTCGAAGAAATCAGGAGGTATGGCGAATATTTGAAAATGCAATTTGGGATGTGTAATTTGATAGATTGAACGGATGGGATCAAGAAATTGTGATGGAATTTGCATTTAATCTAGAAGGAGGAGCTTCTCGAGTTCGAGGAATCGAAATTATAGTGATGGAGGAGACCATCGCAGAAGTTAGTGGGTTGCCGCAAGGCGGCGAATGATGGTTCTCAAGAATAACGCCCCTTCCGGAGCTCCCCAAAGCTTTTATGCAAGCTGGGGAAAGCATTGTGCAGAAGGGTCGGGGATACAACCGAGCTTCATCACCTCGTCCATGGGGAGAGGTTTCAGAATTTGTCATAAAATATATGACATGTGAAGGGAGGTATTCGACTATTTTCAAATATCACCTCTGCATTTTTCCCCATCTGCGATTTCCACAGGCAGAGGCCTTCTCAATGAATGTGCCCTGTTTTCTGTTAAGAAGCCTTCAATTGATGGAAAATTCAACTCGGGGGGCGTGGCAGGTGTTGGCAGTCCTCTCTCACCATGGGCTGGTTCAGTTTCTAGTTATGAACGCCATCGAGAAGATCCCAATTCCGTGGGAATTGTTCCAGAATTCCACAGAGGAGGAAATAGAAGCCACTGTGGCTGCTAGGGTGGAAGAAGATGAAGCAATGCAGGAGGATGAAGAGGAAGAAGCCATTGCAATTCCAGAGGATGACGATTACATTGATCAGGAGGAGCCTGAGGAGATGGAAATGGAGACTGGAGAGCATGAAGAACAGACAGTTTCCCAAGAACAAGCTGAGCTTGTGGAATCGATGGAAGCTACAGAGATGCCCACCAGCACTACGGCCGAGGCTGTTAAACAAGAACCAGCCCCATATGCAGAGCCAGCTGATCGAATAGAAAGTGCTATGAGCATGGAGGTAAACCCACAGCAACTGAAAGAGAGTGAAATGGTCGACATTGCGACCAAGGTCACTCCACAGGGATCTCCTATTTTCATGGAACCAATGGAGGAGGATAATCTGATTGAATAAGGAGTTGTGACCACCCCGACTAGAGAAACTGCAGAGGAAATGACAAGGGAACTAAGGTGTGAGGTCGACGCTGCTCCACAAGAACCAGCGTTGACCTCAAGGTAGAATGCAGAGTATTTGTTCCAATTCCCTGTCTTTTTTCCGAGGGGAGCGAGGGTGACTCGTTCCCTGCAGAAAAGAGAGGAAGAAAACTTCGCCATTCCTATGGCTTCGAACTTAAAACAAAGGCCATGGATAGAAGAGGCCCTAACAGGTGTGTCAGTAGAGGAGCATCTTACTGGGTCACCACTGTTCGAAGAGAATGTACAGGATGAAAGAATGGCCATTGGTGAAAAGGAAGGACCAAGCAGAGCGGTCCCGATGAATGCACTAATGGAGCATGTAAGCATAAAAAGAGTAAAGCAAGAAGTAATAGAAGAAGAACAGGCAGAGGAGGTTGGACCAACTGTTGGCCCGACAGAGGCAGTCTCGGGGGATTTGCCTCCAGCTTTCGAGGCAGAAGGGATACAGGTTAAGCAAGAAGAGGCAGAGCCGCGTGGACCACGAAGACTTCGTATCAAATAGAGATACCAACAGAAGTTTAAGGAAGTGATGTGGCTCAAAATGGAAGTGAGGGATTTGAGAAGAAAAGTGCATAGGATGCAGAAGCAAGTCAACAAATACAAGTGGCGAGCCAAGAAATTTAAAGTTGTCAGGGTCAAAGGAGGAACTGAAACAGATCCAATTGACAAACTATTTGAAGCCAGAGAGTATGCCTTAACGGCCAAATTACGAACATGGAAGACTACTGCGGCCCAGTATGAGAACGAGATCAAAATAACTGAAGAAAGAGCCTCCAAAACCGTTTTCGGATATGTGGAGCGCATAGATATTATGAAGTTAAGGCATGCAAAGCAGCAGCTCAAGATGGAGCAGCTGGAAAAACAAGTGGCTGAATTGAAAGGTGATAAGGAACATATGTTCAAATTGGTGCAAGAGGTGATGGCATGCCTTCCCCCTGCATCTTGTTATTCTTTATTTTTACATGAAAATTTTCTTTTATTTTACATGGAGAGAATTAAGAACGAGGTCAGTTATGAAATCGAAGATGGTGTACAATTCCTCTAGATCATGAGAAATCATGATGTGCCAACTCAGCATCTGATGTATGAGTTTTATCTGCATGGGTATTTGTTACGGTTGGACAGAGAATTTAATCCAGTCCCATATGTATGGGACATCCATCTGAGGGCCCTCACCTCTTATGATTTCAATCAAATTCATTGGTAGAAGGCTTGTGATAATTTTGAGTCCAATCAAGTCACAAAGCCGTTTATAGTAAGGGGGGAACATGGGAGGTCAGATACAGTGTACAATAAGCACCATGCCTTTTTGAAATTTGAGGAGAACAAAGAAAGAATGCTAAGGACACAAAGGTGGTGCCTTGATCTTTGTATTAATCAATTAACTGTTGCTAAAAAAGAGGCCCTCGATTGTTGTCAGAAAAGATGGATGATGTCACCAACAGCTGTCCAGAACAGAGAACCTTTTGGGGCGCCTAATTTTGTGCGAGCACTTGCCAGAGTACCCAGATATGTGGCATGTGTCCAAACATGTGGGATTCAGTGGATGGGGCTTCGGTTCCAGTACCCTGTTATTTGGTTGCCTGCAGAAGTTTATACCCCTGCGTACAACGTTCTAGCAGATTGGTGGAAGTTCGTTCTCCTCTCAGATGGATTCGAAGTTCCTGGGACAAAGATGGCCTTAGAGTATAATCTTGCCAGGCTTCACGAACCTCACAGTTTGCAGAATCTAGACCTATGGAGGCAGAGGACTGCATGAGGGCATGCAGTAGGCTAGTTGGGGGGAGATGTTGGGCACCAAATCTGGCTATCTTTCTGACTATTTATATTATCCTTTTTTATCCTTTTTTTGTTTTATTACCTACATTTTCTATGCTAAATCTACGAGGTAAATACCCCTATCTTGTCCAATTGGAATATTTTAATTAATGAAGTAAAGTCACGGAGTCTTACTTGTTTGTGACACTAAGACATGTGCTTGATTGCAGTTTGGAGAACAGGAACTCTCACTCCAGTAGTTTTGCAACAGATCTGGTAACGGCCAGCTACTGGGAGATTACGCAGCTGGGTTCACAATTCTCGGGGTCTATTCTTGGCCCTTGTTCTATTTTGGACAGCTGATGTTTATGCTGTTCCAACTGCTGTGTATTTCTGAACGCGCGATTGCTACATTCCAGGGGAATATGTTGTTTTCTCGCGCTGTGTATAAAATGGACATTGTTCCTGTAATTGGGGGTTCCAAAAGGAAGATTGTAATCAAATTTTACAAATTAATAAAATACCTTTGGTTCTTCTGTTTTCAAGCATTCCGTGACTAACGCAGCCCCTAATTAGAGATTTGGGCCTGCTCTTCTGATCAGGTGCTGCGTCTGCGTGTGTGTGAGTAGTTCTTTGTTATGATTATCATTATTATTTGTCACTATTCAGATTGCTTGAGTTCAACATTTGATTTCATATTACGGCAATGTGTTGAATCTTAATTATAAAACCCTTGGTTGAACGGACTATGCGTTTGTTCCTGCATATACCTTGCGCGTTGCCTTGAAAGGATATGCTCCCAGATTGATAAAATTAATGTCGGATTAGGGTGGATAAATCATCCTCACCTGGACACCAACACTTGATCCTGGGGCTTTAACCTCTATGTTCGGATCCCTCTCTCAACAGTATTAGGAATCACATGATGCAGAATGGGGTGGTCCATTTGGATCAAATTTCATATTGGGATCATTAGAGAATATGGAAGGGGTGGAAATTGAAAAATATCCCAACAAATATGATTCCATCAATATAACTCCTAATAAAAAAGATAAGTGGATGCACCCCCATTTTTCAAACGATGGTGGATAGATGGGGATGGAAAAACTCCATTTTCATGGTAAAAGAAGGATAATCTCATATGATTTTCAATACCTAAATCCCTCCAAAGTCCTCAATATGGAATAAAATTTGGAAAACTAATGCTATCCCCAAGGTAAACGTCTTTTTCTTACTGTTATATCCTAAAAAAATTCTCACGACAAAGAATATAAAGAAAAGAGGATTCATTGCGCCCTTCAGATGTCCCCTATGTGAAAATTTTGAGGAAATAATCCCTCATCTCTTACTCTATTGGCATTTTTCAAAAGAAGTTTGGTCGGTAGCCCTTGGTTCAATTTTCCTGAGAACAAGATGGCCCATTGATCTCCTTTAGTTCTTTAGCTCCTGAACGAAATTTTATCACTACAAGGAAAAGACCCTCTAGCGGATATTTTTTAGGAACCCCTTATAAAAATACCCCATACATCCGTTTTAGCGGAGGTTACTAGAGGAGGTTGGTGGGCGAAGGGTTTTGCGGATGTTTTCCGCTCAGTGCGCTTATCATTCAACATCGCACTAGTGCTCCTTACAAGAGAAAACATCGGTGCGCACAAAACATTGGCACACCAGACACCATGTGCTCCGTACGCACCCACCCGGTGCGTCGTATTACTGTAGAGCACCGGTGCTTCACAACTCTTCCGTGCCGATGCATCATAAAACACCACGCCAAAACCGAAACCATCCGATGCGGTATTAAGAAATCGCATTGGTGCATCATAAAAAAACACGCCAAAACAAAAACCGACCGGTACATTCGTAAGAAACAACACGGGTGCACCTATAAACCACATGCACTGGAAAAGGGTTAAATAAAAAAAAAAATTATGGAAAAAAAACTGGATTTTTCACTTTTTTCAGTGCTCTAGAGCTCTCAATTACCGGTGCGCTCTACAAGAGAAAGCACCGTTGAATAAAAAAAATCGGCACACTGGAAACCATGCACTCCATACACACCGGCCCAGTGCGTCTTATTACCGTAACACACCGGTGCTTCACAACTCTTCCGTTCCGGTGCATCATAAAACACCGTGCCAAAACATAAACTGCCCGGTGCGGTGTTAAGAAATTGTACCGGTGCATCATAATACATCGCGCAAAAACATAAATGGACCAGTGTGTTCATATGAAACAACATTGGTGTGCCTATAAAATACGCACACCAGAACAGGGTTAAATAAATAAAAAAAATACGGCCAGAAAACCGCATTTTTCACTTTTCTGCTCTTAATCACCAGTGCGCTCTACAAGAGAAAGCACCGGTTGCACAAAACATTGGCACATCAGACACCGTGTGCTCCGTACACACACACCCAGTGCATCCTATTACTGTAAAGCACAGGTGCTTCACGACTATTCCACCTCGGTGCATCATAAAACACCGCGCCAAAACTGAATCAGCTCAATGCGGTGTTAAGTAACTGCCCAGGTGCATCATAAAAAAATGTGCCAAATTTGAAACCGCCCAGTGTAGTCTTAAGAAACCGCACTGGTGCGCCTATAAAACCAGCATACTAGAACAGGGTTAAATAAAAAAAAAAATTATGGCCAAAAAACCGCATTTTTCACTTTTTTTTCAGTACTCCGGAGCTCTCAAGCATCGGTGCAATTTCTCCTTATTTGAGCCGCCCTGACATCGGTGCTCCCATTACACCCATTGCATGCACTGTTGATGTGCATTGGACACCAATCTCCAACTTGCATTTTGAAAAATGGTGGGAGAATTTTCTTTTACAAATTCTATAGCCAATATGCCTCCTCGATGGCAAAATGTACAGGTATTTTTCTAGTTTTTCCATAATTAAGATTTCTAGCGGATTAGAATTTGAAATAACCTTAAAATTAACCATTAAAAAAGAATTTTTTTTTTTTGTCGCGAGGTGCGCATGAGCTGTTTGGCTCGCACTGGTAAGCAGTGCTAACGGTATCTTCACCGTGTCCAAGGCGGTACTGAAAGACGGCCCACATTATTTTAAAATTTTAAAAAATTTGCAGTGTGGTCATTTAGCCAAGCACACTGTTGACCATGGGAATAGAAACACGGTGCGTTAATGGATATATCTGCCCCAGTTTCTATCAGCGCACCGCATTTGACATTCCAAGAGGGTCAACGGTGAGGTCGGGTAAAAGACCGCACCGTTGACTATGTAATGTGTCAGGAAGTCCGTGCATTGACATGACTATACGCGTCGAGGCGTATATTTTAGTCAGTGCACCACTCTTCTGACACCATATATAGTCAACAGGGCTTGAAAAAAATTCAGGTGCATTGCAGACGGTGCGTTTTATGTCATCTGAGGCAGTGCCTCCGGTGCTGTACAAACAAAAGTCGCACCGGAACCGGTGCATGACTGTTTTTGTGGTGCACCAACTCGTCTGTTTTTTTTTTCAAAATTTTTTTATATATGTATATTCTTAAATACATGTTTGATTTAATAATTTTTTATTTATTTAATATGTCAATGATTCAGAGAGAAGAGGAGGAATAACGAAAACAACAGTCAGAGCAGTATGACATGCCTCGCTAGTGGGAGGCATGAGAGAGGGAGAGAGATGCATACCCTCACCCTATTACAGCAGATAACCAGGGGCTCTTAAGGCAGGTAGGTATCCTCAAGTTCTATAAGGAGGCTACTTCCCTAAAGGCCCATAGTATGTTTTTGAGACATCTTATCCGTAGGTGGAATGCCCACCAACAGGCTTTTGAGGTTGGTCCTGACCAGTGGTACACACGCACTGAGGAGGATATTTATTTCATTACAGGGCTATCAAGGAGAGGGGTGGATTTTCCCTCATTCCTAGACGTTCTAACTGGTTTTGTAGCAGGGAGTCAGTTAGTTTACTCCTAGAGATACATTGGAGCAGATGTATTGTCTCCTTCAGAGTTTTAGGTCCCTGGAGGTTAGCTACGTATTAGTGCATTTGGTAGACAGGACATGCAGTGCCTCTCACTTCTAATTTCAACCATTTCACACAACACTAGTGACGGGAAACGCATTAGTTTCCCGCTTCTATATTATGTTGATTCTTTATTATAGGAGCCATGACTTGTCAGGTGGTCTGCCATTTTTTTGCAACAGCTTTGTACGGCCTTAGATAGATGTCGTGTTCATGCACAAGGGAGGGTCAACTTCCCTTTTGCTTCAAAGATTTTTTGTTTATTTTTTGAGAGGGTTCTAGAGATGAGGCCTGCTTTTGTTCGGCAACCTCGTAGGCTGATATTGGAGGCCCGGATGCACATGTGGGGGTATATGATGCCCAAGAGGGGAGAGACTATGTTTCCAGCCAGGATATCGCATGATGCATTGGACTTACTAGCCAGTGTTGACGAGCTGCATCCCTTCATTATGGTCCATGTCCTTTTTCTCGATTAGATTGGCGAGGGTGTGCCAACATCCTCTTAACAGATGATGAGCCACGGGATGATAGAGGTAATATTACTGTTTTATTTATATTTATTCTAACATGCTCTTTAACTTGTTTTTATTAAATTGTGTAATGAGATTGTCAAATTATTGTTGTGTACTTGTATATATTTTTTAGACATTGGCTCTTTTGATGGTGAGGAGATGCCGAAACCACCACACGATCCAGGTGTCGATCCTAATGATGATCAGGACATGGAATATGCCGAGGATTATGATCAGGAGGCCGGTGCATAGAGACATGCTCCTGCTAGTGCACTGGTACCGCTTTTTTCTAGGTGCAGTCAACCTGATACTAGATACAGGATGGAGTTGGGTGACCAACTCAGTGCATTGATTGTTGAGGTAGGAATCAGGCCCGCTCATTACACAGACATACAGGTTGATGATAGGCTATTATGGATGTGGAGAGGCATGCCGCGTGACATGTACAACTTGATGCAGCATGTCATAGGAGCTACGACAATTTTTACGCGACTGAGAAGGATTGTTACACGTTATAGGAGTCGTCGAGCCACAACACATGATGGATAGTCTGCAAGCAACGACTCATCTCATGATCGTTCACCTTGTGTCGTGCCCGATGAGAATCAGGCTCCACTAGCATCTTGTAGTCATCATGGAGATGAGGCTAGACCGTTCGCCACGTCTAGTCAGCAGCCTGCAGCATCCATCAGTACTATTCATGATCATGAGTAGGCTGGACTATCGAGCATCGAGGCTGCACCATTGATTGAGAAGGCCTCCACTAGTATTGCTTATATTGATGTTGTACTACCACCAGCTGATCCATCCATCAGTACTAGTCATGATCATGAGCAGGCTCGACCATCGACTGTCGAGGTTGCACCATTCACTGAGCATGCCTCCACTAGTACTGTTATTGATTTTGTACTACCACCAGCTAATCCATGACATTTATATTACAATTGTATATTTTTATATATATGGTCCATGTATTTTATGTTCATGCTGCAGTTGTACTTAATTTACATGTTGGTGATCATCATGATGTGTATATTGTTAGGTTATGTTAGATATGTTCATTTAATGTTTAGCTTGCAGATAGATGTGTATGTGATAGCATGAGTTATTTGACATGAGATGTATATTTGATGTTTGTGTTGTGATGATGTTAATATATAATGTTAATTTGATGTTTGAATGTATTTTTTAGTCGAATGTGATGTTTGTACGATGGTTATCATGATCGTGATGTTTATTAATTAATTTAATATTAAATGACCATGATATTTATTAAATATTATGTCGTGATTGTAATTGAAATTTTAATTTTAATTGTATTACTGTGAAATGATTATAATTGTAAAATTTTAATTGTATATGTAATTGCATATAAAATTAAAATTGTAATTGTAATTCTATTCGTAATGGTAATTGTATGTAAAATATTTAATGTAAAATTTTAATTGTAATTGTAATATTTAATTTATTGTGAAATGATTGTAATTGTAATTTTAATTGTAATTGTAAATATGACAAATTGTAAAATTGTAATTGTAATTATATCTGTATGTAAAATTCTAAAATTGTAATTGTATTTGTAATTGTAATTGTATGTACAATATTTGTAAAATTGTAATTGTAATTGTAAATGTAATTATAATTCTAATTCTAATTGTATGTAAAATATTTGTAAAATTTTAAAATTTTAATTTTAATTTTAATTGTATGTAAAATATTTGTAAAATTTTAATTGTATTAATGTGAAAATTTTAATTGTATTAATGTGAAATGATTTTGTTAAAGTATTTAAATTTGTAAATTTGTAAATAATTGTAAAATAATAAATCTAGAATAATATGAATTTTTGTAACATAATAAAGTTTAGAAAATAATGCAAATAAATTCATGTACTTTAGAATTATCATTATTTTATTATGATCTTACAAAAAAAAAGAACTTTGTACAGTCTGGTGCGCTTATCATCATAACATGCACCAATGCGTCTTATTACTCAGACGCACCGGTGCTTCACAAATATTCCGCACCGGTGCGTCATAAAACATCACGCTAAAAAAAAACCTCGGTATTACAAACTAGCCCAATGAGCCTATAAAACAGCGTGCACCGGAACAAGGTTATTCTGTAAAGTGCAGTATTGGAGCAGCGGAGGGTTCGAATCACGGACAAGAATTTTTCTGAGGAGATGAGGGTTTGAAAGGACGAGAGTTCGAATTTCGGCTGAGAAGTTTATAGTAGAGAAAATGAGTGATTCAAACAGAAAGACGGACAAAGACGCTTACAGGGATGCAGGCGGTTACAAAGCTCGATAGAGTATAAAAGGGGTACATGTTGAGACCAGCAGAGAGCATTCGGTTGAGGTTGACAATAGGGTTAAGAGGTCCCATGATGGAGAAATGGAGAGCAAAGTTGAAGGCAGAGAAATATCAATCGAGGAAGTTGATAAAGCCAAGAGGCACCATGAAGGGAAGGATTATCATTCCCTTAAGAACAGTAGAGAAAGATCAATTGACGTTGTTGATCGGGTTAGTGGGTCCCATGAAGGGAAATATTCTCCAGAATGCGTTTAAAAACAGCTAGGAGTATTGTTTGAGCTTCGGTTGGCTTACATAAACTTTTACCGGAAAAGCTGACATCGCATAAAATCACACCTTCGGCTTTTAATTGAACCTGAATGGTATCTCTAACTTGTCTGAGCTGTGGTCTTGTGGATGAAACCAGTAAAAATTCTGCTTGTATTATAAATGGAAATCCATTGACCATTTCTATGGGAAGAAAAGAATAGATACCTGCAACTACCATATTTCCACCTGCAAATTGGTTTCCCATTGGAAAATCTAAATGTAATAGCCTATTTTGCAATGTCTTTCCTCTTCTCAACCCTATACTCATTTTCTATGGGAAACCATTGCCTCCACATGTAATAACTGCACCGTCTAGTCGAAAATCAGTCTTCTTTTGCTAACAAATGCAGAATGAAGGACTTGTTGTCAATGCTCCCATAACATTACCCTTCTATAGATTATATGTACTAATTTCTGGTAGGCCATCCATCTATTTGCAGATTATATTCTAAAACATATTGGTTGCAAATAGTTAAGTGCCAATTATAACAGTTTCACATGTCAGAATTGCCCACTTGGGCCCTGTAGCGTTGCATCTTCACACGCCCCACATTGCATTCTCTCCACATAATCAGTGGGGACCTCCTGCAATAAAAAAAATGCATTGGAATAATATTTATTTCCATCAAGAATTTATCCAATTCCAATTCTCAATTTTAATTTTAATTTTAATTCTCAATTTCTATGGTTGGAGTTCACTAAAATTTGGTGTACACACCTAAAACTAATTTTGGTGCCTTAACCACAAATTGGTGTAACTGTACATATAACCACACCGGTGCCGGTGTTACAAAAATATGCATCGGTGCAGTTCTATTAAGTGATGCACCGATGACGAATAAACACAAATAAAAAAAGTGCAACTCTATTTTATTTAAGTGAAAAAAAATAGCAAATTGAAAAATGGGCAGCAAAATATTTTCGAAAATCTAATTTCATAAAATAATTCTTTAAATACTAAACACTTTTCATTATTTCACTATTTTTGCTAAAATTTTTAGCCAGATATTTGCAGGAGACATACCTGGAGCAAGAGAGCACAAGGGCACTGTAGAGCAGCGAAATACGTTCAAACAGAAGTATTCAGACAATCAAAAACCAAACCTCTGGTGATTCAAACCCTGTATCATAGAATTTCAAACCATCTCGTGATTAAATTTGATTATTCTTTTTACTTTTTTCTATAGTTTTTTTACTTTTTTTTTTCTGCAGTTTTATCCATTTTTACCCTAAACCCTTCATTTTTTTGTTTTTTCCCTTTCTTATCCCTATTTTTTTGATTTCAGAGTTAGGGCTTTTCATTTTAGATTGACATCCAATGCACGGGATGACTTGCATAATCAGATCCCAATCCATTTGGCCATTGCGTGAATTTTTGGAAAAAATGGATTTTTTTTTTATCAGTGCGCCCTGCGTAACCTAGTGCACCGGTGCACTGTATTATAAAGTGCACCGCACAAGTACTGTGTAATAAAAAATTTGAAAACAATTTTTTTAATTCAGTGCACCATAGCTGAAATAGGATACCGGTACTTCATGTTACGAGGATAGCACCGTACGGTCTATTACACTATTTGTGCGGTGCGTTTATAATACCCCACACACTGTACGGTCTATTATACTATTTTGCGGTGCGTTTGTAATACCACCACACACCAGCGGCGGTGCGCACTTCAAGAAAGGCGCACCGGTGTCTTGAGATTTATTTTTCACCTGAAAACTTAACAATTTATTTATAAATATATTAATGAATGATATGGTACATGTTTCAAATTGATAAAGAAATGACTGACAAGAGATCAAATAACAAAAATACTGATAACACATCAAGAAAAGCAAAAAAGGCAAGTTTTTTGTAAATTCTTTATAAAAAATATTATTTTTGAACTATATGTAAGTTTAACTAATATGTATTGTTTACTGTGTATCATGCAGAGTCACAAAATGACGAAGCTCGAAAAGATTATTTCTGATCTAAGACCAAAAGAGTGTAAAAACTTGATGGAAAAATTGCAAAAGAATGAATCAGGTGAATGAAAAAATACTATCGATCCAATATGAGTTTCTTTTTTAAATTATCATTAATAATATTCTTAAAAATTTTAAATAACATGTGTCAAGCAAACTATTAATTCACGTCTGTTTAATGTTCTACAGGGACCAACAACTCAGAGAATGAATGTTGTTCTAAGAAAAGAAAAAAAATAGAACATGCAAATGAAAATGAATTGCTCCTTAGCTCATCTGGAGTGGTGCTGGAAGTTAATGAAAGGGGCAAAAACTTTTACAAAAGTTTGAGGGATCTAGTGGAACAAATGTATAGACGTTCTTTCCACTTACAATACAAAAATCAATCCAATGATTCCAAGAACCAAATTTTATCTAAAATAAAGGAAGAGTTTCCAAAGAATTGGTCAATGAGACATGTCATACTTTTAATAGCAAAAATGTACAACAACAAAAAAGAAGGAATGAAAAAGTAATATTCCTTTAAATGTTTTTCTAGAATTATTTATAAATATCACTTTTGTTATATTTACTTTTCAGATATCAATATAAAAATTAAATATTTTATAGTCATGTTATATTTTCAGGAAGATTATGAAAATATCAAAATATGAATGAGTTGATATAAAAAATATGCCAGTAGTAATGTCCAAAAAGGTGTACAAGGAGATGGTCAAATAAATGGACAAAATTGTGTTGCAAGAGGAGCCATCTCAACAACAACGTGCTTCAAATGTAATATGTAATCATTGAATTTTTCGATTCTTAGGTACAATAAATAAACAATTTAGCATTAAATATTAATTTTCAAGAATTTTCTTGTAGAAAAGAAAAGAAAATGGAACCTATTCAACACATAAATCAAGATGACAAGGAAGAAAATGGTTGATATCTAAGTTTGTGAGTAATTGTTACTTCCTTATAACAACTTAACTAGATTTCATTTTTGTATTTTTTAAGTTTTTTTAGAAAAATCATCATTGAATGTCTTCAGACAGGTGCTAACATACAAAGAAGAACCATCAGACGAATTGATTGAAATTGGGTTAAATATGGGTTGTGAGTATATGTTGGCATATTGAAAATTAATTGTGGAATTTGTAATCATCTATCGATCTTGTTTTACTTAGCTCCGTCTATAATTAATAGAACAAAAACATCTTTTATATTAAATATATGATTTGTTATGGGCTATAAAACTTGCAGGAAACAAAGTATGGAACTACGCCAACAGATGAAATTTTGAAACATAGCATGGTACTTGGTTTTGAAAGAGTGTGTATAGTTTATGAGTCAATTTTTTCTTTGGTACGTCATTTTTATTTTTGATTTACATTGATGTACATAATTTAATATTGCAATTTTCATTTTCTCACCAATGTATATACACTCATTTCAGTTTATTTTTTATGTTTGTAGATGGAAGGTGAAGAAGAATAAAACAATAAACACCGTGAACAAAACATTCCTGAAAACAACCCAGGTCATGGAAGTAGCTCTAGCAGTGACAGCAGTTCAAGCGAAGAATGATGATCACTATGTTTGGATATCAAAGCAAGGCATTGTATTTTTTGAAAGAAAAAGGGATACCAATAACTGCCCCATTTTGTATAAATATATAAGTATTGATTAATTTGGAGTTATGATTTTTTTTTGGGTGATACAAATCTATTTTCTTTTTGTTATTGTAATATAAAAAAAACATGTTTGTTCATTTTCTTTGCAAACAAGTAAATGAAACAAATTATTGAAAATTATTGATTTATATCATATACCAAAATCATTAAAAATTGTTGATTTAGAGTACATATGATGTTACCTAAATCAACATATGATACAACTTATCACTTGGAACTTCTTCAGTTGAAAGGATAACCCTTCTAAGGCTATCAAATTCCCAACAAAACATGGACCAGAGAAAACTATTTGAAATAAATATAACAAACTCAAAATTGTTAACTGCTATAATAAAAAGTGTACAAAGACAAATTCAACATAACACATATGATCTAGTTGACTTCAACAATTACTGAAAGGAAAAAATAAGGACACAACTTCCATATAAATAGCATTATTAAGGAGAAACACATTCCAAATTCTAAGAGAATCATGCCACAATTTAATACAGGTATTTGTTCAATTCCAAATTGATCAATTTTTTAACATTAAGTTAAACATTTTAAGACTTACAAGTTAGCACCATAAACAAGTTAAAAATAAAAAAGAAGATATAATCTATATGTCACAAATAGAATATAAAAATTAGAAAGAAGCAATAGTTGAGTAATACCCCAATATCATGTCCTTGGTTTGCTCTAATTAGGAAAGCAACCCATATTCAAATCTCAACAAGCATGAAACTCTGGAAAAATAATGTTTTGGAAAAGTTTGATGGCTCCCCACACTGAAGTGAATCAATGATATTGCATATACGGGGTTCATAACTCCCCATATAAATAAAAAATAGTTTATCATAATAACTGCATATAGCAATAATAATGAAATTCTACGATAAAATATTTAAGTACACCATACTTCAGAGCATTTGGGATGACCACTCCCTTCTTCCTGTCATATGGGGGGGGACCCTTCAAAAGGACTTAGCCTAGAAAGTTATGCTACACCATGCTTGGTTTTGTGTGGAATTCTTTTAGGGAACATTCAAATATACTATGAATCGAACATATTCAAAACATACAACTTCAACCACCTAAAATAATCATGGATAAAAGAGATCAAACTAGTTACCCTCTAATTGTCCTCCAAATAATTATTGGTGGAGCTAAAAAATGACTCGAACCATTAGATGGATTTTTATTCATTCACTTCCTTAGAAAACACAAGTTGAACATGAGTAGAAAACATGTTATTGTTTCATGATAAAGGGTATATCCCCACACATGGCTAAGGGTAAGTCTCTTGAACTGAATAGGTGGCCTTGTGAGTTATATTTAACTCTTTTGCTTGTCATTGGAGATGATCTCTTTTAATGACGTATGAAGAATATTTGGAAATAGGTTACATGCATGTGAAAGTCAATGCACAACATATTAAATCAATGCCCAAAGGGACATAAATGAACATTGTTGATGACCAACAAATTATCACCTAGATTGGTGTGTCCGACAGAGTACTTGTCAAATCTCTTTCTACAGGAATTAAAAACACAACTATACACATATTTTGAATTGCATAAATAGGGTTTATTGAAATATGCTTAGATTCTTAATAATCTAGTTGTAATGTAAAATAATGTTGGAGAATAAAATTAATGGATTATGTAATGTTTATCTATTATTTAATGACATGTAATGTCTAGTATACTTTAATGATTTCCATTAGCAAACTTGTGACCAATGTAATATTTGAAGGTCTAGTTAATGGTTAGGTAGTTAAACCACCATAACAATATCTAGTGTTACAAATAAGGAAATGTGATTAATACAATAAGGGGAGAGAGTAGTACATGCATGGTTGGCATCCTTCCTGAGGCACCCCACCTTGTATATTATGCAATATTAATAAAGAATTTATTATTATCTTATATATGCTTGTGTCTATTGTGTGTGCACCCCAAAAATAAACATGGTGCCATAGAAATTAAGTTGGAACTTCAAATATCTAGATGTTTTAGTGGGACCTATTAATAGCTAGGTGTTTGGATGGGACCTATGAAGATCTCGGTGTTTGAAATTAACCAAATGTTTTCATGAAGGACAAAGGAAAGTGAAATTTTATTAAAACTTAAAAGAAAAGTTGGAATATATTTTTAAAATTTATTTGGAATGTTGAATTTGGAAGATGAACATATCAAGTTAGAAAGGTTTTTATAATGTAAAAACTTAGAAAAATATGTAAAGAGAAAATTGACAATAAATGATCAATGATGCCCATATTCCACACTAGTTTCGAATTTCAAGAACAAAATGACATAGTTTGATTCAAATCACACCAGAAACCAAAACAATAGAAGAAAAAGGTAAGGCAATGACATCTGCCACACCCACACATTGACGACCCATATATGAAATCATAACAAAGCATTCACATTCAATTTAAGTCACTTATTGTCGATGTGATTGAAAGAACAACAATGATGCACAGATTTAAAAATTATTTCAGTTTTGATAAAACCAAAATCTTAGCCTATGCACCCTTCCATTCCAGCCGAGTCATTAGGGAAGACCTTGAAATTGAAAAGCACCCTAACAACTTTAATCGAGATGGTGGATATCATTAAAGCCAATCCTAGAAACCCATTATTAATTTCATATCCTCTAAATGTCGTCGCCCCCTTACTTCAGGTTCGTACCCCTCGTAACCCCCTATCATTAGGGGAATTTTGAGCTCTAAAATGGGCCTCCTAAGAAAAATGTACAACAAAAATAAATTATAAGAACCAATATGATTCAAGATGATGATGTCAACCATGGGGGATGATTCACCATTTTTGGAGTAAAAAAGTAAAAAAAATAAAAAACAATAAAATAATAAAACTACTTTTTCAATTTGCATTTTCAACTTATCTCCCTACGGTTTTACTCAAATTTCGAGTGGGAGTACACGTTGGATGCAAAATTTAATTCCTCATCTAAGGAGTACCCATGTTACATACTTTCGATGGAACCTGCTACATGAAAAATAAGAAATACATGAAAAAACATGTTTGCAAACACGTTTTCATGTATTTATCATTTTTCATGGATGAGAGTCCATCGAAAGTGTGCAACATGGGTACTCCTTGGATGAGTAATCAAAGTTTGCATCCAACGAGCATTTCCGCTAGAAATTTTAGTAAACTCATAGGGAGATATATAAGTTGAAACACGAGTTGAAAAAATTAGTTTTTCCTTTTTTCTATCTAAAATTTGATGATGTAATCAAATATTATTTTATTATTTCCACTATTATTTTATAATTTCCTAAGGAGGCCCATTTTATACCTCAAAATTCCCCTAATGTATACCCTTCTTTCCTCCTTGTCTTTTTGTTTCCATTTTAATAATAATTCTAGTTTTAATTTAATTTAATTTAAATATAACTCTTAATATTAATTTAAAATAATATAATTCATTTTATTTTTCTTTATTAGTTAATTTAAAATTTAATTCAATTTAAATTAGCTCTTTTCCTAATTAATCTCATAAAATCTAAAATAATACATTAATATTCCTGTTTAAATCAATTATTGTATTTCCTTTATCTTATATAACCTTATCTAACCAATTTTATCTTTTGTTATCCTTATAATATTTTAAAGATCCATAAATACTAATAATATATATTCAACTCCTCATTAATATCACTTGATATTACTGATCAGGTGATCATGTCCAAATGAAAAAAATGCTCAAAAATGGAACTGCTCAGAATTGGTTGCAACCTGAACGAATGGAAAGGCCTCGTCACTACGATTCTGGCACCACGAATGAGAATCAAATCCGATGTCGTATGTGAAAGTTACTGTGTTTTGAAATCACCTAATAACCTCCAAAACAAGACTTTTTGACCAAAAGAATTTGTCATTGCAAAAAAATTTAAATGGCAAAAAATTATGTTCTATATACGGTTTTTTTATGGATCTATTACAGAGTGCTACATGGCCTGCCCAGAGGCTGGCACGTGGCCCCAGGCCATTGGTTTAAAATGTGTTGCAAAGTTTGGTGGCCATAGGTCTTGAACCCCCGACCCAACCCCTTGGGCGGAGGTCGACCCGAATAACACGACAGAGGGCAGCAGGTTGAATGAGTCGAGTCGTCATGCTTCATTGAACGGGTGGAGTTAGGGATTAAGCCCTCAATGCTAAGGAATAATGCCCGCGACCACGCGCTCAGAACCAAGGGCTAAATCCATTCAAAACGGAGGAAAACATAAGGCTAGCCCCCTCGGCATGCGACCATACTCCACATAACCAGGCCCTTAGCTCTGGCGGGTTATGTAACCATTACATTTGGCGGTTAAAGCGGAATGTGACCAGCACATTATCTACACAGTTAATGCCAAGTTTGTTGTTATCGTATATTCCGTCGGTGGGTTCGACTTCACATGTGACCACCTCATCCCAAATTAAATGTTACTGTTAACAGTTACCGCCTAAATTGGCGCGTTCTACCAAATCTGGCACTTGTACCATTTTTTTCAAGTTAATATGGAGTTAGCCCACATTTAGTGGGGTTTTCAAGTGACATTGGGCAAAAATTTTGTTTAGGTCATAACTTTCACAATATTGAACCGATTTGGACGAAATTTTAGTCAATTTTGGGTTTCTTTAGCATTCTAGAGTGTTTGGGACAGGTTGCAGAGTTAACAGAGGTGTTATTTAGCCACTTCTGCTTCAGGGAAGCTTGGAGAGCCAACAAGGCCATCAGAGAAATGGAGCTGTATTGGGCTATACTTCACTGTTTAAGGTGAAAAAAAAGCCATTTTTAGCTTATTTATGTCTTTTGAATTCAATTTCACAGTTTTTTTTTCCTGTTTAGGCATATTTCACATTGTATAACCATTTTGAGCAACTTAATAGAGCAAGGACATGCCCATTGGGAGCCTTGAACCGGGAAGATGTAGCATAGGAGGGGTGAACTGCCTCATCAGTTTGTTGTGCTATGCTATGGTGAAGTTTATCTATTGTGTGTTTCTAATTTAAGATGTTAAAAATTAATTTTAATTAACATTCCCTCACACATAAGACTTAGAAACTTTATCAAAACCACTTTATTTAACCTACAAGACATGGAGAATACTTTGCACACTTAATTTAATGGAAATGGATACTTTGCATAGCATTAAAAATAGTTCTATTTTCAGATCAGTTGTTATCGGAGCTCAGGATTTGAGCCTTAGGAGCTAGAGTTTTATTCTGCATTTGTTTTATGCAAAGATATAGTTGATTGTTTGCAAGTTTTGATGCTTACTAGGCTTAAACTCAAGAGAGGTGAAGGACACTTGGTTAGTGCACAAAGTAATCCACAACCAAGAAGGGCCAGAGAGACACCTCCAAGAGCCATTGAAGAAGCCTCAAGCATGTCTTCAAGAGAAGGAGAAGCTCCTAAAGATATTGATCCCAAAGAAGAGGAACGGGTGTTCCGAAAAGCTTTCCTAGACATGACAAAGATGGTAAGGATACTCTACCAAGAAAGGAATGATAGGCTTGTTGGAGAAGGGTATAGACACTAGAAAGAAGAAGAGGGTTCTTCAGGAGGAAAGAAAAGTGATGAAAAGTCAAAGAAAGGACACAGAGTAAATGGTGATCCACCATCCCCATCTTCATCCTCTTCCTCTACATCGTCAACCTCTACTTCGGTTAATCAATATCACAAGTCTAAAAATACTGGTAAAAGTCCATTTTTAAAGCTTGATGTTAAATTTGAGTTGCCTATGTTTAATGGTGAGGTCAATGCAAAGAAACTTGACAATTGGATAAGATAGTTGGAAGTTTATTTGAGGATGCAAAACCTTCATGAAGACTACACCAAGATTTAGTTAGCCTCTTTGAGAATGGAAGGAGCAGCATTGGTATGGTGGGAAGCCAAGACCAAGGATGAAATTAAAAAAATGTTAAGGTCACTTTATCATGGGCTGAATTTATTTCTGCAATTAAGCAACAATTTTATCCATTAGCTCATTTACAAAAGGCTATCATGAATTGGCAAAGTTTTAGACAACTTAAGGGACAAAATGTTCAAGATTACACTCAAGATTTTATAAGAAGGGCTTTATTACATGGAATTTATTTGCATGGCCAATAAAATTTGCTAAAATATATAGGTGGTTTACACAAATATCTTATACATACTATCCTTATGTTCAATCCTACTAGTCTAGACAAGGTTTGTGTCCAAGCCATGCATTTAGAGGCTAGAGGGAAACAATATTTTGATGGGAATATGGATAGTGAATTTAAAGGCAAATGGAGGAAAATAAATGCAAACTCTGGGAAAGAAAAAGGGAACTTCTTTTGTAAAAAATGTTCCAAAACAAGCCACGATGAAGACCATTGTTGGAAACTTCATCCGGAGCTGAAACCAAAAAAATTTAAAACCAAAGATAAGGCCAAATAAAAAGGCAAAACGGTTGCAACTGCTGAACAAGACTTAGGGTCTGAATCAGGTGACGAAACTAAAAGCATAGGCATCGTACTAAAGAACATAAAGGGGAAAGAGATTGTAAAAGAAACAAATCCCAGTTCTAGCACTTTAAACTAACACATAGAAGCTCCAAATGAAGAGGGGAGGATAGAGTTGTTTCATGTGAGGATAATCTCAAAACACACAAAGATAGACACACTATTTGACAGTGGGTCACAAGCGAATCTCATCTCAAAATACTTAGTCAAGAAGCTGAAACTTGAAACCATTCCACATCCATAGCCATATCTACTTGGATGGATTTGCAAGGATGCTAATTTACAAGTCTCAAGAAAGTGCATGTTGTGCTTTGCCATAACAACTCATTATGTTGATTTGGTTGAATTAGATGTGGTACCACTTGACATTACAGGTGTGGTGTTGGGTATTCCTTATTTATATGACAGAAAAGCGATCTTCCATCGCCCTGAGAACAAGTACCAATTTTTCAAGGATGGTAAGGAGTTTATTGTGAGAGCACATCGGAAGAAGCTAGAATCGTCTTTAGTGAATGCAGGGGAATTGAAAAGGCTTGTCAATGCAAGTCAAAATCTGACTTTGTTGATGATTAAGAAAACATATTTTGTACATAATCCTTTTCATGTTATTTCTTATGTAAATGACGAAATGTTTCAGTCTGAAAGCAGGTCGTCTTTGGAAGAACATGACAAGATGTTGCAGAAAATGCCTTTCGTGTCAATCGGTGCAGAGAACAAAGTGTCGGTGCAAGGTGGTGAAAAAATCCAAGCGAGGGTAAGGCATGCAAGCAAAGAGGGCACAAAGTTCAGCATGGGTCATTTCTAGTTTCAGAATGGCAGGTTGGTATGGCGAGAAAACTTGGTCGGGAATCGACACAAGTACATGGCTCATTCGGAAAAAATTCGCCATGAGGACAGTTGGCAAGGTGAATCTTATTTTTAGTTTCCTTGGAAGGTAGACCATTGTAGAAATAGTATTTATTCTGCAAATTTTAGTTGTTGTTTTGCAAATTTCAAAAATTTGCATTATGACTCAGTCAAGGTTAGCAATAGTCAGTCATCAGATTCAAGGAAGAATTTATCTTGTTATGAGAAGCTCAATTTGATGAAGTCTGGAAGATTTCAGTGGTTCAAGGTTGGAAGAGTCGAGAATCAGTCTCCTCATCTTCAATTTCTATAAATCAGAGAGCTTTTGGGGTCCAAAAGCTTCCCATTTGGGAGGTGTGATCAGGTGATCAAGTCCAAGTGAAAAAAATGCTAAAAAATGGAACTGCTCAGAATTAGTTGCAACCTAAACAACCAGAAAGGCCTCATCGCTGTGATTATGGCACTATGAACGGGACTCAAATCCGATGTCGTATGTGAAAGTTATTGTGGTTTGAAATCGCCCAATAACCTCCAAAATAGGGATTTTTGACCAAAAGAATTTGTCATTGAAAAACAATTAAATGGAAAAAAATTAATTTTTATATATGGTTTTTTTATGGGCCTATTATAGGGTGCCACGTGGCCTGCCCGGAGGCTTCCACGTGGCCCCATTCCATTGGTTTAAAATGTGTTGCAAAGTTCGGTGGCCATGGGTCTTGAATCCCCGACCCGACCCCTCGGGCGGAGGTCGACCCGACCAACACGGCAGAGGGCGGCAAGTTGAACGAGTCGGGTCATCGTGCTTCGTTAAACGGGTGGAGTTAGGGATTAAGCCCTCAGGGCTAAGGAATAATGCACACGACAACACGCTCGAAACCGAGGGCTAAATCCATTCAAAATGGAAGAAAACGTAAGGCTATCCCCTCAGGGCTAGCCCCCTTGGCATGCAACCATACTCCACGTAACCAGGCCCTTAGCTCCGCCGTGTTATGTAACGGTTACATTCGGCGGTTAAAGTGGAATGTGACCATCACATTATCTGCGCAGTTAATGCCAAGTTTATTGTTATCGTATATTTCGCCGGTAGGTTCAACTTCACATGTGACCACCTCATCCCAAATTAAATGTTACCGTTAACAGTTACCACCTAACTTGGCATGTTCCGCCAAATCTGGCACTTGTGCCATTTTTGTCGAGTTAATCTGGAGTTAGCCCACATTTAGTGGGGTTTTCAAGTGACATTGGGCAGAAATTTTGTTTAGGTCATAAATTTCACAATCTTGAACCAATTTGGATGAAATTTTAGTCAATTTTTTGTTTCTTCAGCATTCTAGAGTGTTTGGGATAGGTTTTAGAGCAAACAGAGCTGTTATTAAGCCACTTTTTCTTCAGGGAAGCTTGGAGAGCCATCAGGGAAATGGAGCTATATTGGGCTATACTTCACTGTTTGAGGTGAAACAAACACCATTTTTAGCTTACTTATGTCTTATGAATTCAATTTCACAGCTTGTTTTGCCTTTTTAGGCATATTTCTCACTGTATAACCATTTTTAGCAACTTAATAGAGCAAGGGCATGCCCATTGGGAGCCCTGGACCCGACAGATGTAGCCCAGGAGGGGTGAACTACCTCATCAGTTTGTTGTGTTATGCTATGGTGAAGTTTATTTGTTGTGTATTTCTGATTTAAGATGTTAAACAGAAATTTTAATTAACATTCCCTCACACATAAGACTCAGAAACTTTATCAAAACCACTTTGTTTAACCTGCAAGACATGGAGAATACTTTGCACACTTAATTTAATGGAAATGGATACTTTGCATACCATTACAAATAGTTCCATTTTCAGATCAATTACTTATCTCTTTAATAATAGAAAACTCTTTTAATTAATAATTTGTTTCTTATCATTACATTTTGTCATTATAAATAATTTTGACCATCCTTTTAAATAAATTAAGAAAAAATTATATTTCTATCATTGTATATATTTTTCCCCTTTATATTGATTGTTTCAAATTTATTAAATATTCCTCTTCTTACCATTTAAGTGAAACTTAATTAATTCTATTATAATTTATTATCTTATAATTAATTTAAATATAATTTTTATTTTTATTTTAGAATATTTTTATATTCCCCACTTTTTCAATTAAATTGGTTGTTATTTTATTATTCAACTCAGATAATTATTTAATTCATTAATAATTTATTTCAATTTTCATATGTTTCTAAATCTCTTTAATTAAAAGTTAATTTTAATAATTAATTCCCTTAGCACTCTTCTTTATATCATTAGTAAGCTTCAAACTTTGAATATGGGTGAAAGATTCACCTAAATTTTGAGAAAATACAAAATTGTGACATACAATTCTCGAAAAATCATCACCAACAATCATGTGTATTTCATATATTAAACACATTATTATTAATGGCCCATCTTCTTAAACCAAATTTTTTGTCCCTAAATTGCAAAGATATGCTTCATAATAAATAAATAAAAACACATCATATCAAAATTATCTTTCTTAAAAACTCTTGATCCAAATTATTAGTTCCCATATTACAAAGATACACTAAAATGTAAAAATTATAGATTGCACCATGTGAATGCCTAAAATTTTCCTTTTATAAAATGCCTACTCGCACATGATTTATTATTCATTAGAAAAATCGAGTATATATCCAAAACTATACCTACTCGCACATTATTTATACTCACACATGATTTATTATTCATTAGAAAAATTGAGATACATATCCAAAACTTCTTTTCCAATTCTGCAAATTTTATGATAAACGTATTACCAAGCAAATAATGTAAAAACTTTCCCTTTTAAAACTTTAAAACCGAATTATTTGTCCCATATTTCAAAGATATACTTAATTATAAAAAGAGACCACATATTAAAATTATGTCCCTTGAAACCTTTATTCAAGTTGCTAGTGCCGACATTGCAAAGATATACTAAATGGTAAAAATGAGATATTGTACCATATGAATGCTCAAAAGTTTCCATTTATTAAGGTACCTGATAGTGCATGATTTATTGTTCATTATAAAAATTAAGATACATATCTACCATTTCTTCAATTGTATATTTATTATTATATAACTTTTGTTTATTAAATAAATTAATATATTTATGTGTATCGTTTTCACTTTAATGAATATTGTTCTTTTGTTAATATCATGACAGATAATTCTAAGACTAGTTTTATAATACCAAATTAATAAAAAATATCCTAATTATTATTTTCATGAGTTGTTTTGAAATGTTAATTATCTACTAATCATATAACTTAAATGATAGTAAAGTAAATTCCCATAATTTCTAAAATTATTTTTAATAAACTTTAATTAAAAACATCTTATTTTATTATTTTTGGTAGGATATTTAATTGAAATATATTTAATTTTATTAAATATAGTATTAAATGGATTAATAAAATTGGAGTTGTTTTAATGTGATTTTTTGAACTTTGTTGAAAAAATTTGTAAAATTTTAATTTGTGTTATTTAAACTAGTTTTTTTTATGTATATATAGATTTAATATCTTAAAAAATTTCTAAAGCATATTTATTATGTAGAGTTTACTCATCAAACTTGTAATTTCAAAAAAATCATATTGTATTTTAGACAAATTAAATCCAAAAAATAAATCAAAAAACTTTTCAAAAAATCACATTAAAAACAACTCAAATAAAATTACATTAACCTAAATAGTTGATATATTTTTCGTAGAATGGAGTAAATGTTGCATATAGAGTTTCACATTGAGTATTAACATATGAGCATGAATGAGTTGAAAAGGTACATTTTCATTAATTAATCAATGTAACAACAATCACCCATACATTCACAACATAGAATAAAATATTTATTATTATTTTATAATATGAAGGTGGTTATGTGAGGAAGATTAACCACATAATCATAGGTTTTTTTTATCAATGGATCTGTGATGATGGAATTATCTTGATTATGGTTTATTATAATGTATTTATTATTTTATAATATGAAAGTGGTTATGTGAGGATGATTAAAATTTAACCACACAATCATAGTTTTTTTTAATCAATGGATCTGTGAGGATGGCATTATCTTGATTATGGTTTTTTATAATGTGAATACATATAATATATTTTTTCATATGATGTATTCGACCTTAAACCATAAAAAAAGTGATCGTAAATATGTAAATTTATTGTAAATCATGGAAAAGTTTAGGGGCTAATATTCGCAGGTGGGCTAATTTTCCAAGTTTTTTCCGAAAAAAAGATTTGTCAATTTCCATTTTTTATAAAAATGATTCGCCCAAATTTTACAATATAAAATTATTTGAACTTTAAAATCGCCAACATTATATAGAGAGTATATAGAAAAACCTTATAAATTTGAATAATTTTACAAATATATCAATAAACATTTTATAGTTTGCATATTAGGGACTAGTGAGATTCGCCAATGTTTTAAACTTAAAAATAATTTCCCATCCTTAAAATTTTCCCTATTGTAAATTATTTTTTGGAATGTTTTTTTGGTAATTCATAATTGAATATGAAAAAATATTAATTATAAATGAATATAAATTCTTAAATATTAATTATAGTTAAATTATACTTGTTAATATTTAAATTATAGGTATTAAAGTAAAAATGTTATAGTAAATATATAATTATTGATTTTTAGTTGGAGACTCAATGAGATAATCACTAGTATTAAAAATTTGAGATAATCATGAGTATTAAAAATTTGTTGGTGTCGTTCCAAGTCACTATCCACATCACAGAAAGTGGGAAGGAAATTGGGTGGTAGATGTTTTAGCTGATTGGTGCAATTGCGCACAAGGGCTTCAATATGATGAACCACGGTGAGTTGAGTTTCCAATGGAGGTAATGCCTCAAATCCATAGGTGGTTTCAATATGATAGGGAGCACATCATTGGCCAAATATCTGTTGTTCATTAGAGTTCGAGGGGGCACGAGTTGGGACCCCCCCCCCCGATGGGGGTGATTTAAGGATGGGCAGGATAACAACTCGCATGATTGACATGCGTGAACAACAAGTGGGTGATCAAGAGGCTAACCATAGAGGTCAAAAAGATGTCACCACATGTCTGGTGGAGGTTTGCACATGGTTGCCCCACCGTTTATATGATACAACATGGTGGTTCTTGTCATATCAATTTAAAACAAGGCAAGTGGAAGGTATTGAGGTTTAGTTCAACATTCCCTTGGTTTATGCTTTCCGACACTCGCGTTCAAACATGGCGGTATCTCATCGCAATGCGCACATGTTTGGAGTGTTAAATGCAGGCAAGAATATGTGTGCCCCAACACCCGCTTGTCTCTGATGTGTGATTTCTCCTTTAGAAAATGGATATTGTCCATTATACTTGTTGATTAGGATTTTATTATTACTACAGGGTGGTGGATTCTTTGGTTCGTGTTCGTGGATGCAAGCCTAGTACTCATTTCACCTGACTACAGCATTGGTTTGTTGTTTCTCTGCAAACTTCAGGAAGGTAAACTACCCTACTCATATTTCTCCTGGTTTTATTTCATGAATCATATTAATCCTTATCAAGTTGTGTCTAGATCTGGCACAAAGTTTGTTTTTTGTAGGTGTCCATGTTTTTTGTTTTATTTTTCCACAATAAAATGAGTGTTCCTTCCTTCGAACTTGTCGTATTTCCTTTTACTTCCTCTTAAATCCCTGACTCTGCAAGAATTTCATTATGTTTCCCAATTCTTGTTTGTGGGGTGTGGTATTCAGGAATGTTTTCCTTGTGGTTTTTATTACTTTTCAGAAATTCAGGCCCATAGGCCAACCTCAAGTACTCAAACTGGTTGCTTCTAGTCCATATATGGTCAAATTGAGGTGGTTGGTCTAGGTTTGGTCAATTATATTCGGTTGTTGGTTTACTGTTACCTCGATAACGTCTCTCTGCAACTCCCTTTCAATAATCGCATCCAAGTATACAACTTTAAAGTGCTTCCTCTCTCATACTGTGGAAATTGGGCTTGGGTAGTGGTTATTGACCTTGAGATTGTTTATTTAACTGCTCGTATTCTATGTTGTCAACCCCTATCATGTCTACCTCCACCAAATGCTCTTATGGCACCTTGGATTCGTCAACCTAGTCGTAGTGGAGGTGCGACAGGTGCTTCTTCATCTCGACATCGACATCTTTTTGGTTAGAATTTTGTGGCTTACCATTTTGATACCATCCCTCCTAAGGTTAGAAAAACAATTCTTCAACCGGAAGAAAAATAATTTGGGGATTGGGCTTACCATTCATACTCAGAAATCACCAATTCAACATTCAAATGGACTCTCGATTCGGGAAAATTCTGGAAAATGAGACTTCACTTTCTACATTCAGTGGCTTTGCACAAGAAATTGGAGACCTTGCTTCATATGGTCATTCGTGACAAGCAAGTCGATCACTATCAACTATTTGAGGGATAGGATTAGATCAAAAGGATTCTTTAGGACATAAGATACAACTTGGATGACTTAGTTTTGAGGATGACCCGGGTGGAACACTATGTGGTTTCCAACTTAGAATTTGGCTCTGGTTTGCACCCTTTTACTCCAACATTCATTACTGCACCAACACAAGAAATACATCAAGGTCGCTCTAAGCAATATCTCCAATTATTGTTTTAGATTAGTAATTCGGCACTTGGTCCCTTTTGGTCTATGTTTTTTTTCTCTCTACTATGCAGTCATGGTGAATTTTATGGTATATTAGAATATAGATGCTTATGGTTACTTTGTTTTCAATCCCACCATATCCATTACATGGAATTTTTGAAAGGTTATCTAGTTAATACGCTACTTTGTACTTCCTTTTGGCTATATGTGGACTACTGAGAACAAGTTATGATTAGTCTATTAGCTTTTAATTTTCCACACATGTTTATGGAACAATTTTATTATCTATATAAACTCATTTTTTTTCTAATATAAATATTACCATCCAGATAACAAAAAAAACCTTAGAACTATGTCATTTTTGTGATGAGAATCTCCTTTCCCTAAACATGCTTGTTCACTTCCTTTACAAACTAGTAAATGAAACAAATCATTGAAAATTATTGATCTATATCACATACCATTCAAGACCTATCATATTTATTCAACTTAATGTTCAAGGGAAGGATTTTCTAAAGTTAAGATAATATATATCGGAATATTATTTTCAATTTTACCTAAAACTAAGTCATCACTCATCAAATATGAAGGCCTTCTTATTACAACTCACTGAGAGGGAAACAAATAACAGGTAAAACTCCTGAGATTAGTACGCTCTACAAGAAGAAGGGTCATTTAGCCACACATTAGCACCAAAATTTGTAAAGGATCTGAGAAATCTTTACTTTTCAAATAGTGATGCAAAAGTGGTGATAATGTGGAGATACGCAAGTGGTGCTATGTTTTCTAGTGCAAAAGTGGAGTTAATAAAAAATGTTAAATTTGGTGTTAAATGCATATGTGGCATTCCATGGTGTATGGTGCAAACCACCAAAAACCAATCTGACATGGATCAAGATATTGTGATGCAAAGCACCAAAACTAATTTTACAAAAATTAAATATTTATCATAAAATATCAAAATTATATCAAAATAAAAAATGGTGCAAAAAAATACATTTTATTATTATTATTATAATAAAATTGTATATGGTGCAAAGCACCATAAAATATGAAATGGTGCAAAAAAAGTATCCTCCTTTATGTAGAAAGGTTATATATTTCATGTGGTGAGTATCGTGGGAAGAGTTTGATTTTATTACAAAAGAGAACATTTTGACCATTATCTTATACTTAAATCCAATTACCATAAATATATTTAGTTAATATCAAATGTATTAACACAATTGAAGTATCTCATAGTTACATCCAAAAATTTTAATTTATTGTGCACAATAAGACTATGGTAGCTTTTTTTGTGCTTGGCTACATTATGGCAAGTATCAATTACAAGTAATGGAGGAGTTTCTCCATTGAAACATTCACATGATTCCAAGTTGATGGGCATAATAAATTTACATACATAATATCACTATTCATCATTTTGGTCAACATGGTATTGATCATGTAGATGAATCATTTCAATCTTTGAAAATTAAAATAAATAAATAAATAAAAGTTCTAAAAAGTGTCATTTCAATTCCAAGCCTCACAGAATTTTGTTTGAGTGAAAACTTCAAGATGGCATGATATTTCAAAAACTTTTGTTTTTCTAATCTATCACATATCTTTCTAGTTATGAAAAAATATATTAAATGCATATCTTTCACATTAAATGAATAATTACAAAGTAATAACAATATCTACATATGTTAAAATTTTAAGTATAGTATACAACAACCAAAACGATGAGTATATAAAAAGAGATAATTTAATTAAAGAAAATAAAATTTGTACATATGTTCCAACATTTATTATCAAAAAATCACTTTTCATTTATTAATACAATGAAATGTCTTAGGTATTGAAATTTGTTTATTATGAGATATGAAAAAAAAGAAATTGATAATTCCTTTGAAATCATCCGTATTGCTCATCCTTAAAATAAATTTTGTTGTTGCCTGCATGGAAAAATCATAAAAAGAAAATTATAAACATAAGCTTGTGAATAAAAGTACATAAATGAAATAAACAGAGAAAAACACAAACAATAACTTCAATTGAATTGAAATAAACCATAAAAAGTGTGTGTATTTAATGGTATTTCATAACTAAAGTATCCTATTGATTTAAAAAATAACTGAAGTGAACTAACCAAACATATGGTAAGGTTGAAGCATGATTCAAAGTTCAGCTTCATCTTCTCTTTCATCATGTTGATCAGTTATCTAAGACACATATAAGATAAGATCAACACAATTATAAATTGTATTAATTGAAATTTTCATTTGCATATACTTCTTTCATATTATAAAAATTTATCTAGAACAAAAAATTATAGGTCAAAAAATACTGCATAATCTGTAATAGGTTTAAATCCATATTTTATCTTTTGATGAATGACAGAAGATACACCATAGCATGAAGCAAAATCTTTTCCATCTTCAGACATTTTAATATTGAACACTTGCAACTATATTTTAAATAACAATGAAATAGTTAGAAATTTGATTATATAAAAAATAAATTTTCCTTGAGAAGCATAGTAGTGTATTAAGCTTACAGTTTTTTCCTCTACAGATAACATGCCACCTTTTCCCAAACGATGGCGTGTGGACAACCTAGAGGCTCGTAAAGTATGTACATATTTGTCTTTTCCAACCAAAGTTCCATTTTCTTTTTTTTCTTAATAGCAATCTCATCCAATAACCTCTTCCACTCTCCTTCTCCTATGAAGTGCGGCTTGACTACATTTTTGTTTCTTACCAATTCTCCTCTCAAAGCATTCCTGGTATTTTTAATATATTCAGCAACACTATGAATAATTTGTTTTGTTGGTACAATTTCTGATACTTTATGCATGAGAGATAATAACTCATCCTTCTTGGATTTATCTGTGAAATACGCGTAGAAAGTAAATAATCCATATAAAAAATCTTAAGGTTTCTAGTATCATAGTAATGAAATTTAGGGAATGTAACACTGAGTACAATATATAATTTTTTTTAATATGATAAATGAAACGTTAAGTATATAGTTTATACTACATAAATTAAGTATGAAATTTATGAAAAACCATAGTATATGTGTTTTACCTTGATGATGGAAATCTTTGGTAATTGTATGACTAAATAATCTCAATGCTTCACGGTGAAGTATGTCTCTCCATGTTCTCCCACCTTCATCATTTAACACTTGCCCTTTTTCATTTAATGTGATTGTGAATGGCATACCTTTAGTTGCCTCTCCTTTAACATATTCATTTGGATGTTTTAAGAGAGGTTGAAAAGATGAACCAATAGATGGTATAGTTTGTTCATATGATGGAGGAGATTGATTTTGTTGTCCATTGGTGTTAGTGTCTTCTTCGAGAACATTGATATTACTCCTGAACATTGTGATATAATATATTATTAATAATCATATGTTATGTAATTACAACCCTAACGTTTATAAGTAAAATATAAATGACTATTTACCTTAGTAGATCATCAACTATTGTTTCTGTATATGTTGCATTCTCTGTGTCAGAGATAGATGTTTTGTATGTTGAATGAATTGCATCTCTTATGACTGGATTAACATCAACCTTCATCAACCACTCTCTATATGATTGCAATCTATCAATTTCAAATCCAGTTTCAAGTGTAGGCTCCACATTATGGCAAGTATCAGTTACTACTGGAACATATACATCATCTGTAACATATAAATGGGAAGATGGAATTGTAGATAAATTACTTCCTTTGGAAGGTATCTCATTAGTACCTATGACTCCAGAAGGTTTGTCCCTCATAAATTCATTTAAACTCTTTGTCCAAATAGACTTTGCTCTTTTTCTTGTTTGCATATTGAATCAATAGACCTAATTCAATATTACACATTTCCCAAGTTAGAACGAGTTTTATATACTTCATTGCATTAATCCAATAATGAAACAAGTGCAATATATATATATAATAAAGGCATCAACCTTTGATTATATGAAGTGGAATAATGAGTATATTATAAAATGAAAAATATGCAAATGAATTAAAATACATACAAGAAACAACAAAAAATAGTAACTCATAATCAAATGAAACATTTTGAAAATATTTTAATCATAAAATATCATTTTGGAGGGTAAAAAAATCTTAACAAATCCTCTAATATCTAACTTTCCCTTATAAAAAATAATTTTTCAATTCTATAAGATAGAAATTCATTAATGATTAAGTCTTCTAAAAAAATAATGAGAAAAAAAAAAAATCTAAATGTACAAAATGATAATATATATAATATTGTTATCATGTTGTAGTTCTCTGATATATTTAACATTGAAATACTATTATTTTTTAGATTATGATAGGTTTGATTCTTCTAAACAAATCCATATAATAGATTTAAATGAAAATACAACTCTAATATAGAAATACTAGACATTTACATTTTCTTGAGTAGAACTATACATAGAATTTGTCATTAATCATCAAAATAATTTGAATAGCCATTTTACATTTCAAGCATGTCTTCTTTCCCATTAAATTCATCATCTAAGCTACCATTAGATGACATTTCCGCTGAGATATGTTGTTCTTCATGTGAAGGTTGGAAGAATCTTATTGATCTAGCTATAGGATTATACTCAATGACAAATGACTTTGATCGTTCTGTAGGATGACAACATAAAAATATTTTCTCACATTGGTCAGGAAAAACACATGGTTCATCTGTTCTCTCAAACCTGGTATGATTGATGATGCAAAAACCATTCTCATGCATATATGTTGTTGGGTGATTTCCAACTACAATATTTCTAAACCACTTAGCTTCAAATAATACCACCTCGAAAGATCTGAAGCTAAGCTCTAAGATATCTTCGATTAATCCATAGTATCTCAAGGTGTCGGTTTTTATGTTTCCATCACGAACATGTGACTGAAAATCTACTGTAAAATATGCAGAAATTCCACAGTCAAATGTTTTTCGATTTTCATCTAGCTTCCGAACACAGTAATGACAACCCTTGCACCACAACCCCTTATAATGAGTCACCTTATTCTATTCTAGTCCTTTTATAATGTCTAATACATGTGTTGTAACTCTTTCATCATTATTTCTACATGTCCTTGCTACTCTATCTCTCAAATATTTTAAACTCATAGTTGGAGGCCAATCCTTTTCAAATTTTCTCATTATTATTGAATGTGAAGATGAATTATGACCACCTCGAGATACATATGACAAACAACGCCTTTTTGGGCATCATGATGTCTTTGATATTCCTCCCTCCATATTTTTGTGTGTTCACTGTTTCTTGCAACATATAATAATAAAGCCTCCATTTCAACAACATCTGCAATCATAAACATAAAATACATTATACCATCATAGTCACAAATCAAATTCATGAACCATATGTAGATATAAGTTTAATCACCTTTAATTTTCGTAGTTTTTGCTCATCCTGTGAATACATGTCCTTCAACTTTTTCACTTTCTTTTGAGTCCCATAATTGCGGCCCTTCAATATTTAATTCTTTGCACAATTCAGTGAGATAAACTGTGGATTTGAAAAACATGTACCCTTGAAGCATGGAACCTTCAGGATGAGCCTTTTGCTTTACAAAAATTTTCAAAACCTTTAAATAGCACTCAATAGGAAACATTGTCCTTGTTTGAACTGGTCCACACAACTCTATTTCATGTAAGAGGTGCACAATGTAGTGTTCCTGTGCATTGAAGAAACTTGTTGGGAAGTATTTTTGCATGTCACACATCAAAATGGGGAGTTCTTTCTTCCACATCTTTAAGTCTTTGTTGTGTATCTCTGTTGAAGTGACCCACCTAGAATATAATTAATTAATTTAAGCCCATGATTTGTGTAAAGAAAAAAAATATTATAGATGAACAATTTTCTAGTATATCACATTGTACTTGAAGAGACCTTTTTCCTTATACAGGCCATGCATCATACCTAAAAAATCTACTTAGCTTGTAGATTTCCCTCCTAATGTTGTCATCGAGATTATTTGGAAGGTTGGCAGGTAATAGATACTGCAATTAGAATGTTAAAATTAATCAATTACTCATGCTATATATTTTTTTTTAAATAAATAATTTTAAAATCACATAATAGATAATATAGTTAATGTCGATCAATGTACACATACCCTAAGGAAATTATGCCAATCATGGGTGTTCATTCCAACAAGTTCATTTCCTTTTGAGAATGCATTCTTAAAATTTACTCCAAAACCTGTTGGGAATCTTACTGATTTTATGGATTTACTCATCTTCTCTTTCCCCTCCTTTGTGAGAGACCATGGATCAGCTACAAAGTTACCATCATCATTTGGCCAAAGATAAGGAATTCTTCCTACTTCTTTGAGGTCCATCCTCACTTGTAGCTTTTTTAGTTTCCTCCCATGTATTGAACTCTTCTCAAATAGCATATTATATAAACAAACAGATACATTCTTCCCTATGTGCATTGTATCAAACAAGTGAACAATAGGTAGGTCTTCATAATATGGCAACTCTGAAAATATTGTCTTTCGATTTATTCCTAAAGGAAGGGATCCTACCAAAAAGAAAAATCATAATAAATTTAACAAATCAATGTTTTAGGAATGTAATCGTATATCATTTAAAAGGAGAGAATGAAAATTACCATTTGTGCTTCTATATGCATGCATCCATCTCCCGAGATTCATCTTTGAAGGTTCTCTAAGAAGGCACTCCTTTCCACCAAAATCATTCTTATCTTGTACGCGATATGAATGATCAGGCTTTAGAAACATTCTATATTCATCGTATACAGTCTTTCCCAAATGACTCGATCTTCTTGATAAGGTGCAAGGCCCACATGTTGGGCATCCATAAGATCCCTTAGTATAAAGGCCTTTAATTTTTATATGCAATATCAAGTAATAATTTAGGATTTTAATATGAAATAAATGAAATCAATAAATACAATATGAGGTTATTAACACCAATTATAACTCACCACAACACATTGATAGCCATGGAGCATCATGAATTGTGAAAAGAAGCATTGCATGAAATTGAAAGATCCTTGAAGAAATAGGACGAGACACATCTTTCATATTCATTCCTCGCCAAAGCATTAATAACTAGTTTATTAAAGGCTCCAAGTATGTGTCCATATGTTTCGGTTGATTTGGACTTGTAAAGACATCAACTTCAATTTTTCATTTGCACCATGAAATTTGTTACTATTACCATGTAGACTCAATATTAGGAGTTTCCATAAAGTATAACTTGGTATGATAAGTGTCAACATAGCATGTTCTTTTCTGGTTGATAACCATGGGGGTAGGTTGTTGTTGATAGCAATTACTGGACATGTAGGCCATTGTGTTGATTGATTTCCATAAGGATTCACACCATCTAATGCTAAGGATATTATTGCATTTCGTGGCTCATCTTTGAAAATTGGCCACTTCTCCTCGATCTTACGCCACGCCACTCCATCAGCCGGCATCCACATAACACCATATGTGCTCCTTCCCCTCACATGATAATCCATGAGCTGTGACATTTCCTTACATCCAAATAACCTCTCAAATTGTGGGGCTAAAGGTATGTGACGTAGTACCTTTCTTCCTACCTTTTTTGATGATGTACTTATATGGTACCTTTCCTCACCACATTCTGGACATTCATCTAAGGATTCCTTACCATCTCCATAATATAGGATGCAATCATTGGGACATGCATCATACGTCTTTGGAGCATCCATACCTAAATCTTTTGTCAATGACATGATCTCATTTTTTTATTTAGGCAATTTGTTATTAATTGGAAGGAGTAGACTTGATAACAACCTGTGACAGTACCGTCAACAATGATAATATATAGTTTAGAGTGGAATTATATTTTTGGAAACATCTATTAAAAAAAACTTGAAATTTCCATTTTGTATAAAAACACTTACTGTAGAAGATCAGTGAAACTATTGTTTTCCAATCCATGGACAAATTTTAAGTTAAGAAGGGGTAACACAACTTGCAATATGGAGCATTGTGCACCAGGGTATAGTGGTGTCCTTTCCATATGTATAATATCGTTATCATGAGGTTGTCCATCAGCGTGTATATTAATTGAATCTAGAATTTCTCTTGCATTGGATTCAATAGTTATTTGTTCTTCTACATGTGCATGGTCGTCGTTAGAACCATCCATGTAATCGTTATGTATACTGTCATTATTGGGGCTATGATTAACATTATCTTCACCAATGATGTTGGGTAAACCATTACCACTTCCCATTGTTAAATCATTATTTTGAATTCTTGCGGACATTTCCATATTCATTTCTTCGTCATTCTCCAAAAAACCTTACATGGGGCCATTTAATGATAAATGGTCCCTCTCAACATGTCGTTTTTGGCGTCTTCTACCATAGCAACGATTGCATGAGCAGTAGACATCCATTTTCCACCATTCATATGTGCCATATTTAGGGTTGTTCATGTTTTACACTGAAACCTAAAAAAATTCAATAAAGAAGCTTACTCATATTAATCTCATAATATATAAATATGTGGTCTCAAAGTTTTTCATTTAAATAAAATAGTGTAATAAATAACTAAAACTAAAATTTGTTAGAGAAAAATAGACTGCATAGAATATCAAACTATTTCCTCTCTCCTAAGATACATTTAAGAGTTAAAGGAAATCCATCAAGAGTTATGAGATAATCCACCAATCTAAAAGCAATGATTTAAATTCATCAATACACATTAATTCAATTCAAATATGATACACCCATGATTTCTACTCAGCATATTTAAAACCAATAGGATAAATCCATTATTGTTTCTTCTCCTCTGATGATTAAACAACAATGCCTCTTGAACCTATCTCAGTTGCTCTTAATGATTTCGTGAAATCATGGTGGTATTTTTGGTATAGAAATAGGCTGAAATACCACCTATGTCAGTGCCCTCTTCAAGCAAGGATGAACATAAGATAAATGTCAGAAGAGCATTCAAAGAGAGTGCCCAAATATGATCTATAACAAAAATCAAAGTTGCACCCTAGATCATCATCTACACCACTGAAATAGCCCATGAAAAGAGTTGTAAAGGCATCCAATAAAGTGCACCAGTTGTGACTAATGTTTTGTACATAAAAGCATGATTATGTTAAGGTAGGTACCCAAATGTTCAGAATCCTTCCAATGAACACAATAATGAGTTCAGAGTTCATGAGTACGTGCATCTTGACAGCTTAATGCCCACCTCAGACAATAGTCACAGGCACAAAGAATTGAGCAGGACAACCTGGTCCGAGTGCAAGGCCCAATGGAAGCTTGCAACTCCCACTATAGCTGCTACTATCTTGCAGTACATGTTTATTGTTGTGGCAGAATTGATGGCAGGCCACTTGGGGTAGTTCGAGTTGGATGCATTGGCTGCTAGTCTTGATGGCTGAGGCAGGGGTGTTGACCATTGTAAAATGGCTAATGATGTCATCTGGGGGCTAACTAGGGCTGAGGGGGCCTAGCTGTTGATATTGGGGAAGTTTGGGAGCAAAGTAGCCCCACATTTTTTCCATCCAAGGTTGCCTCACTTTCTTACCATCCAAGGTTGAAGGACAGAAATTCTGGAGAGAACCCTGACTGTTTGGCTAAATCTGGGGAGCTAAACTAAGTTTAGTATCCCGAGGAACTGTCAAAGCAGAACTAGCTCAAGTAGGTAAAGCATTTATGTCATGAAGTTTGAACAATGCTTGTAACATGACCTATTCTTTGTTAATCAAGGTTGTCATTGATTTCAATGTGGCATTGACAGAGATGTCAATATTCTTGAGATGTTTGGTTGAAGATGATGATGTAATTCCATCAATGAAGATGTCAAATCATGAAGAAGTCAAACCACTAATGAAAGAAGCCCTAAGAAGTCCTTGACCTAATTTTGCATGCACTTGATGATCTAGATCTTAACCCTTGATGTTATGTGATGATTTCATACACTTTGATACTTGATGATGACATATGATGATCATGGTTGGAGATCATTTGAGGGTTGGAAAACTATTTTTGGAGTTCTCCTAATAATGCTGCACTATAACATATCGCTACACCATTGTGTGATGACATGGGTGATGCATTCATTGTTGGACATTATCATGATGACATGGATGTCCTACATGTTCCTATTATGATGAAGAAGCCAAATAATGGAGAAGACAAACAATGGAGAAGCCAAACAAAGAAGCCATACTGTACTAATCATTTTCTGCACTAAATAATTCAAGGGTAGTCACAAAGAAAAAATATTTCACCACCTTAGAGGCATCCTTTCAAAATGGATCCTATACCATCTTGTAGAGTATATTTTACCCTTTCTAACGAGCCCTTACTTGCCCCGAAACTCCAAATATTTTGGGAGATATTGATTTTTTAAGTTAAGGAAATTAACTGTGACATTGAGTCGACCTAAGCCGACTTGCGTAGGCTTGACATGTCGTCCAAGAGATGTGTCTCTTCGTCAAATTTCAAACCAGTATAAATAGAAATGCGTACTTTTCATTTTCTTCATTTTATTTTGGTCAATATTTCACAGAAGGTGAACTGAGGGTGAGGAGAAGTGTATTAGATGGGTTAAATCTATTGTAAGGGTTAAAAACATCATAACAGAGGAAGTAGTGTTGAAAAATCCTAAGAAGACCTTGGACAGTTGACTGTGGAGACAGACCTTTCTAATTGCAAACCTTAAGAGCAGCCATCACTTGAGCTCGGACCAAGTCCTGGACTAGTGGAACAGTCCTGTGTAGGCATAAACGCAGAGAAGAGTTCAAAGGAGGCCAAGGAAGGAAGGTTGTTTAGGAATTTTTAGTGTTTAGGCATTTTCAATGTTAAGGAACAAAAATTATCTTTAGAATTTGAGACACAGTGAAAAGAGATGAATTATCTGCCAAGCTTGATAAGGCCTATACTTCTGAACTTTAATCATCAGATCTTCTTGTAGAAAGATCTATGTCAATCCCCTTATAGAAGTGCATCCAACAGTTGGAGGAACATATTTTGTACTTCAAGTTTAGGGATTATTTTGGGGCAAGTTGCCATAAAATGGCCTAAGCCATTGCATATCTTGCACTTGAAATGGATGTTTTAATAGTCCATCTTTTGAGTCCATGGGAAGCCCTTGAGATAGAAATGATTATGTCCAACAAATTTTTATTTGAGCTTAGTCCAACACAATCTAGCACACGTCAATAAACCTCCCCTGTTTTTGTTATATGAGCCTAGATATGTGCACAGAGGGTTGTTGATTTCTCCCACAACGTCTTCCTTCCAGAAGTGAAGGGGAAATTCACAAGCATGATCCTAATGGTATCGGTGGTAATATTAAAGGTGGATCTAATCATAGGGCTGTCTAAAGCTACAATGAATATGTATGCACTTTGTAAACTTAAAATTTAGTGCCCATTTAACAAGATTAGTGTCGGATCAAGATTACAACTCTATATTTTTTAGCTATGCATGTTGGATTAGAAAAGGGGTTTAGAGTCTAGGCAATTATCACATTCCCATCTAGTCTAGAACATTGATACAATCTGTGGATTTTGCAATGAAATATCCCTCTTGGGGAGAAGTATCCAACCATTGGGTCAACTATGAATGAAATCATTTCCTTACTGAAGGAACCCTCGATAGTGCTTTGTCCAACAAATGGATTTGACAAACATTTGGCATTGGCAAAGGGGAGATGAGGTCTAGCACCTTGATCCCTCCTTCCACGTGACAACCTTGACCCTCAATGGATTCACCCAATAGCCTTGCAATAACCTAGAATTTGAATTAGAATGGATTCACCCTATCTATGCTATAACCTATAATGGTAGCCTTGCAATAACCTTACAAAATGGAGCAGCTTGTGCTGTTGTAGAGTGCTGAGGGTAAAATTTGAATTGATCTGACTATTTAGGTCTGCAAGACAGTGCCCACTGTCTGTTGTGGACCTCTTGAAGGCTTTTTGAGGTTAGATACTATAATTCATTCTCTGAGATCATCTATATTTATTAAAAATAAGAAAATTGTTTTCTCAATAGGTTATATTCTCAAGCATGACACTTTGAAGCAGCTGTCAAAGTTCAAACTGGATCTCAAAACGAGGTTCAGGTAAGTGTCCCTGCTATAATATATTACCATTGCAGAAATGAACAATCCATTGGATATGCTTTCTCTGGCTACAGGTTTAAGCTATGAAACCAATTAGTAGAATGTTGTTATCCTTATGGATATTTATTATTTTCCCTAACCACAACAACAAGAGATGTGCAAAGTAATTAAAATGTATGTATGATTACTGGAATATCAATGGTTAATATCATTATCTATCTATCTGATCAAATCCAGACCAAGCTCACCTTTTTGGGGTTAATACACTCACAATTGGGCACAATCAGGAGCGCAATGGAGCCAATCACCAATATCTCAAATTCTGCAGAGTAAGTGCAGCAAACTCTAACTCACAAAATTAAAACCAAAATATGCTACAACAATATAAATGGCCAATCATCACTCGGAGTCAAAGGGCACAAGAGATAGATTTCACAATCATAAGGAAAAATTTCTAGGCATTCTAAGTCTAAAACCCTACTCACCCTCTTGGGAAGCCACTTACTGATTTTTGAGATTGAAATAATTAGCCTGTGAGGAGGTAACTAATTGTGACATGGTTGTCTTTAATTTATATTTCTTAGCATTTTCCTTCCTAATATTAGGAGGTTACTAATTGTGACATGATTGACCTTAATTTCTATTTCTAAGTGTTTCCTTCCTAAAATTATCCTAGCCCGTCATCCTATTTTTTATCGCACTTATTCATACTATGATAAAAAAAAATTAGGGCCTTTCTTAGGCATGATAAAAGTGCAATTAAAAGGAAAATTATCCACATTAATATACAAGTATATTTTCTCTTGCAGGTGGCATTGAGAGCTAACACTGAGAAAATTATGGTAGTTGGCTTTGAGATTGCAACGTTGTGACTGTATCTATCATATTTTGCAAAGGAGGATTAGGGTATCTTGGAGAATTCTTCTATGTTCAGACGTGTTAATGAGTGTTTTCATCCTGTAGTTCCTTCGTAATAAACAAAATCAAGTTTTTTTGCAACGTCTCTTCTGTCTTTTACTTGCTTTCAGTTTTATCTTGATAGAATTTTAGCAGTAGGAATAGGATAATTTTTGTAGAAATTACATAAATTATGTGTTATATGTCCAATATTCTCCTGATCTCACACTATTTTAACTTCATGCAAAATATAGAATCTATTCCACCATTGATCATTTGCGGAAATTAAATCAAGATTGCAATGCACACATGAAACAATAAAAATTCACACACATTAACACAGTTGTTTAACGGGAAAGCCTGAAGCTAAAAACCCCAACTATATGTATATAATATATTTCATAGAGATCATGTAACAATCCTCATACAAAGCTGATCATATCAATCTCTCAGTACAATACAATCGCTACACACTAATCAAGCCCGATCTTGCAAATCCATGCACAAATCTTTGCCACCTGCTAGCTTGCCTCTACTACACAATCCCCACTGAAGAATTGCTCTGAATGAACTCGAATTCACCAAGCTTGCACTACACAATCCTAATTGGCATCTCCACTAAGTGTTGGATGCAATCAATGCATCACTATAGTCACAACTGATAGTCACACTTTCTCTTTCACCTATCTCTCCACTGGTCTCCACTGAAACTGCCATGCACTGTAGTTAACTGATGTATTCTTCAGTTGATTAATGAGTTATTATTTAGTGAATTAATTAACTAATTAATTCACACCACTCTCACTAGTGTATCAATCAGTTAGACTAGATACAACTAGCTCAATTGAGTCTAACTGAGTTAAACTAAATGCAACTCCACCAACTACTTCTATAACTCCACCAAACTCTATCACATCAGTTCTAACTGAATTCCTCATGCATTAGCTCTAGTAAACCCTCAGGAATAGCGTAATTCCTTCTGTCATCTGTTGTGCCACAGCTATGCACTTAACTGAAGTGCTCCAAGAGAATAAGATAATGTTTAGAGTCTAAATATTATTAAGAGCTAATAATATTCGACATATCTATTTTTAGACTGGCAATCTAAAAATAGATTCCACCCAATATCTATAAAAATAGAAGTCCATCTATTTTTCCAACTTGACCAACCATCCACAAATAGCATCCTGCAACTCATAGAATATGATCGACATGTCTAAAAATAGACATAGTCTAAAAATAGACTTTGCGCCAAAAATAGCCTGCGGGCCCACTTAGTGAAGGCAACTCTTTTCACTAAGCTCGTCATCTTGTTGAATCTCAACACTCCCTCTCAACAAGATAGGGATTATCTGCCACCCCGATCCTATCTCTATGGTACTCGAATTTGCTCCTGGTGAGCGCCTTCGTCAGAATATCTGCATCTTGATCCTCCGTAGGAATGTAAGAAAGCAACATGATCTTCCACTGCACACAATCTATGATATGATGGTACCGGATTTCAATATGTTTAGATATATCATGAAATACTGGATTAACCAAGAGTTTAATGCAACTCTGATTATCAAAATATATCATCGTGGGATCTAAATGAGAACCGAAAAAACCAACCAGGATCTTCCTCATCCATATAGCCTCGCATGCAGCCAAACTTGCTGCCATGTACTCGGCCTCCGCTGAACTGAGTGCCATGGATCTTTGTTTCCTGTTGTACCAAGAAATTGTTGTAGATCCGATACTGAAATCCCCTCCATATGTTCTCTTTCTATCCGTTGGGCTTCCTGCCCAATCTGCATCCGTGAAGCCATGCAGCTTCACCTCATCCGACTTTCTGTACCACAATCCATATCCAGATGTGCCCTTGAGATACCTCAAGACATGATTTCTTGCCTTCCAAAAGAGCTTGGTAGGCTTAACCATAGCTTGTGAAATTTGGTTCACAGCATAGCATATGTCTAGTCGTGTATTGACTAAATACATGAGCGAACCAAAAAACCGTCGATAAACAGTGGCATCCACTACCTCTACCAATGTAGCATCCTCTTTCCTCCAACCACCAAGAAGAGGAGTACGATAGGCTTGCAGCCTTGCATGTGAAACTTCTCCAGTATCGCCCGGGCATACTTTCCTTGAGACACAAACACTCCACCCTTCCACTGCCAAATTTCCAATCCTAGGAAATAATGAAGGAGGCCCAAGTCCTTCATCTCGAACTCCTTTGCAAGATCTACCTTGCATGAGTGTATCAACAGTTCATCACTCGTTAGTATTAAATCATCTACATAAATCATAATGATCAAAAGCTTACCCTCCACCACAATCTGGTATAGGTTCGGATCCGCCTCACTGTTGGCGAAACCGAGGCCGGTGAAATAACTGTCTATCCGTGTGTACCAAGAATGAGGTGCTTGTTTCAGCCCATACAACGCTCTTTTGAGCCTGCACACATGCGACTCGCTACTGAAGATTTCGAATCCTTCAAGATGCTCAATGTACACCTCCTCAATGACTCCGTTGAGCAACATAGTCTTCACATACATCTGATGAATGTGCCAACCCATCTACGGTGAGAGAGCAAGGATGGTCTGTATGGAAGAATACCCTACGACAAGTGCAAAGGTTTCTTCATAGTCAATCCCCTCGATCTGTGAGAAGCCCTAGGAAAAAAATCTTGCCTTGTACTTCTCGATGCTCCCATTAGCATCTTGCTTCACTTTGTAGATCCATCTCGAACCTACCACTGACTTCCCTTCCAACCTTGGGAAAATCTCCCATGCACTGTTTCTGACAATCGAATCATACTCTTCCACCATGGCATCTACCCATGTGGGATCCTCCACAGTTTCCTAGAAAGAGGATGGCTCCATCATGATACACTTGCTCATCAGAGCCATGTATCCAGTAAATCGGTCAGGTGACTGTTTCTGTTTGTGTTGTGATGTAGGTGCTCCTACATTCTGCACTGCATCAAGATTCAGTCGCTTAGCTTTTGTAGTGCGCTTCCGCCCTCCGATGTTTGGCGCTGCATGAGTGGTTTCTTCCACTCCATGAACCTCCTCTCGTGGTTGATCCACATCCTGAGGCTCATGTTTAGGAATAAATAGCTCCTCTTCTGCATGCAAGTGTAGCTCCCTCTCAAGCAACAACTTCATGGCTTTATCCTCATGAAATTTGATATCCCGTCGCACAAAAATCATCCGATTGTCTGGAAAATACACACGATAATTGTGGGGTGTTTCTGTGTACCCCACAAATATCCCAACCTCTGCAGTCGGCTCCAACTTCTTCCTGGCATCCTTCATCACATGAATGTAAACAGGTGAGCCAAAAATCTTCAAATGAGAAATATCAGGCTTCTTACCAGAAAATGCCTCTTCGGGTGTACTCATGCTAAGTACTCTATGAGGACAACGGTTTTGCACATAAACCGCAGTGTTGCATGCCTCAGCCCACAAGTGTATGGGAAGGACCTGATCATGCAACATCGCCCGTGCAACACCCACGATCGTTCTGTTCTTTCTCTCTGCGACCCCATTCTGCTGTGGGTTATGAGGCGCTATGAGTTCTCTTCGAATTCCTTCTTTGCTACAAAAGTCTTTAAATTCGCCAGAGATATATTCACCACCATTATCACTCCTTAGAGCTTTCACCTTCTTCCCTGACTCTTTCTCAACCAGCGCCTTGAACTCACATAAATTTGAGTATGTCTCGCTCTTCTTCTGCATGAAGAAGATCCAACACTTACGAGAAAAGTTAGCAACAAATATCACATAATACCTGTGCTTTGTTATTGAAGCAAACAAGAAAGGTCCACACACGTCTATGTGAATTCTCTCAAGGATCGTCGTGGCGCGACTATCCTTCTCATGAAAAGTGGTCTTCACAAATTCTCCCAAAGTACATCCCTTGCACTGATCTGACTGCGCAAGTGTACCCTTGGGAAGCCTGGTAGAAATCTGCTGCAAAATTTTTAAAGCGCCATGGTGAAGATGGCCCAATCTTCTGTGCCACAATTCACCCTCACCCCGGCTCACCACTCCTTTTGCTTTGCCTACCATTGCTGCGCAAACATCTACCTGCAATTGATAAAGATTCTTAACTCGAATCCCTATCCTCCTAGTTTGACCAGTTGTTTTACTGCGCAGGAAGGCTTTTCCCTCGCTAAAAACAACATCATAACCCTTGTCTTCCAACATCACCACAGAGATAAAATTCTTCTTCAATACTGGAACATGCATGAAATCCTTCAAGATGAAAGGTTTTCCAGACTCCCTCTCAAAGGAAATGGTCCTGATACCAGTCGCACTATATCTACCATCATCGCCCATCTCGATGTGCATTCCAAGATCCTTTTCATCCAGATCACTAAACAAATATTTGTCTCCGGTCATATGGAAAGACGCACCACTGTCAAGAAACCATACCGATCCCATCACACTTGAAACCAAGCATGCGATCAAAGAAAAATCCAGCTCAAATTGCGAGGCTAAGGCCTCTCCAGCTACAGATCCAACAACCTGCTTATTCTTTTTCTTTTGTGGAAAGTTAGTGGCGAAATGTCCATGCTGGTGACAGTGAAAGCACTTCATCTTGGACAAGTCCTGCTTCTTGCCTTTTGCATCGGATTGAGAAGGATTTTTCTTCCCCTTCCCTTTCCTTGCTTTGGCAGCCAAAGCGCAATTTTCTTCATCTTCATTCTTCGATGAAGATCCATCCTTGGTACCTCGCCTTATCTCCTCCTGCACAAGATCCGACCAAAGTCGCTCCCATCCTGGCAATTTCTCCCGTCCATTGACAGAGTCCTCGTAGCTATGCCAACTCTTCGGAAGCCCAAGGAGAGCCAAGCTCACCAAGTCCTCTTCATCTACAGTAACCCCCACACTTCCCATCTCATCCTTGCAGTGGAAAAACTTCATGAGGTATTTTGGTATACTGTCGCCTTTCTCCTTTTTTTATTTTCCTAAGCTTGTCTTTAAGCGCTAACTTCCTCTGGTCGCTTATAATTTGGAAAAATTCTGTCAAATGCCTTCCACATTAAGAATGGAGTGGCTTTACCATGAAGGCTAGACACAATGTGGTCCTTCACACCTTCCAATAGTATTCTTCGACACTTTGCTACCTTATTTTTCCATGCGTCAAGTGCGGCTGCATCGCTAGAACTAGGCTTTGGAATATCAACATCTATGAACTCCTTCAACCCATTATCATCCAGAACCACCTCCATTCTGTCCTTCCATGCAAAATAATTCGAGCTGCCATCAAGGGCATACTCCAATCTCAATCCGTCGAAAGACATTTCAATGAATGCTCAACTTCGACACCAAGAAAACACTGCAGTAAATTCGAAAACCACCAGCACAAAACTCAACCGCTTCAATAATTGCAATATTCTATGATCAATACTGCTCCGATACCATGTAGAAATTATATAACTTATGTGTTATATGTCCAATAATCTCTTGATCTCACACTATTTTAACTTAATGCAAAATACAAAATCTATTCCACCATTGATCATTTGCTTAAATTAAATCAAGATTGCAATGCACACATGAAACAATAAAAATTAACACACATTAACACAATTGTTTAATGGGAAAGCCTGAAGCTAAAAACCCCAACTATCTGTATCTAATATATTTCATAGAGATCATGTAACAATCCTCATACAAAGCTAATCATATCAAGCTCTCAGTACAATACAATTGCTACACACTAATCAAGCCCGATCTTGCAAATCCATGCACCGATATTTTCCACCTGCTAGCCTGCCTCTACTGCACAATCCCTGCTGAAGAATGGCTTTGAATGAACTCGAATTCACCAAGCTTGCACTGTGCAACCCTCATTGGCATCTCCACTGAGTGTTGGATGCAATTAATGCATCACTATAGTCACAACTGATAGTCACACTTGCTCTTTCACCTATCTCTCCACTGGTCTCCACTGAAACTGCCATGCACTATAGTTAATTGATGTATTCTTCAGTTGATTAATGAGTTATTATTTAGTGAATTAATTAACTAATTAATTCACACCACCCTCACTAGTGTATCAATCAGTTAGACTAGATACAACTAGCTCAACTGAGTCTAACTGAGTTAAACTAAATACAACTCCACCAACTACTTCTATAACTCCACCAAACTCCGTCACATGAGTTCTATCTGAAGTCCTCATGCATTAGCTCCAGTAAACCCTCAGGAATAGTGTAATTCCTTCTGTCAGCTGCTGCGCCACATCTGTGCACTTAACTGAAGTGCTCCAAGAAAATAAGATAATGTTTAGAGTCCAAATATTATTAAGAGCTAATAATATTTGACATATCTATTTTTAGACTGGCAATCTAAAAATAGATTCCGCCCAATATGTCTAAAAATAGAAGTCCATATATTTTTCCAACTTTAAAAACCATCCACAAATTGCATCCTGCAACTCATAGAATATGATCGACATGTCTAAAAATAGACATAGTCTAAAAATAGACTTTGCGCCAAAAATAGCCTACGAGCCCACTTAGTGAAGGTGACTCTTTTCACTAAGCTCATCATCTTTTTGAATCTCAAAAATTTTGTCCTCCCTATTCACTTTTCTTCAATACATCTTCTTGACTCCAAAATTCTGAAACATTCTCTGAAGCCCAGAGCACGAACAGAACAACAGCCTAAAACATGTCAACGATCGTTGCCCTGGTACGTGATCTACCTATATCGACTTTCTTCCAAGTACTTTTCTTACTACTACAATTTTTATAATAAAAATATCCCATTTTCAGTATTAAAAATAAATAAACAAACCAGACAAGAACAATATTCACGAAGTCAATCCTCACAAACTTAGCAGAAATGTAAAATCTACAAAAACAAACCAGACAGAGCCATCAAGGACAACTGCCCATAGCCAAACTGACATTCAAAAGCAATCATATTGAAAGGACTATATTAATTAAACCAATATAAAACACTAGCGATGAAGGCAGTAACCAAAAAAAGAAAAACTGAAGAGTGGAGCTATCATCCAATCCCCCAAGTCTTATAAAATTCTGAAATGAAGGAACACATCAATGCAATTAATAACCAGATTTCACTCAATCATGGCCAATGGTATAAAAGCAAGGAGAATGAGATAGAGAGGACAAGCCAGCTCCTCATTCATATATTTGACAGTAATTCATCTTTGGGATTTGAACATCTTCGAATTAGAATGAAATGGAATGGCAATCTGGGGTAATGAAAGGCCATTTTGGAGAGTTTCATTGCATTGAAAGGAGAACGATTGGTCAGCCCAAACCCAAACTGGTAAGAATTTTTCTCTATCTTTGGTTAATACTTGAAAATTTTGTCTTCTAGAGTTGATTTCAAAGTGTAAGCCACATATCCTCTGCGAATAGTCTTGGGTAAGAAGGATAAATTATTTATGAATTTCTAGACTGGTTCTGTTGAGTTACACTGTGTTTGGTATGCGCTTTACACTGGTCGACTGTGAAAGAGAATCTACATGTATATGCATTCTGGTATTTCATTGATAGATACAAGGTACTAGAGTTGCAATAAGTCAAAAAACATAAAGTATGGCCCAAAATTTTTGAGATAAAATGGACAAAAAAATGTGGGTTAGGTAGACCGTGCACGAGTGGAAATTTATCAGAACAAAAACTTAGGATCTAGGGATATGCCAAATTAGGGTTTTCAAAAAGCTATAGACAAACAAATCAAGAAGCCAAATGTAAGAGCATTTTAAATGGATTCAAGGATCCTAGGAAGTGGATGAGATTGTACAACTGGTGCATATATGGCATGGCTTTAGAAAAAAGTGGTAACTCTGCAACAATTGCCACTACAAACTTTCGCAAGGGTATTTGAAGGAAATATTGCTTATGAATCAAATTTCAAGACTATCATGCACAAGACATTTGAATTTCAAAGTTCAACGTGTGAAATGATCCTAAAAGCGATCCAAGAATCCTAGAAGTGCATGAGGTTGCAGAGCAGTTGTATAGTATATGCATGACATGGATTTAAAAACATGTGAGAACTCCACAAAAATTGTCACTACATGCTTTAGGAGAGTATGAAAAATCATTAAACGAGGTGATACTTTGGTTTTCAAGTTCCTGTGGTTATTGTTTACTGAAGAGTTTGCCGAATTATCCACAGTTTTACGAAACACTTGTCGACGTTTCGAATCCCAACGGGGATCCATCTTCAGGACATTGGAATGAAGAATTATAAGAAGGGTCATGATCCATTAATAGTGAAGAAGGTAGGAAGGGCAAGGGCCGACCAAAAAAGTTTTCTAAAATTTTTTCTCAAACTTTATAATTTTAATTTTTGATTTTATTCAAAGATCTATTATTTTTTAATTTTTTAATTTTTAATTTTAATAATAATACTAAGTTTTTAATGTTAATAAATAATAACCTTAGTAAATTTATTAATAAGTTTATTATTTTCAAAGTTTTATTATTAAAAATAATAAACTTATTAAATATATTTTATTTTATTAATAAGATTATTATTTTCAAAGATTTGAAAAAATCCTAACACTATAAATTCATAAGATGCTTATACTCTATAAATTGCTTAAGAATTATTATAATTTATTTAAGGTTAATTTATTTAACAAATTTTTAAGGGTATTTTAATTTATTTTGAAAATTTTTGGCTTATTATTTTTAATTTTACTTAAATTAAAAATAACAAGTTAAAAATATAACAACCTATCTATTCTAATTTTTTTTTTTTAATTAATTAATTAAATAAACTAAGGGATTTTCTAAAGAGTATTAATGTTTTTTATTTTTATTTTTAAAAATAAATAATTATTTAATACCCTAGAAAATTTAATGGTGTTAATGAGAAATGTAATAGTTAAATATACTAACATGTATTAAATGCTTATTAATGTTTACTGATTAGTTATTTTCTAATCTAATAAATATTAATCTAGAAAAATAAATAAGGAAGGGAAGCAAATAAGTATGTTCTACTTAATAATTATTTATAAGTTAATTAATTCTTATTATATAAAATAAAAATTAATTAACGTTAATAATTATTAAAAGAAAGTTCCCTTATTCGTTAAACCATTACTTTAAAGAAAGGAGACAAACCTTGAAATTATTATACCTACAAACTCATACCTGGGAGGAATGTGTTCTTGAGGAGCAGATTTGTTGAAGAAGAGGTCGCCAGCTGTCGCTATTTTCATATCCTCCATCCCTATTGAGGTTTTTAGGATGTTTTTTGATCTCCAGGGCCTCTCTTACTTTTCTTCTGTAATAATGATCTTCTCTTGCAATGATCTTTGCATCTTCAAGACATATTTGGTGCTTAGTTTTTTAAGAGTGTTCCACAAGGGCCGAAGTGCGAAATCGTTCATGCTTGATATCGGCTCCGTGCTCCTTGAGTCTCTTCTGGAGTGAACGTCCGGTTTCACCGATATAACTTCTCCCGCATGAACAATCAATTTTGTACACTCCTTTAAGTTGTTCTGGACTTATAGCATCTTTGACTGATCGCATTCTTTGTCTAATAGTTCCTGCTGTTGAAAATTGTGCGAAAATGTCGTTCTTTCTTAGAGCCTTTGCGATTTTATCAGTGACACCTTTAATGTATGGTAGAAAAACCTTTCCTCCTTTTTCTTGGGGTTCAAGTCGTTTCTGGGGTAAGATTGTGTCCCCAGCTCTTTTTAAAGCCTTCCTGATTTCTCTTTCTTTATACCCCAAACCCTTAAAAACAGATGATAAGTGGTTGATTTATTCGTTAAGGTGTTCAACATCAGATATCCTCAAGGCCCTAACAGCAAGGGTATTAAGGACACCGAATTTCTAAGCTGGATGATGGTAGGAATCGGCATGGAGATAACTATCAGTGTGGGTTTTCTTTCTGAATACACGGTGCCCAAGGGTTCCATCATCATTTATAATAATAAGAACATCCAAAAAAGGAATGCACCTATTTTCTTCAGTTTCCATGGTAAATTTGATATCCGGGGAAATGGAGTTCAAGTGATGAAAAAACTTTTCTAGATTTTTTATATTTGAGGTGATACTGAACATGAATCAAATCTCAAATATAAAAAATCTAAGACAATAAAATTTCAAATTAAACACAAAAGGATCCTGAAAATGATTTGAGGATCCCACGAATAGATGAAGTTTTAGATTTTGACTCTACAAAAGTTGCCAATGCACGCCTTAGCAGAGTATGAAATCTCATGAAACAATGGTGATACTAGTTAGCAAATATAAGATATTATCATATTAGACTTTCAAAATTAAACACATGAAGCTCGAGTCTAAATTCATAATTCAGATTCCAATATTTAGTTATACAACACGAGTGTGTAGATTCAAAAAAAATATATTATTTCTTAGATTTTCTCTTGTGTATGTTCTGGTAATTGATGGGTTTTATTAGGCCAGGTATGCTACACCAAGAAATACGTGGAGTTGGCTGCATGCCTCCAATTCTATATGTACCTTGCAAGTATAGCTCCCAAACAAAGTATCCTACAATGGAAATAAATTACTATGGAAAAGAATTGGAATGTATTCCCTAGATGGATACATCTTTACCTACTATTATTTCCAACACAATGTTGGAAAACACTTTGACTGTCTTAATTGAGGTGATAAAGTATGTTTCCCCATGCCAATTGGGTTTATTTGGGTAGCTGGTAGGAATGATTGTTATCCTCCCTACCCAGATTCAATTTCTGCAAGTGACATGATGAGCTCATATTGAGTATACTGTTGCAATGGCTTTGATCCTTGATGTTGAATGGCCTTGAGCCCTAAAGAATATCTTACCCTTGCCTATGGACTAAAGGGTAAGGTGTTTGTTAAATGGAAAAAGACCAATTCCCAAAAACGGATACATAATAAGTTTTTATTTCAGCAACAAACCAAGCTCAACATCATGAAAAAAATCTTGTGTGAACTTCAATAGAAATATGGCTCTAACATAAACAACAGCCTTTTTGAACAATCAAGAACAAAATTGTAAAATAGTATTTTGGTCAACATGAATACAGGTCAAGATGAAGACAGATGGTTTTTGTTATCAGCTAAAAATCCTTATCAACTAAACATACACAGTTCATCTATGAATAGTAGTGGTATTAGTTCTAAATCTAGAGTTTATTTCAGAGTGTAAGCCACATATCCTCTGCGAATAGTCTTGGGTAAGAAGGATAAATTATTTATGAAGTTTTGGTCTAGTTCTGTTGAGTTAAATTGTGTTTGGTTTCCTGGTCATTAGAGAGCTAGTGAAAACTAAAACCCTTGTCTAATTACTTTGGGCATATTCGCATTTTTGGAATTTGCCTGATATTCTGGGTTTCGGTTACGCCCTGAACCTTCTTCTCTGGGTAATGTGGACCTATTCTTATGTCAAGTTGGAATTTGTTTCAGACTTCCTGCAGTTTAGTTTCGATACAACGTGGTCCCTTGGCTACTTGATTTGATGGTTTAATTTGAGGACTAGGGGTCCTCCTTGAATGGTAGAACTTGGGAGTTGGGACTTATTTGGGTCTCTTCTTCTATACACCTGCTCAACCCTTCGAGAGCCCTTGAACAAAATTGGCATTACAGAACTCTTTGGAGGAAAGTTCACATGGATGACAGAGAAGCACAAGAATTTAAAAGGGTGTTGAGGCATGAAGAATCAATACAATGTAATAGATCTCTCTGTTTTCATTGAATACAAAGGTGCATGAAAACAAGAAATGATGTATATTTGAATATGTTATAATCATGAGAACATTGGTGTAACAGAAGCAAAAAAAATTGAGGTTCTAGAAGCTGAATGCACCATGCTCAGAAACATGGTCATCAACCTAAACAGGGATTCACAGTCTGCAGCATCAAATCACAAAATGTGAACAAGCTCTGTGAAGGTAGAATTAAGGGAAAAAGCCACAGTACATCAAATTTTGGGTGACATGGATCTAAAAAAGCATTAAAACAGCATTAAAAAATTTTTCTAATGACTTTTTTAATGAAGAATCGGTTAGATGAATAGACTTGAAATGATAAGGGCAATAAAATATATTTGGACAACAAAACCAAGAACAATCGGTTAGATGAACAGACTCAAAACAAGTTTAGAAGAAAGAAGCTTTGTTTCAATTACAAAGAGCCATGGGAACCAGGTTACTGATCTTTGGGAAAAGGTAATATTCACTACATTGAAGTATTTCCTGATAGAGACAGTGAGAGATACAACACAGTCACCAAGCAAGGAGCTTAGAATCTATGAGGAAGAATCACCTATAAAAGCATAGAGGAATACACTTCAAATAATTGGAGGTACTATCGCCACTCTCTCGGGAGTTCCTAAATATCACACATTCAAAATCAAGAGCGCTATACAAGGCCAATGTTCATAGCATTGATAAATGGTGGAGCACCATACAATTTTATCGATGCAGCCATAGTGGTAAAGAGAGGCATCCCCGTCCAAGAATTTTGCGGCTTCAAAGTGAGCTCAGCTAATGGGTATCATATGACATGCACCCAAGTAGTTCCAAAATTGAGTATCACTCTTCGTAAGTATATGCTTACTGATGATTTTTATGTGACAGAATTGGCAGATATTAATATGGTACTAGAAGTTCAATGGTTGTACTCGCTAGGAATAATTGTAATGAACTACCAAATGATGGAAATGGAATTCCAAGACCCAAGGGAAAGCAAGGTAGTTCTGAGAGGAATGACCAATGGTGGTCCCCGCGTTGTCACAACATAGCAAATGGAATTCATACCCAAACAAGGAGAAGTCACTTGCACGTCATCTTGTAGAACTACACCCAACAGTTTATAATCTAATGAGGTCAGACATGAAAAACATGACACATTCTTGAGAGATTGGAGAGCCCATCTCTTAGTAGAGTACTCCAAGAATAAATTTGCTTGTGAAATATTGGATGGACTCATTCATGATGACAGATTCAAGGTGGAAGACGAAACCATCTTCTACAAAGATGAGATATATTTTGAACCTGAATCTACGCTCAAGGAGAAGCTCATTAGGGCTACACATAAAAAACCAACTGAAGTTACGATAAAGTCTCACCCTCAAGATAGGGATTGCTTAGACAATGAGAATTTAATGGCAACAACAAGGGAGGAAAGGAACACAAGACAAACTAGCATGAAGATACAATACCTAGTTAGCACCAATATTTCATATGTTGACTGGCTTATTGTTGAACAAGTTGCATCGAAAAAGACTATGGCATCTTTACCAAGCATGATTTTGAACCGAAGGAAGTCCATTACCTACGAAGTCTATCTTGGTGTAAAGCATAGTTTATATGCTAGCAGACTTGAGGTCACAATGTAGAATATGATGCATGGGGCTTAAGTTAATGTTTGTTTTTTTCTCATTTTTCTGCTTATATGCTAGTATACTTGAGGTCATAATGTAGAATATGATGCATGGGGCTTAAGTTAATGTTTGTTTTTTTCTCGTTTTTCTGCATCCTAGACCACCTTGGGAGATGGTTAGGCCGAAACCTGATGGAAATTTTGTTGAAATATTTTTTTGGAAAATTGTGGAGCAAGGTGGAAATCTAATAGAAGACATAATGGGTCATTTGATTGCTATAGAATAGGGGGAAAGATGCACCCAAAACATTGTTTAAATCTCTGATAAAAAAATGATTGGAAGCACCAATTTCGCATATTGGGACCGGTGCCTCATGGGAGTATAGAATTTGAAGCATATAAGGATCACCACTTTCAAGTAACTAATGAAGATACAGGTGCAAGCAGTAGAATACAACCTCTAATGAATGAAATTACATCTCACAGTGCTAGTATGTTCGAAATGGTAATTATGAAGTTTGAAGGCAATTTTTCATGATCAAGGGTTGATAAGAAAAAATTGTAGCGCCTGGATTTGTAATGTTGAGAAGGGGGGATTGTAATGTTCCTGAGGGATTAATTAGCCCAAGGGACAAAGTATCCTATCGATCCTCATAGGTTATAGTCCTTGATAAAGGGGAAAACCCCAAAATACCCAATGTTTGGTCAGCGGAGGGAAAGTTTTGGGGCAGCTAAGGAAAAAATCCCAAAGTTGGGGTTTGGTGTGAACCTCACTCAATTAATTAAGGAGAAAAATCCACTCAAGGAAATATATAAATACAAGAGGGTTAGATTCATTTGATCATCATTAGATTGGATCATGTCTTTTTTTCTCTTTCAGCCTGAGGCTCTGAGGTTTTTAAGACACATTTTCTCCTTGCACTAGTTTTGGTGGAGGTGATACCATCCTACCTAGTCACTTTTCTTGTTTTGACCGCATGGAATTAACTATCTGAAGAAGCAGCAGAGCCTTTGTGGAAATTCTAAGGCAAGGCATTCAAATTCTTGAATATTTGCAAGTCTGTCTAAGACAAAAGGGAATGAATCTCCTAATATTTTGAGGAAATTGTAACATTTCTGAGATTGGAAAGGGGTAACATCTCTGAGATTGAAATGGGGGTTTCTGTGAACTAAAAATGAGGCATGAAAAGTTGTGCTTAGGTGTAAAAGAGATACAATACTTGAAATGGAACAAAGTCCTGAGGTTGATTCTATGTGTTTTTGTCTAAGGAAAATATAGAACAAATTTTCTGAGATAGATCAAGATAATTCTGAGGGGTATGATCCTTGTTTGATCACATGGATATTCAGTGAATTTTTCAACTAAGGTAGTTCTTACTGGTGGTCGGATTGAAAACCCTCAGACAACGAGGAACATAAATCTTAAGATGTATTGGTACAAAGATCATAAGACGTACTAGATGTGCAAAAACCGTAAGACATACTAGACGTGTTGGTTTTGGCTCTCCCAACAGATTTGTTAGGATGCTTTGATACAGGAACAATTTTTGGGGTTCTTTGTTCTGCCCAGGGCTGCAGATTCATACGTAAGGAACTAACACATGATCGATCTACTTTCTGGGCATAGACGTTAAGGTTCAGCCTTTCCAAGGCTACAAATCACTTCAGACGGAGACTAAACTTCCATAGGATTATTTGGTCCATCGCGAGTCGATTTACTCAGGTTACTATTGGCCACAGGCATCTCAAAACAGTCAAACGTCTTGCATTCTACAAATTTAGCACACAATAACCATGTCATTTATTAGGAGGCTAGTGTAAATTGCAAAGTTTAGAACTCAACTGGAATTTGCTTATTACTGAAGTTATTTATCAGATCGAGGTTGATTGGTTATAGTATTATACTCTATGGATATTGTATTTCTTACATGGATGACCATTTCCATTTATTGTTGGTTAAAATCATATTAATTGGCTCTTTTATGATCACTCTTGTATTAAATGAAATGTTGATTTTATGGAGTAACCATTGTTGAATAAAATAAAATAAATTATGTTGGAAACCCTAGTTACCCGAGAAACCTCAAAGGAAAAAATTGCATTTGGATATTACATTGACACAACGTAGTATCAGGCATATTTTTCAGTAATGGACTAATATTTCCCTCTTTGGACACTAATCCAATAAACCATAAATCAAACACACTAGATCCCATCTCGTTTCTACTCATGAGGAATAATAAGAATAGCACTCTTTCAAAGAGCATATATACAAGAGCTCAACTACATCGATCTCCACAAAGTTAATGCTTCTGATAGTATTTGAAAATTAATCATTCATTTCAAAATGAAAACATGGGAAAATTCCCCACAAAAATGGACCTTTGTACTTATGTTAACTGATATATAAGAGCCAACCCTTACCTCATTTTATTTCTACGATGTATAAACTAACTCACATAGACAAATGAAAGAGTTATGACATGGTATTGTGAGCCCCATTAGTTGCTTTATAAATCCATGAAGTATTTTTCTGTGACATGGTATTGTAAGCCCCAAAGAAATATAGCAAACCCATGTAAAGTCCCCTTTCGAAGCTAGCTTCAAAAGAGAATTGTTGTAAATTTGGCCAATTTTTTTGTAGCATTAAAACAACATTAAAAAATTCATTAGAAAAAATTCAACTGTTCAAATTTATAGGGAGTTCAAATAGTATGACCCAACGAAATATTCAATGTATCTATGTATGGGATAGACACATACCGGTATACATTGAGGAACCTTGTCAGCCATTGGTATCAGCACATACCGGTTTACTTTGAAGAACTTCTTTCCTATTTAATGAATTTACTTTATTTATTTATGAGCACATGGTTTCATCTAATGGTGATCCCATATGGAATTTAGATCTAAAAAAATGGAATTAAGTGAGGTGGGGCAAGATCTATTTGCAGCTTATCATCTGAAATGCCTTTTCCAGCATTAGGGAAGAATTGACTTTATTTAGGCCATCTCCTTTTTTTTTGTATTTGAAGTAAGATACACTGGATGCCAAAGCTCAGAAGAAATGTAGAAATCGACAACTTAATTACTATTGAGATTAATGCAGGAACAATACTTCTGTTTATTGACAAATTGTTTGTTAACCACTAGTGACAAGAGACAGGGGAATGAAAACTCTGTTGTATAATCTCATTGGAACGGTGATGTTCGCAATATTCACTATTTTAAAATGAATTTCCAGGTCATGTTCGCAATATTCACTTCCCCTTTGACATTGATGCTGACACTGCAATGAGTGTTGCAAGTGAAATGGTGACAGAATTGGATCTATCAGATCAATATGTGACAAATATTGCAACCATGATTGATACAAAAATACAAGCTCTTGTGCCAGAATGGAAACCCGCAATACCTTTTTGTGGATACTACTGAGGAGGAGATGGATATTGATTATCCTAGGTCTGCAATTGAAGATGATGTTTCGGAGATGCTTAGTGATAAGGATAGGCCCTCTGGTGCATTTGTACTTGAACGCCTTCCTTCAGGTCACAAGTATTGGTTTGATTCCCCAAGGTCTTTAGTTGTAGATTCTTACATGAAGACTACCTTAATGAATGCTTCTTCTAAAGCAGAAGGGCCAATGCATGGCAGATTTGACGAAGTGAACCATGTCTAGTCTGCCTCAAGAAGTGCTAAACATCATCATAATTAATTCGATGATCACAATAAAAAAGGGGATGGTTTAGATATAAGTTCAAACTTTCCCAACTCTATAGGGAGAGGCAACTTTCAAGCAAATGCTGTGGTGATTGATAAAGAGAAAAAACACTCAATTTTTGAGTTCATAAAGAATATTGTGGTGGCTGAGGGGAAGATGTCAGCTAAAGATATGAATGTTGACTGTATTACTCAAGAGTGGTTTAAAATAATGAGCCAAGAGAATCTAAAAATGGAGGATTGCAACATTGCTAATGCTTTGGACCAGAATGTACTTGCAAGCAAGCATGATGGTAAAACTATTTCTTCAGATCCTGGTGTGACTTTGCCAAATTATACCACCTTTTTGGCCAATGAGTTGGAAGATGAGAATAGTGTAACCCAAAAAATCAAACTCTTATTACTTAAACATCAAGAGGAAATAGAGGAGTTGAGACAAAAGCATGAACGGGTACTGCAGGAATTTATAAATCAACTGCCACAGAAGGGTTTTACAGAGAGGCACATTCCATGGGGGTGGAGGTGTGTAGAGATGCATTTTATAGCCCAATTGGTGAACTTGTGGAGGTGTGTGCAAGAGTGCATTGGGCGCATTGGATATGAATGACAACAGTGAGTAGCCATTTTGTGTTGGGTTTTACACTATTGGATTTAAAGCTATTTTTATTCAACAATGTAAACCCAAAATATTGAGCACCATAGCCTGGTGCTTATTAATTACCAGATATGGATAGCCATTTAATCCCTAGTCTAATATGCACTTTTAGGTGGCCAAGCTTTTCCAAGTTGGCATATCTCTAGTTCCACCTTGAGTTTGTGAACTTGAGATATGCATACTCATCCTTGCAACCTCAAGGTCCATGTCAAACCTGGGTATAGATGTGTATGTGACGTTTTAAGAAGAATTTTGGGTGTTTTCTTCTTTGATCTCTGTTTTACCTCTCTAATTTGTGGCATCTCTGGGTCGGGTATACTTTTTGTATTCACTTAATCAATTTATATAGATACACTTCGCAAGTTTTTATTGCATCAAGACTGCCACCGTTTCCTTAAATATTGTACCTTTCTTGGGATTTACAAGTTTCCACTGCAGTTTTAGAACCATATAACAGTGCATTGTCAACTCATTCTCTCTTGGAGCACACAGATGTGTCAGTTGTTCTGGACAACGAAGCTATTTATGACATATGTAAGTGATGTCTATACATCGAAAGAACTACATAAAAAAACTTGAAAAAACTGATCTCGCAAGTTATATCGTCATTAACAAGTTCTCTGCGATTTCAAGGAGCCTTAAATGTAGACATAAATGAGTTTCAAACGAACCTTGTTCCCTTTCCTAGAATTCATTTCATGCTTTCATCTTATGCACCAGTAGTGTCTAAAGAGAAAGCCTATCATGAAGCATTGTCAATGAAATAAATAACAAATTATGTGTTTGAGGCCAGTAACATGATGACTAATTGTGATCCCAGACACGGAAAATACATGGCCTACTGTCTAATATATAGAGGAGACGTGGTGCCCAAAGATGTGAATGCAACAGTTTCAATGATCAAATCAAAATGAGTTGTGCCTCTCTATTTTTTCCATGGAATGTGCCTCTCTGGTAACTACTAAATAGCTCATAAATTGTAAGCTATGTGTTTAAAGTATAAGAGCCTTGAAAATTTTAAATGTATGCCACTGACATATGATTTAGCATTTGAATTTTGTTTTCTAGTGGACTTAGAGCAGACAATTTCCACGTGAGATATAAATGTGTGTTCTTTGATATTATCATTGTAATATAGGAACCTTCCAAAAATCAAGAATGTATTTGCACTTCAAAATATTGGAGTGAACTCTCTGAAGCCTTGTACTCTACATGTTTAGGTTGAAAGGTGGAGCGGAGCAGAGCAGTAAATGCTACTAGGCACTTGACATTTGCACTGAGTTGCAACTAAGGTTTGGTTCCCACCATGTGAATGGAAGAGTCGATTTCTCATTGCCAATAGTGGGCCTTGTCCCTCCATATAACTAACCTCCCATTCTAGTAGTCTCGATCTGTGTTCATGTATTTTGTTGTGAAAATGCCATGATATGTTATAAAAAGAGAAAGCCATTTTAAGGATGATTTCATCTTATGCACCAGTAGTTTCTAAAGAGAAATTCTATCATGAAGCATTTTCAGTGAAAGAGATAACAAATTCTGTGTTTGAGGCCAGTAACATGATGACTAAATGTGATCCCAGACATGGAAAATACATGGCCTGCTATCTAATGTATAGAGGAGACGTGGTGCCCAAATATGTGAATGCAACAGTTTCAATGATCAAAACAAAACGAGTTGTGCCTCTCTGTTTTTGCCATGGAATGTGCCTCTCTGGTAACTACTACATAGCTCAGACATTGTAAGCTATGTGTTTAAATTATAAGAGCCTTGAAAATTTTAAATGTATGCCACTGATATATGATTTAGCATTTGAATTTTTTTTTCTAGTGGTCTTAGAGCAGACAATTTCCACGTGAGATATAAATGTGTTTTCTTTGATATTATCATTGTGGTATAAGAACCTTCCAAAAATCATGAATGTCTTTGCACTTCAAAATATTGGAGTGAACTCTATGAAGCCTTGTACTCTACATGTTTAGGTTGAAAGGTGGAGCGGAGTAGAGTAGTAAATGTTACTAGGCACTTGACATTTGCACTGAGTTGCAACTAAGTTTTGGTTCCCACCATGTGAACGGAAGAGTTGATATCCCATTTCCAATAGTGGGCCTTGTCCCTCCATATAACTAACCTCCCATTCTAGCAGTCATGATCTGTGTTCCTGTATTTTGTTGTGCAAATTCCATGATATGTTATAAAAAGATAAAGCCATTTTAAGGATGCTTTCATCTTATGCACTGATAGTGTCTAAAGAGAAAGCCTATCATGAAGCATTGTCAGTGAAATAAATAACAAATTCTTTGTTTGAGGCCAGTAACATGATGACTAAATGTGATCCCAAACATGGAAAATACATGGCCTGATGTCTAATGTATAGAGGAGACGTGGTGCCCAAAGATGTGAATGCAGCAATTTCAATGATCAAATCAAAACTAGTTGTGCCTCTCTGTTTTTTCCATGGAATGTGCCTCTCTGGTAACTACTAAATAGCTCAGACATTGTAAGCTATGTGTTTAAAGTATAAGAGCCTTGAAAATTTTAAATGTATGCCACTGACATATGATTTAGCATTTGAATTTTGTTTTCTAGTGGTCTTAGAGCAGACAATTTCCACGTGAGATATAAATGTGTGCTCTTTGATATTATCATTGTGGTATATGTCTTTGCACTTCAAAATATTGGAGTAAACTCTCTAAAGCCTTGTACTCTACATGATTAGGCTGAAAGGTGGAGCGGAGCAAAGCAATAAATGCTACTAGGCACTTGACATTTGCACTGAGTTGCAACTAAGGTTTGGTTCCCACCATGTGAACAGAAGAGTTGATATCCCATTTCCAATAGTGGGCCTTGTCCCTCCATATAACTAACCTCCCATTCTAGCAGTCATGATCTGTGTTCCTGTATTTTGTTGTGCAAATGCCATGATATGTTATAAAAAGAGAAAGCCATTTTAAGGATGCTTTCATCTTATGCACCAGTAGTGTCTAAAGAGAAATCCTATCATGAAGCATTGTCAGTGAAAGAAATAAAAAATTCTGTGTTTGAGGCCAATAACATGATGACTAAATGTGATCCAAGACACGAAAAGTAAATGGCATGTTGTCTAATGTATAGAGGAGACGTGGTGCCCAAAGATGTGAATGCAACAGTTTCAATGATCAAAACAAAACGAGCTGTGCCTCTCTGTTTTTTCCATGGAATGTGCCTCTCTGGTAACTACTGAATAGCTCAGACATTGTAAGCTATGTGTTTAAAGTATAAGAGCCTTGAAAATTTTAAATGTAATATGCCACTGACACATGATTTAGAATTTGAATTTTGTTTTCTAGTAGTCTTAGAGTAGACAATTTCCACGTGAGATATAAATGTGTGTTCTTTGATATTATCATTGTGGTATAGGAACCTTCCAAAAATCAAGAATGTCTTTTCACTTAAAAATATTGGAGGGAACTCTCTGAAGCCTTGTACTCTACATGTTTAGGTTGAAAGGTGGAGTGGAGCAGAGCAATAAATGCTACTAGGGACTTGACATTTGCACTGAGTTGCAACTAAGGTTTGGTTCCCACCATGTGAACGGAAGAGTTGATATCCCATTGCCAATAGTGGGCCTTGTCCCTCCATATAACTAACCTCCCATTCTAGTAGTCTCGATCTGTGTTCCTGTATTTTGTTGTGCAAATGCCATGATATGTTATAAAAAGAGAAAGCCATTTTAAGGATGCTTTCATCTTATGCACCAGTAGTGTCTAAAGAGACAGCCTATCATGAAGCATTGTCAGTGAAAGAAATAAAAAATTATGTGTTTGAGGCCAGTAACATGATGACTAAATGTGATCCCAGACACGGAAAATACATGGCCTATTGTCTAATGTATAGAGGAGACGTGGTGCCCAAAGATGTGAATGCAGCAATTTCAATGATCAAAACAAAACGAGTTGTGCCTCTCTGTTTTTTCCATGGAATGTGCCTCTCTGGTAACTACTAAATAGCTCAAGAATTGTAAGCTATGTGTTTAAAGTATAAGAGCCTTGAAAATTTTAAATGTATGCTACTGACATATGATTTAGCATTTGAATTTTGTTTTCTAGTGGTCTTAGAGCAGACAATTTCCACGTGAAATATAAATGTGTGTTCTTTGATATTATCATTATGGTATAGGAACCTTCCAAAAATCAAGAATGTATTTGCACTTCAAAATATTGGAGCCTTGTACTCTACATGTTTAGGCTGAAAAGTGGAGTGGAGCAGAGTAGTAAATGCTACTAGGCACTTGAAATTTGCACTGAGTTGCAACTAAGGTTTGGTTCCCACCATGTGAACGGAAGAGTTGATATCCCATTGCCAATAGTGGGCCTTGTCCCTCCATATAACTAACCTCCCATTCTAGCAATCCCAATATGTGTTTGAAGAGGTCATCGCTATTCTGATGGTTTGAAGAGTTCGTCACAATGCCAACATGTTTAAACTCTCGTCACAGTTCTGATGGAAATCATCATTGGAATTCCAACGGCCAAAATGGTAGATGGAAAAAAAAAAGTCGGGGATTGATGAAAAATTTGGCACAGATCTCTTGCAGGAATTAGCCAGTTATTGCTCACATTCTTTTCTCACTATTATACTTATCAATCCTTGCACACCCTAGAGCTTAGAACCAACAGTGCAGAGAGAATCTGACCAAGTTGCTCCTTAGCTTCGACCATCCATTACCAAAGTATAACAGCATAAACCAAAGTACTAGAAAGAAAAAATGGGCAGAGTAACAGTCAAAGGGAAGAGTAGCACAAAAGAGATATGGTCACGAATATAGGATTTTAAGTGAAAGGAAGCCCTATTTGGAGAAGTGGTTGACCCACAGGTTGAAGTTATAAGATATTTCATGAGAAAAGTGGAGAACACAAAGCTAGTGGACCATGACTTCATCGATCATGATTTCTTCCTGTACTTGCAACCATCCTTCTACAAGAAACAAGTAACCCTAGAGAATGGCAAAGTCACCTCGCCCTAGAGGTTCGAGTTTGTGTTACTTCAATACTCGATCATCGTCACTTTCTTTAAGGTACCCACCTTTAGAAAAACATTAGAATTCACTTGGTGCAAGACGTTCCTAATTAGCCAAGTGCACCAGAACTGGATTTGGTTGGATAAGGATTACATATCCATGCCCACAACATCCACTTTCTCATAGGGCTATCCATGGATGGACAGGATGCTATGGATACATTCTAGAGATGAGGGGAACATGAGCAGAAAAATAGGGAATTAAGTCCTAGATCAAGGCCATCAAATTGGAGGGCTACATTGGTGTTGCACCATGCTACTTATACTCTAGGGTTTTCCTCTGTTCGAGGTCCTTTGTCCCTTAAGCCGATGATAGGTGTTTGTTAGGAGTTTTTGGTTCCTTTATCTAATTCAAGAGCTAGAGTAGTAATGAAACAAGACTTCCATTATAAGTTATAGTTCATGAACAAGACCTAGAAATGAAACTATTGTTTGATAAAAACACTAACATTTTAACAAAAAATACTTTTTCTCTTCCTAGAATCTAAATCTACATATACCTTCGAGATCTTAGATACATGTAGATCTTAGATACATGTAGCTACTATATCTCAGTAAGAGGGTTCCTTCCATTAGAGCTTTATATTGAGGTTGGTTAGATGCTAAAACATCTCTACGTTGTGTTGAGGTTCTCATGGATCTCCTATAGAACCTGTTGTTAGAGCTTATATTAGGATTGCAATAGTATGAGGTTTTATTTATCCATGTTTTTAGTAAGGGTGTATATCCTGATGTGAATTGGGTCTCTGTTTAGGGTTGTTGGGAAATCTCTTTCATTGACACAATTCATTCTGCAGCTCTTCATGATGTGATGACTAAAATTTAGAACTTTTCCATATATGCCATATGGTCATGGTCTGGTATGATTCAATCGCGTTCTCCATATGATGGAATGTGACCCTGCTCTTGATGAAACGATATCTCATATATGGTACATATCACTATATTGATATGATATCTTGATTTTTGCATAATTTTTACGTATATACTGGATAGTCATTCATAGAGGTTTTCCATCCTTGTAAGAAGGTGAAGTTTTGGCCATTAATGACAACAAATTATCTTCTCTACGGGCTGCGATTTTCTCCTATTCATTATTGATTGAGCTCACTCCATTAAGGGCCGAGATATTTCCGCGAAGAACATGTTTTCTTGATCAGAGAACAAATTCTTACTTAGGGAGAATGCAAAAGTTAATCTCCTTTTCTTTGTACATATATTTCTAGAACAACCCTTAATTAAAACAGTTTTCTGAAGCAATCCACATTGTAAATAAGCCAAAGAATATGTGGACTCCTTATCACAACAGGGCTTGAATGCTTGATTGGATAAATACACTATTTGATCTACAAATCCTGGTCCATTATTTCCATACGAATTTCTTAAGCATGCATCACTAGGTATGTGTTTGAAATTATAGTTTTTGATTGAGGAATAAAAATTTTTCTAGAGATTGTTGTGCCTAGATTAAGGAAGCATAAGAAGGAAATGTCACAATAAGCACAAAATATTATGATCGTCTGGTTTTTTCTCACCTCTACAATTCTTATAGTTGCAGTCACCATTTTATTCCAAACTCTCCCATGTCACAATCCTGAGCATGAATCTCTTTCAATCAAGGCATGAGTTTAGTACATGTATGTTTCATTATGGTATGAAGCTTCCTAAGAGAAGAATCAAATATGAAAGGGTAACTCAAAGGTTGAAAGTATATTATCTAGTCTGATTCAAAGGAAATAAAATTCTTGACAACAACTATGAAGTGTGGGGAAGTGGACAACATGCCTTACAGGTTTGGAACTTATGCCATGCTTCTATATTTAAGTAGATATGTGTGCATTGACACCTGAAGGGACAAGTCTAGACTCTAGAGCGTTTCCCTATCAATCATCTTGAGGAGAGTTTGTTGATTACTGATATCATCATGGAATACCTAGTTATGATGACAATGGAAGATATTAAAGTGAATCTTCGTTTGTCACTTCAAGTTATTTAGAATATAGTCATAAGGCATTTTAGCATGTATGTCATGAAAGATATAATTGGAAGTATACCAGCTTGACTCCTTAGTTACATTCTCAAGCACTCTCTCAGTATTAAAATAAATATTTCCTGACATTTCTAAGTCTTACAATGACTGAATTTTGTACATCAATCTCCATGATACAATGTTGCCTATTAGTGATCTATAACTTTGTTGCATTGTTCTTATGTGCACAAACCATTACAGTACCTTTGAACTTGACATCTTGGAAGAGGGGTGAATTATATTTGGAAAAATCATTTTCAAAGAACAGTTACAAGATCTTCGCATCCCATTGTTGCCTCTGATCATGAAGTGAAAAGGAGGATGTAATGAAAAAGACACATGGGAGGATTTCTAGTAAAAAAAATTGGGATGTGCATCTTGATTAATCCATGATAGCAAGGGAGAACCTCACCATCTGGTGGATGTATCTGTATCCTAGTCTCTGGAGTAATTCAAAGAAAAATTAGATCAATAAAGAGGTATTTGCTACAATAGCTTATGTCTAAGCTAGCACCTTCTAGCAGTTGAATTCTAAGAAGTTTTTTGCAGCCTGAAACAGGTGGATCTGCAATACAAGATAGCTCGTGAAACAAGTGGATATGCTTATGAGTACTTTACTAGCTCCCGAAACATAGAAAAAAACCTTTGTTACATTAAAATCTTATATAATGTTTGTTACAAAAATGAATATATGGATGTTGCATCAGTAGTCGCAACAGGTAGTGTCTTTAAATTCATAATTCTTGATGTACCTTTTATTGTCTAGTAATGAAATATAAGACACATTTTACCCAAGGGAAAAAAGGGGGAAAAGGTGACCATTATAAGAGCCAGTCACTAGAGAGGCCTCAAATCTTGAGCACTAGAAACATGAAAGTCAAATTTTAAATATAAACAAGGAGAATGTAATCTAAGCAGCTACAACAGGGACTCGCATCCATGATTTATCAAATTATCAATTTATAGAAAAACTTATAAATCTTTAAGTGAAACTAAGCATAAGAAACTGTGGCATTTCAATGAATCCTAACTATTCTCCTTTGTCCTCCATTGTACTTCGAACTTAATTTTATGCATTAAAAAATCTTGGCATGTGACTTACCAGATCAATGTAGCACCCTTTTTGGTATAACTGTTGCAAGTTGCCCAACTGAATCGTACCAATGTTGGAAATCCAAATACTGGATGTTTATTTTCTTCCAGCCAGGATTTTTTTTCAGGATCTGTATAGAAAACTGGCTTAGAGAAATAGATATAGGACTTGAGGGCACAAGAGGCAAAATAAATAATCACTAGTAGCAATTGAAATTGATGATAGGGAAAGCGAATGCAAAAGAGAATATACCTCCTGGATATCCTGAGCCAAAGTATACCACAAGGTCTTCACTAGCTCCTGCAATACAATATAAGCAGATTCCATGATAAAAGCTCTAATTATATAGAAAAATTTCCCAGCCCTGAGAGCAAAAAATTTGGCGCCAAATAACCAGCACATCCAGTTTGGGTAAGAACAGCTAGTTTTCCTCCAAATCGATCTGGAAGTTTCTCTAGGCGATGGCACCCATGTGTGCGTACCTCAACCTCGTCTTCGTCTTCCTGATAGTTGAACAGGGTCTTCGAACAAGGGCTTTCTTACACTTTGGGCTTTTATTTGTTTTAATAAAATGTAACAGGGGCACCCATGTGCGAGTTCCTCAACCTCGTCTTCGTCTTCCTAGCAGTCAAACATGGGCTTCAACCTCGTCTTTGTCTTCCTAACAGTCGAACAGGGGCTTCGAATAGGGGCTTCAACCTCGTCTTCATCTTTGTGATAGTCGAACAGGCCAGGCTTCGAACAGGGGCTTTGAACACTTCGGCCTTTTATTTTTTTTAATGAATTTGAACACTTTGGGTTTTGATTTGTTTTAATGAAATCAAAACATGCCATCAAAATTTTATAAAATCTTATGTGGCATGCCATCAAACTTTGAAACAATTTTTTTTTTAATAATTAAAATATTAAAATTTATTATTTTAATTATTAATGAAATATAAAATTACAATATATTTAAAATTAAATTTTATATAATATAATTCAAACAAATAAAATATAAATATTGATAATTAATATTTTAATAAATTCAATAAAATATAAATATTTTAATCTCATTGACCTACTTTTCTAGTTATTTGTGGACATTTATTAAGATTAAATTATCTATATTATCATATCTCAAGAACAATTAACCAATGCTAGCAACATTTCCCTAACTCTCTAGTATGAAAGATCAAACAAATAGCATAACCCTGCACACCTAACAAGCTCTAACCAACAACATAACTCTGCTATTGATATCATTATCTCCAAATCCCAAGGACAATGAAAGCATATATACTGTCATAGGTTACTTTTAACATGCCCCTTCAAATCAAGGTCTCATGGGGAACCAAGGCCTAGACCCTAGGTGTTAATGACCATTTGAATCACCCCAAGGTTACATTGGGAACCAGATGCATAATCAAAAGGGACTTAAGCAAATGTTTCTCCACTCATCCCCTGCCTAATGTTGCTCAGCTAGTATCAGGCATAATCATAATCATCACCATTGCATTACAAATAACTACATCACATTTACCATCATTGTTGCAAGGGATCCCAGCTATGCTAGTGTTCACTGAATTTCTGCTGTGGGATACTAGTTGAAATTTTGAACCACGCACAAGTAATAGCGCAGAAAACCAGGAACAGGCAAAGGGATGGAACCAAGAAAGGCTTCCTTTCTTTATAGAGGGTGGTAATTCCTCTCTTCTTTATAGAGGTTGATGAGAAGAATTTCACAATGGATATTTGGCTTAATCAAGCCAACCTGAGGAGACCATAGTTTGAACTATGCAAATCAAGCTCTAAAATCACAGAGGTGATGTGCCTACTAACCATGTGGGAAAACTTCATTGTCTCACGAATCTATGCCATCTAACTCCAAGGAAAAGGAGTCCATCTAGGATTCACGCCACCAAGAACCCAAATAGGCTGGAATAAACAAGAAATGCTCTTAGTGGTACTGAGTCTAGAGAGGCCATCCAAAGTCTCTTGTATAGAGAGAATCGACTCTTGAACAGATAAATCTAGGCCTCTAATCATACCGATGAGAGAAAGTCACAAGAGAACCTATTGAGTCCCAAAAAAACAATAGAACCTCCCTCAAAAAAGTGATCGTTAAACTCGATCTCATGGAGATGGCATAGCTGTGATCCTGTGAACCCTAGGATGCAATGAATTTTCTTAATCGATATTTTTTAGGGGAAAAAACCACAATTAGTAAAGCGTGATATTGACATCATATGTAATCAAGATGGACAATGGGATTGTTGAAAAGTGTAGCGAGAGAAGGTCTTCTCTGGTGCGTGCCTTAGCCAAAAAGACCATGATTTGTCTTCCTTTGCCCATGGATGAGTTTGTGGAGATGGTGAATTCATAGTGTTGGAGGATCAGTTACATGGACCTTCTTCAGTTTGACTACAAGTTCGAGAGGCAGTTATAAATTTAGAAGAGGACGGGTTGGGAGCTTCAATCCTTAGACTCTGTTAACTATTCAATCAAAGCACATGTTCTAAATTTGTAACTTGCCAATTTTAGCATGGATCGAATCAATAAAGGAGGACAAAGGCACAAATTTTCATAGTTGTTTTGTGCACAAAGGACTGTGACAAGACACAGCTCACGAGATTGTGAGAGAGAGCACAAAATTGTGTGAGAGATATTTGTTGTGAGTGCGTATCTTGGAGGAGCCAATACGCAGCATTGAAGAGATATTTTCTCGTGGAAGAATTGCGCTAGGAAATAGGGAAATTTTGTGCTAGGAAATAGGAGTCAAGCCCTAAAGAATAGGGAGTCCTCTACACTAGGAACTAGGAAACCTATGCACAAGGAAATAGGGACTATCTGAGTGCAAGAAAGTAGGAGCAAGGGTCTTTGTGTTTGCAAGGTCAGTACAACTAGGACAACATGAGGACAAGATTGTTTTCAGTGTGATACTTTGAAGAGCAGAGCAGAGCAGTTCCTTGGATAGCAATATGTCGGTCCTAGGGCTAAGGTCAAATCACAGTTTAGAAGAAGCCTCAAATTTACGTGCATGGAAGAAGCAAATCACACTAGTGTTGGAAGATAATGGGGTAGCAGAGTATGTCAAGTAGGCAATAGTGCCACCTCAAGATCCCCAATGGTTGGCCCAACATAATAAGAATGACACCAAGGCAAGAAGGATCATTCTAGAGGGGGTCAGAGATCATATTATTCCTCATCTCAATGAGAAGAAGACAGTGTATGAGATGTTTAAATTTAAATCCATCTTCAATTTGTTTCAGGCTTCCAGTGATGTCACGAAGCTTTCTTTCAAAGAGAAGCTAAGAATTAAGCAGATAAGCAAAGATGAGCCCATCATCACATATATTTCAAAGTTCACTCAGGTTCAAGATGAGCTAGGTGGTGTGGGAATCCTTCCACATGACAATGAACAAGAAGTATTTCAACTACCTGAACGAGAAGGACATGCAATTTCAGATTGAGCTAGGAGATGGAGATTCCTTCTGACAAAGTCCGAAGCTGGATGCATTCTCCCATCATATGTCTAGAAGCACCATTATCAATAACCCATACATTCTCATTCTTGAAAGTCCCAGACAAAGCGGAAACTAAACTTCCATCCATTACTTCTATCTTGGAAATGATCTTCAAAATGAAACCCTTGATGAATGTAGTGAGATTCCCAACAAACTTGAAACCCTTGTTTATAACCCTTGCCATAATGCCAACTAGGATGTGATCTTTAGTCTCTTTCTTACACCTTAGCTCTGATACTATTTTGGAAAAATGTTTGAACACGTTCGAGTCGTGTTCGACCCGACCCGACCCTGATGAACAACTTTCACGCCTTCAAACTGTTGGAAATGTTTTCATTGATGGCAAAGGAATTGGCAAAGGAGGAGCATCTGAAACAGTAACTAGGAAAAGAGAAAAGCAAAGTAGCAGAGAACAAAGGCAGCAGAGAAGCGGCAGAGGCAGCATAGAAGGAACAAAGGCAGCAGGAGACAGATGACAGTAGAATAGACAAGAAATTTCATCTGTGTATCTAAAAGGATTTGTTTCAGTATGAAATGGATAATGTTGACCTAAATCCTATGAGAAGGAGCTTTGATTTTAGTGAGAAACTGTATGGCTCTTTAGCAGGTGTTGTGGTGTGCAATTACCTATGCACAGATCACATATGTGAGTCGATCAGGGTTTATAAACAGTTCTTGAATAAACCCTGTGGCAAGGGTTCGAAATTAAAGATTCAGCGTATAAATTGGAGGAATTAATGGTTGCGGAGATATGATGGTTTTGAATGTAGCGAAGATTATAATTGCGATGGACCGTAGTACAGTGATTAGCTTGCGGAATCAAGAACTTGAATGTGTAGTTAGAAGCGGAACTATGATAGGGAAGAACCCCGAACATGCAATGGAAGGATGATATACTGTATATCATAGCAGAATTGAAGACAAAATGGCATTGTGTTGCATCAAGGTCGGAAGGCGGAACCTGAATGTAAAGGATTCCATCGGAACTATATAACAGCATTGCGGCTAGATGAACTGACATTATAACGCAGAGAAACGGGTTGGCGTTAGTAACCGGATCACGGAAGGACGTGGAACCTTGAGAGAAGGAGAGGAACCACGAGGTGTGAACAGTGACGACGGAACCTGGAGTAGAGGGGCAGAACCACAAAGGAGGAACAGTGGACTCAGTTTAGAGCGAACCGGTGGTTTTCATCACACCACCTTCGACGGGCAAGCGGTATTCAAGAGATTTGGAGCGATTCCATAGAACGAGCGACATGCGTCCCTGAACGAATCTGCAAAACCGCCATCACTGTGCGCCATCGCACGTTAATGTCCGACCAAGGAAGCCGTGCGATATTTTTGAGCGCTGTCGATCTGGAGGGGAGCCATCGGACGATGGGCGAATGAGGAAGGTGCACGAAGGATAACCATGGTATGGTGCGAGTATGTGATTGGGTCATTGATTATATATGTGGGCCCCAGGCTAAATTATATTGATTGGGACTGTTCGACTAAGGTTAGATGGATATATATTACTGTTGGGTTTTAATATAAGTTAGCGGCGCGTTAATGTTTGTAAAAATTGAAGTGGGGAATATATTTTATGAGGAAATCATGAGCATGTAAGAGTATATCTAAGTTCATATATATATAAAGTTGATGCGTCGGGGTTTAAGCCAAAGTCAAGGATACTATGCAGCATTTAGAAACACTGGTAGAAAAATGTATAATATATGGGTATATTACGTTTATAATATGGTTTCATAACCATAGATGAATGAGAAACTATCAAAGCTTCCGCATAGTTATAGAGTATCAAGATATGTTTATCGAAATTTCCAGTTCAACAGTAGAATGATAAATTGCACAGCAGTTATATTAAGAGATAGTTATATGTACAGCAGGCATACAACTGCAATGAAGGAGAAAGCCTGCAAGAACGAAAGAGAGAGAGACAGGGACTGAAAAATGGTACTGGGAAAAAGATGAATAGACACAAAGTTGAACCAAAGTATACAGAACATTCACTCAACAACAGCAGAAAAGACAAATCCAGTAAAGCCAAAATCCAGAAAAGGAGCTGAGTGAAATTGAAGTGTGTAACTGACAATGTGAATGTAAATATTGTAATTATTTTTTTATTGTTTTTGATGCATTGGAAAGTCTCAAGTAGGAAAAAAAATTCCCACTGTAATATTGAAATTTGCACAGATTGTTATAATTTTAAATGAGTTGGACAAAGGAATGAGAAGACAAAAGTCAAAGAGTCATGGTTGTTCACTCCAAATTCCTTGTGGAATACAAACAGTCATGTGAGGAACTCTATATATATAATTTGATATGCATAAGTGAAAGGATGAGAGAGTAAGGATAGAGAAGGAAAAGCATAGAATATTGAGGCAAAGAAGATAAGGAAGAGAGGAGCAAAAAGAGATGCTACTGAACAGAGCTGATATCTGAGGTAAATCAGCAAACATTTCTTGTGATAAGTTGAGGAAGTTGGAGCTTCCCTATCAAGTTGAAGCTTAATAGCTGTCAGTTGTAGCTAACTGAGGTTGGAGCCTCCTGTAGGTTGGTTCCTGCAGAAAATTGAAGGGAGTTGGAGCTTCCTTGCAAGTTGTAGCCTGCAGAATTGAGGTTGGAGCCTCCTGTAGGTTGGTGCCTGCAGAAAAACAGTGGTGAGAGGGAGTTGGAGCTTGCCTTTGCATCACAACAATAATAAGATGTGGTTTTCTCCCTTTATGGGTTTCCACTTATATCTGTTGTCTCTATCTGTGTTGCCTGTGTGCTGAGATGATTTATCAAATCTGCTTAATGTTTACTGCCCTCATAATAAGTTTAATGTCACATTAATTTAATACTTGTTGCAACATATTAAGACAGTTCATATACTAAGTTTGAATACAAAAGTAAGTTGTAAATAAGTTGATGAAAATTTAAAAATCTCATGTATGTATTGAACTGATTCACCCCCCCCCTCTCAATTCAACTAATAATTCAACACAAACATTGTTCCGCACATCCTAAACACGGATGCATTGCACGAACCCGACTCGACCTGAATGCGCCCGCCCTGAACACTATTCTGCACGAGTCCTGCAGAAGGACCCCGTGCGGTCACAACTTAGAAAATTTGATACGGGTGCCATCAACTGAAATGACCTGACCCAAACGCATTTGGGCGGGTGCCCTCAGCCGAAACGACCCGACCCGAACGTGTTTTGGCGGGTGCCCTCAACCGAAAAGACCCGACCCGAACGGGTTTGGGCGGGCGCCCTCAAATGAAATGACACGGTGAGCTGGACCGAACGAAGGCATAAGGGAGCAAACGACAAATGGGCCACACGAAAGTGCACAAAGCACCCGTTCGGTCACAACTTAGCAAATTTGATACGGCCACCCTCAAACGAAACGACCCAACCTGAACGCGTTTGGGCGGGTGCCCTCACACGGCGCGACACATCGCACACGACCAAACGAAGGCACAAGGGAGCAACCGACAAACGAGCTGCACAAATGTGCACAGGGTAACCATGCGGTCACAACTTAGCAAATTTGATATGCACACCCTCAACCGAAACGACCCGACCCAAACGCGTTTGGGCAAGCGCCTTCAACTGAAACGACCCGACCTGAATGCGTTTGGGAAGGCACCCTCAACCGAAACGACCCGAACCGAACGAGTTTGGACGGGTGCCCTCAAACGAAATGACACGGCACGCCCGACCAAACGAAGGCACAAGGGAGAAAACAGAAAACGGGTCGCAGGAATGTGTACAAGCCACCCGTGCGGTCGCAACTTAGCAAATTTGATACGGCTTCCCTCAAACGAAACGACCCGACCTGAACGCGTTTGGGCGGGCGCCCTTACACGGTGCGACACAGCGTACACAACTGAACGAAGGCACAAGGGAGCAAACAACAAACCAGCTGCACGAACATGAAAAAGGCACTTGTGCGGTCACAACTTAGAAAATTTGATACGGCCACCCTTAAACAAAACGACCCGACCTGACCTGAACACGTTTGAGCGGGCGCCCTCACACGGCACGCCCGATCGAACGAAGGCACAAGGGAGCAACCGGAAAATGGGCCGCACGAACATTCACAGGGCACCCATGCGGTCACAAATTAGCAAATTTGATACAGGTGCCCTCAACCGAAACAACCCGACCCAATCACGTTTGGGCAGGCACCCTCAACCGAAAAAAACCGACCCGAACGCATTTGGGTGGGCGCCCTCCACCGAAACGACCCGACCCGAACGGGTTTGGGCAGGTGCCCTCAAATGAAACGACACCCGACCGAACAAAGGCACAAGGGAGAAAATGACAAACGGGCCGCATGAACGTGCATAAGGCACCCGTGTGGTCACAACTTAGTAAATTTGATACGGCCGCCCTCAAACGAAACGACCCGACTCGAACGTGTTTAGGCGGGTTCCCTCACACAGCATGACACGACGCGCACGATCGAACGAAGGCACAAGGGAGAAAATGGCAAACGGGCCACACGAACGTTCACAGGGCACTAGTGCAGTCACAACTTAGCAAATTTGATATGGCTGCCCTCAACCGAAATGACCCGACCCAAGTGCATTTGGGCAGGCGGCCTCAACTGAAACAACCCGACCCGAACGCGTTTAGGCGGGCGCCCTCAATCGAAATGACCCGAACCGAACAGGTTTGGGCAGGCACCCTCAAACGAAACGACATGGCGCGCCCGACTGAACAAAGGCACAAGGGAGCAAATGGAAAACGGGTCGCGCGAATGTGCACAAGGCACCCTTGGAGTCACAACTTAGAAAATTTGATACGGTCGCCATCAAACGAAATGACTCGACTCGAATGCGTTTGTGCGGGTGCCCTCACATAGCACGACACGATGTGCACGACCGAACGAAGGCACAAGGGATAAAACGGTAAACATGCCGCACGAATGTGCAAAAGGCACCCATGCGGTCACAACTTAGCAAATTTGATACGACCGCCCTCAAACGAAATGCCTGACCCGACCCAAACGCGTTTGGGCGGGTGCCCTCACATGGTGCACCCGACCAAACGAAGGCACAAGGGAGCAAATGACAAACGGGCCGCACAAACATGCACAAGGCACCATGCAGTTACAACTTAGAAAATTTGATATCGTCGCCCTCAAACGAAACGACTTGACCCGAACGCGTTTGGGTGGGCGCCCTCAAACGAAACGACCCGACCCGACCCGAACGCGTTTGGGCAAGCGCCCTCAAATGAAACGACCTGACCCGACCTGAACGCGTTTGGGCGGGAGCCCTCAAACGAAACGACCCGACCCGACCCGAACGCGTTTGGGTGGGAGCCCTCAAACGAAACGACCTAACCCAACCCGAACGCGTTTGGGTGGGCACCCTCAAATGAAACGACCTGAACCGACCCAAACGCATCTTGGCGAGCGCCCTCAAACGAAACGACCCGACCCGAACGCGTTTGGGCGGGCGCCCTAACACGGTGCGCTCGACCGATCGAAGTCACAAGGGAGAAAATGGCAAACGGACCGCACAAACGTGCAAAAGGCACCCGTGCGGTCACAACTTAGCAAATTTGATACTGCCTTTCTCAAATGAAATTTTATATATATATATATATATATATATATATATATATATATGATTTAAGATATTAAAAAAAAAACTAAACCAAATATTTTACTTTTTAACTTCCACAATATTCCTCAACATTAAGAGCTCAGCCTACAACATTTCATGTCAACCCTTAATGTATCCCACCATATAATGGTGAACTATGAGATCAAACAACCCCTATCTATAGTAAAACAAAATTTCAAGATAAAACAAAAAGTTGTTGAGTGATGCATTAATTTAAATTCATTCTAGGTATTAAAACCTACATTCTCTATAGGCTTTTGAAATGCATAGTCACAATGTCTATAATTGTTTTTTTAACTTAAGTACATCATTGAATGTCATGTGTTTTCTGATATGTAGTAAATTAAATGCTACCCCAAACAAAAAGTACAAATCAAATTATTTAGCTTGAGAGTTGTAATATAAACTTTATCATAGGCCTTTAAATGTCGGTATTTCGACGGTTTTCCCTCAACATCGCAAGACCGACAGTTTCCTTAAACGTCGCAAGACCGACGGTGGTCTCCTAAACGTCGCAATATCAACTTTTTGTCCTATAACGTCGGTATTCCGATGGTTTGACATGTAACGTCGATATTCCGACAATTGTCATAAACTTCGTTGTTCCGACGATACTCCAAAAACATCGCTAGAGCGACAGTGATTGGCGATATTTGAAAAATTGATAAAAATTGGGGAAATTTCTGACAATACGTCAAAAGTGTCGGAACTAAATTGTTGGAATTTTGACCAAATGTACTAGTGTGCCTTGAAAAATGGCCATAGCCGTGACAGTGCCTGTATTTAAATGGAAGTTTCTCATAATCCAGCTCCTGGATATGGGTCCAGTGAGCAACCGTTAATTTGATAGCTTTAAGTAGCCCAACTTCCAAATCCAGCTCGACACATATCCGTGCGCATGAGTATTGATATTTTCTCACTGCTTGATCAATATAATTTCTAAGGATATTGCCAATGGTTTGGAGAGACTTCTGGTTCCAGCAATGCAGTGGGAGATGTGGGAGGCTTACCCACAATAGAATAGTTGAAGGCACATATTGAGCGTGATCTAAGTTAGGGGTCCATTTATTTAAGTATAGTCCCTTAGGACCATAAAATATGGACCATTCCTAAATATGAGGCTTATGTCTTCCACATTCTCAAAAACAAAAGAAAAGTATCCTTTGCTTATGAAGTGGCTTTTGATGCCTTCTGAGACTAAAGGAATCCAGTTCCTCTGCAACAAGTCTTCCACATCTTTGTGAGAGGGCCAGAGGCCAGTAATCTGTCTAATGAGCCCTCTTTTAGCCAGGTTCAATGCAGATCAAAAAGTTTCTTTGATTTGAAGGGCCATCAAAGAGATGTTATCCAACTTCTTCACGAACATTTGTTGAGATCCAGTCACAGGGCACTTGTTGTTGGCTGCTATCAGTTTCTTGAATGCAAGGACTTCTAGAGGAGGAGGAAGGGGGGCCTTGGGTCACCCTCCTGATGCCATGGCGGCTGGGAGGTCGCAGGTAGGTTAGCTCGCTCTCGACCTGTCAGAGCGCATGCTAGCTGGTACAATAAAATCATCTAGTCGTATATTTTAACCCTAGACTAAATTAGTCATTTTTAGTTTGGTCACTTAAAATTGATCAAATTTAGTAGTAATTCACTTGAAATAATTGTGGTGACTAACTTTTTTAGTCACCTAGTCACTAATTTCATCATTTTCTACTTGTGCATCCTATCAGAGAAATGTATGCCAGATGATTGGAAAATGGCTCCTCATGAAGAAAGAATTCTCCAGGGCCTCCACCTAGCGCTTAGCATGGTCTCCCCAGCTTCTTGGAAAGCTATCCCTGACATAGGGGACACCATCAGGATCTTCAAACGTCCTCTAGAAGGATTCATCAAACTCAGCTTTGATGGAGCCTCGAAAGGCAATCTGGGGCAAGCAGGGGTTGGAGGGATTTTTCAAGATAAACATGGTATAACAAGATTCATATATGATGACTCCTGTGGCTTTGCCAGCAAAAATGAACCATAATTCATAGGAGTGCACCAAGGTCTCCTCTTGGCCATCAGGCTAGGATACAGAAAGCTAGTAATCGAAGGAGACTCTCAGTTGGTTACGAACACTCTCAAAAAACTTAACCAAGGAACGAAGTGGGGCAAACTAAGCCAAAGATGGTGCACTTCTTCACATGTGCAGGGATTGGAGGATACAAACAAGAAATTTGATTATATCATTATCACCCATGTAAGGAGGGAAGGAAACAGAGCAGCTGACCTCCTGGAAAATTGTGGTTGTGCTTACCTGAATGAACCTATTGAATTAAGCATGCCTCCTAATCTCGGGGAAGAACTATGGATCAAGCTGCAGAGCATCAAAGAGCAGGATAGGTCGGAGGGCAGAGCTCACCCACAGTTCTCGGACTCAGCTCCCAGATTAGGGTGTAACGAAGAAGATCGGCCCTCCCATCAGTGTTAATGGTAGTGTCCCTGGGGTTGAAGCCAACCACCTTCCACATGAGTGGCAAGGGCGGCAATCTGTACTGTCGCATGCAGCACGAGGTGAGGTAGCAGGACAAAGGCCCACGCATGGAGCTTAAAATAGGGTGGAGGAAGGCGTGGGAGTTTTTTTATGACGAGAGACTTTGGTGCAAGCACGACAGTAAGATAACAAACCTCTACTGCACTTCCACCACGATGAAACTCAGGTATGTGCTTGGTTTCCTCTCCCTTGTTCATGCCATGTTTATGTTTTATGATTTGGGCCGGTCTCTATTGGAGCATAAGGTGATTAAGTTGGACTGGTATAGTCTTCTGCTGGGTAGGGGAGAGCGGAACCATTACGACTCTAGTTGGGGGAAGGTTGGGGTTATTTTGTGTCTCTGCCTCTGTGTGAGAGTATAATTTGGGCATGGCCTCAACTTGCACCCAAGTGTGAGTCTGTCAGGTAAGGGATGCCAACAAGATAGAATGGTGAGGGGTCGGGCAATCCTGCCGGGGTATAGAGTTAAGGAGTAATCATGGGTTGTGTTTAGTTGAAAGGCTTTGCTGGTTTATACCACCTTGAGCTACTTGGGTTCAGTGCGCATGAGGAATGGGAGAGGGAATTCCACCCAGGCCCGAGCAATGGGCAGCGACGCCTCCTTTGTCAATTTCGAGGGTGGGAGGTATGACGAGAGAGAGGACACCAGAAGGGAGGTTAGGGGATTGAAGGAAGGCATGAGCTCTTTGGGTTATGGGGATAATTTATGGGGTACATGCGACCATCAGGGATAGGGGGTGGCAGAAATTAAGCAGGGTATGAGGGCGACGGGTCTGCAGAGGGACGGGTAGGGGAGAATTCCTGGGAAGAGGCCCCCGGGTCACCTTTCTTCTGATAACTGGGATGCATGGACCTTTAATCGTTTTCATTATATGGAATTATGATTTTGTTTGATTGTGTGGACAGGTCACCTACCCGGAAACTTAGTCAAAGATTGTGGGATGGCATGCTCCAAGAGTCCTGCAAGTTGCGACCATTCCAAGGGCTCTGCAGCTTGAGGCCATGGCTGGAAAGATAAAGGGAAGGTGGTAGAAGCCCAACCCAGCTCACCCTCGAGCAAGCCGAGAGGAAGGAGGTCTGCAATCAATGTGATCTAAGAGGCAACGAAAGAATACCACGAGAACACATCAGAGAAAATTCAAAATCTCATTGAAAAATGGGAAGTTGACATAAATATACATGCAGAGACAAAGATGGATACTAAGGAATGGAGAGGTTTAATACCAGATTTGGGACAAACAAGGGGAAGACTAACATAATTCAAGCAGACACTGTATCTTTATTGGTCTATGAAAAGCATCTTTGACAAAGCCTTGGAGCATATCTCTATGAGCATGGTGAAATTAGCCCAAGACTTCCCAGACTACTAAAGCGAGTTCGATATGATCAAGTTCCAGCTGAGGAAAAGAGTTCGAAAAGATCAAGTTCATATTGACGATGGAGCTATGTAGTTTAATTCAGGTTTTTATTTAGTCATAGATGGACCTTTTAAAAGCTTTGATGGAGGGCTTAAAAAATACCCTCACAAAGATACATTTTCAACCTTTGGAACATAAGTTCTTCCAAAAAAGAGTAACCCAACTCCATCGAATTCACCCTTATTTTATTTTGAAATTACAATAATATAAAAATATTTATCTTAATTGTCTTATTCATAATATAAATAATTATGTAATATGGTTTTGTGTATTTATTTTCTCATGAGAATAATATAAAAAGTAAATAATTGAAATAAAATATTTATAAAACAATTACTTTGAATTTGTTGTATTTATGGTGCAAATAGAGAATAATATAAAAAGTAAATAATTGAAATAAAATATTTAGAAAACAATTACTTTGAATTTGTTGTATTTATGGTGCAAAATGAGAATAATATCAAAAAGTAAATAATTGAAATAAAATATTTAGAAAACAATTACTTTGAATTTTAGTTTTACATGTAAACATGACAAACAAATAAATATTATAAAATAAATATTTGTGAGTTTAGTTCTAATTTATAAATTCATAATATAAATATTTGTAATTTTTTGTTAGTTATAGTGACAATTCATATTAATAAATCCACTTGTACATTCCAACATGGCAAACACAAAGTTAACTACCCTACTTTATAGAACTTGACAATATAGCATACACCACTTCTTTAAATATATGGTGATATACTCCACTTCCAATAAGATCAATCAAAAAATATTTCACTTTAACAACACATAGTAAGAATGGTGCTAACTTGTCTCAAATATGGTGATTATATACTTCATTTTTAATATGATACATAAACATTTACGCCACATAACGTAAGTGGTGCTAACTTATGGTGATATAATTCATTTTTAATATAATACATAAACATTTACACCACATTAACACCACATAACTTAAGTGGTGCTAGCTTATGGTGATATACTTTATTTTTAATATAATACATAAACATTTACACCATATTAAAACCACATAACTTAAGTGGTGCTAACTTATGGTGATATACTCCATTTTTAATATGATACATAAACATTTACACCACATTAACACCACATAACGTAGGTAGTGCTAACTTATGGTGCTAAAAGAGAGCTTTTCTTGTTATAAGTGTTTTATTGGTGAAAGAAAAATATAAAAATGATGACAGTTAAACAGCACTAGAAGCAAGCGAGATGAATTATTTTAGATCTCAAATAGCTTATGAGCCATTTAAATCAAAAACTCTATCAAAATGTCTGTCAAATCCCAACCGTGAGCACGGAGTTACAAGTGAACTGATTTAGATTTGATACCCAGTTTAGGCTATCTTTATTCAAACAATTGACTAGTTTGCTGTTATTCATAATTTTCAAATTTATAATTAAAATAATACAATAAAAATTAACATGATGCTAACCACAATGGCAGAAATTCAGAGTGTAAGGGCACAAAGGCGGATTGTGAGAACGAAAATTGTGAGCACGCATACTACATTGTCTTTGAGGAAATCGTCAGGATGACAGGGAGCTTAACATGGCCCAATAAAATTAGGAGATAAACAGATGAGAATTGAGTGCGTAAAATGAATTTCTATATGATATATAACACTTAAGCTTATCTCAATTGCATGTTCCGGTATTGAATGGCTATGAAATAAAATTAATATTGAAAAGTTAATTATTTACTTTATGTTTTGATATAGGTTGAATTGATAAATGAGATAAGAATTTCTTCACATGAACTAAATTTGTAAACGGAATACAGATATTCAAGAATAGTATTGCTTTGGTAAAAATGGGATTGGTATCATATTTTCTATTTGTTAAAATATATAATTACTTCCTCATGCAGAAGTTAGACGAAGAGTTAAGTGGAGTTAGTTGAGTTGAGTTACAGTTAGATTTGGAGAGCGAGTTAAAGAGTGAGTTAAGCGAGTTGATTAAGTCCAGTTATGTGTGAGAGTGTTTGCATGTCAATTAGATTAAATACCCGTCATGGGTTCATTGTTTTAAAGAGAGTAAGAGAGTTTTATGATTCAGAGTTTTGATGATTAATAGAAGAGCAGCAGCTCATTGTTCGTGTGTGAAATATTCGTGTTTATTTGTGTTTATTGTCAGAGACAATTTTTTTTTGAGGCAAGATGGCCACATCAAATTTTCAGCCACAAATTCCATCTTTCAATGGGAAAGATTAAGATATGTGGGCCATTAAGATGGAGACCATGCTAAAAGCGCATGATGTCTGGGATCATGTTAAGTATGGGTTTGCAGAACCTAAAGATGATGCAGAAGAACGAGCCCTTAGTAATGCAGAGAGGGAACAGTGGAAGAAAGATAAGCGGAAGAATGCGCAAGCATTGCTTCTGATCCAGCAGGGAGTAGATCGAGCCGTGTTCCAGAAGATCATGATAACCTCGTCAGCAAAGGAGGAATGGGACACACTGGCGACAAGTTATCAAGGTATGGCTAAAGTTAACATTGTTAAATTGCAGAACACTAGGAGAGACTTTGAAAGTCTGCAGATGAAGGAGACAGAGGACATTGATTCCTTCATGAATAGGGTCATGTCTGTCGTCAATCAGTTAAAAATCTATGGCGAAGATATTAAAGATCAAACAATGATCGAGAAGGTTCTTCGATCCCTGTCTACCAAATTTGATGTGGTGGTAGCAGCCTTAGAAGAAGCAAAGGACTTGGAAAAACTCACAATTGATGAGTTGATGGGATCTCTTCTATCACATGAGGCAAGGATAGACAGAAATAAGGATTCCACTTTGGAAACAGCCTTCCAAAGTCAAGTCTATATTTCAAGAGGTCGAGGAAGAAGTCGATCGAGAGGCAGAGGACGAGGCAGCAACTATGGTGGTCACAGAGATGGCCGAGCTGATCATGAGCATCAAAGTGGAAGCAGCAGCAGCAGAAACTTTCATAACAATCAAAGGTAAAGTGCTATTACTGCAATAGATTTGGACATTATGCTCGTGATTGTAGGAAGAAGATTGCAGATCAAGGCAATCAGAGAGCTAATGTCAGTACAGAAAATACTGACTCTATGTTTCTCGCATGCAACACCATGCATGCACCGTCTGATAAGGTCTGGATATTAGACAGTGGTTGCAGTAACCACATGACAGGCAACAAGGATTTGGTTGCTAATTTGGATGTCACAGTGCAGACAGAGGTCAAGTTGGGTACTGACAAGACTGTGGCTGTAGATGGAAAAGGAGTGGTCAACATTGTGACCAAGCAGGGGGAGCCAAAGACCATATCAGAGGTATACTATGTCCCTGGGCTCAAACACAATTTGATTAGTGTTGGTCAACTGATGCAGAAAGGATACAAAGTTATCTTTCAGGGGCAACAATGTGTTATTTACGACAAATCCCCAAGCAAGCAGTTGATTGCAAAGGTGCAGATGACGAGGAACAGACTCTTTCCTCTCATTATGAACTACAATGATCAGGTTAGTTCTTTTACAACTGCATGTTCTGATGCATACTGGTTATGGCACTTTCAGTTTGGACACTTGCATTTTTCCGATTTAAAATTATTGCAGCAGAAATAGATGGTGAGAGGTCTACCTCCCATCAAAGAACCTGCTAGCACATGTGAGTGTTGTATCTTAGGCAAGCAACACCGTGAAAGTTTCTCGAAAGGAGTTTCTTATAGAGCAAAGAAACCACTTGAATTGGTGCATACCGACTTGTGTGGACCTATGAGGACACAGTCGATTGGTGGAAGTTGTTACTTCCTCACCTTTATTGATGATTACAGTAGGAAGACTTGGGTTTATTTTTTGAAGCAGAAGTCTGAAACTTTTGCAAAGTTCAAAGAGTTCAAAGCTTTGGTGGAGAACCAAAGTGATCAACAGATCAAGGCATTGAGATCAGATCGTGGTGGAGAATACGATTCGAAGGAATTCCATGAGTACTGCAAACAACATGGAATCAAAAGACAGTTTACAACCAGATACACACCACAGCAGAATGGTGTAGCAGAGAGGAAGAATCGAACAATCATGAACATGACAAGGAGCATGTTGAAAGCAAGACACTTGTCTAATGAGTATTGGGAAGAAGCAGTTGCATGTGCTGTTTATGTGATAAACAGATCTCCTACAAAGAGCGTGATGAACAGAGTTCCAGAAGCAGCATGGTCAGGTATGTCTTGCAGTGTATCTCATTTCAGAGTTTTTGGATGTGTAGCCTATGCACATGTGCCTAATCAAATAAGAGGCAAATTAGATGATCAAAGTGAAAAATGTATATTTACTGGTTATAGTGAGCAGTCAAAAGCTTACAAACTGTATAACCCTGTCACAAAGAAGACAATCATTAGCAGAGATGTTGTGTTCAAAGAACAAGAGTCATGGAATGGGACTGTAGACACACTAACCGATGCTCAAACACCATTGATGGAGGATGATCTTGTAGAAGAAGAAGAGCAGCAAGAACCAAAAGAGCAGACACCAAACAGAGTCACACCAGCAAGGACTCCCAGATTTTCGGAGCAGCATGGATCTTCAAGCAGATCCACAGATCAGAATTCTCCAAGCAGCGAATCAGGTAAGAAAAAGATGAGAAGTTTGAAAGATATTTATGATGATTTGGATGTTAGTTCAAATTTTGCATTGTTGGCATTCCAACCTTCTTCGTTTGAAGAAGCAATCAGAGATGACAATTGGGTGCAAGCCATGGATGACGAGATGAACTCAATTGAAAAGAATGATACATGGGATTTGGTTGATTTACCAAAAGATAAAAATCTCATTGGTGTGAAGTGGGTATACAAGACCAAAGTGAATGAGAAAGGTGAGATTGACAGATTTAAAGCAAGACTTGTAGCAAAAGGATTCTTGCAGCAACCGGGAATAGACTTTGGAGAAACATTCTCTCCGGTAGCCAGATTGGATACTGTAAGAGCAGTTCTAGCGACAGCAGCTCAGAACAAGTGGAAAGTGTACCAGATGGATGTCAAATCAGCCTTCTTAAATGGAATTTTAGAAGAAGAAATTTATGTGCAGCAGCCTCCAGGTTATGAAGTTGAAGGACAAGAAGATAAAGTTTACAGATTGAAGAAAGCGCTCTATGGACTGAAGCAAGCACCTAGAGCATGGTATAGCAGAATCGACAGTTATATGATAAAGAATGGATTTTGCAGAAGCAGCATTGAGCCTACCTTATACACAAAGGTAAATGAGCATGGACAGATTTTGATAGTTTGCTTGTATGTTGATGATATGATTTTTACAGGTGATCTTGAAATAGATGAATTTAAAGCAGCCATGATGAAAGAATTTGAGATGACAGATCTGGGTCCCATGAAATATTTTCTTGGCATTGAAGTTGAGCAATCTGAAAAAGGCATCTTTATTTGTCAAAATAAGTATGCAACAGATTTGCTGAAAAGATTCAGGATGGATAATTCCAAACCTGTACCTACACCAGTTGCAACAGGTACAAAGTTGAGTAAGGATGATGAAGGGGAAGATGTCAATCCAACTCTATTCAAAAGATTGGTTGGCAGCCTCATGTATCTCACAGCTACAAGACCAGATATTATGCAGGGAGTGAGTCTGATTTCCAGATTCATGGAAACTCCAAAAGACACACATTGGAGTGTTGGAAAAAGAATTCTGAGATACATAGCAGGAACCAGAGATTATGGCATAATGTATGCAAGTACATAAAAGAAAGAATTGATTGGATATACAGATAGTGATTTTGCAGGAAGTTTGGATGATCGGAAGAGCACATCCGGTTATGTGTTCCATCTCGGTTCAGGTGTGATAGCATGGGCATCTAAAAAGCAGCCTATTGTGACATTATCATCAGCAGAAGCAGAATATGTAGCAGCGACTTCAGCAGCATGTCAAGCAGTATGGCTAAGAAGAGTATTGGATGGACTCAAGCAGAAACAGCAAGGATCAACAGCGATATACTGTGACAACACATCAGCGATTGCACTATCCAAGAATAGTGTGTTTCATCAAAAGAGCAAGCATATTGATACTCGATATCATTTTATTCGAGAACTAGTGAGCAATGGAGAAGTTCACTTGAAGCCTTGTAGAACGAGTGATCAAATGGCTGATATCTTTACAAAGCCATTAGCAGTAGATTTGTTTCAGTTTCACAAAAGAAACTTGGGTGTTGTAAGCCTAGCTGAGACATAGACCAGCAGGCATGTTTGAGTTGTCATAAGTTATGTTAGAGGTCGTAATTAAGGGGGAGTGTTAAAATATATAATTACTTCCTCATGCAGAAGTTAGACGAAGAGTTAAGTGGAGTTAGTTGAGTTGAGTTACAGTTAGATTTGGAGAGCGAGTTAAAGAGTGAGTTAAGCGAGTTGATTAAGTCCAGTTATGTGTGAGAGTGTTTGCATGTCAATTAGATTAAATACTCGTCATGGGTTCATTGTTTTAAAGAGAGTAAGAGAGTTTTATGATTCAGAGTTTTGATGATTAATAGAAGAGCAACAGCTCATTGTTCGTGTGTGAAATATTCGTGTTTATTGTGTGATTTAATCCTCTGTCTCTCCAACACTATTATGCCATGCCATGAATCAATTTGTAAACTAGATAAAGAAAATTTAAGATTAATATTGTATTATAGTTGATATTAGGTTTTTAAAGATATTTTTCCTAATTTATAATAATTATCCAATTTTATTTAATAAATTTTAATTCAATGTTTTTTTCTTAATTTTATTTCATATAATAAATAAAATACTTATTAATTTAATATTTATTTTCAAAACTTTTATAATAATTAATTATAAATTAGTTTAGATTGATTTTAAACTTGGATTTATCAAGGTTTAGACAGATCAAAATTCTTTTCACTTTAAAAGAAATTTGTATCTCAAAAGATTTAACTCTCTTGACACTTGCTAGATCCAAGATTAAGATGGATCTAGGTTGATTTAATTATTGATTATAATTATAAATATAACTATAATTATTAATTTTAAGTTTTTTATTTTATTAATTTTATTTTTATTTTATTTTGACCTAGTCAAAATGTTAAACATTACAACATCTCTACCATACTAAGATAAAATGTTTACATAGAAGTTAAGTTTAGGTATGAAAATATAAATATTTTTTTTAATAAAAAGTAGATCAAGTGAGAGGAAATCTTGGATAAAATATAATACTCGTCTAAATCCATCTTAAATTACATTAAATTTGACTTTAACTTATAACTACAACTTATATATTATATATTTTAATGTGATAGGTATATTATTATAATTTTCTTTTATTAAAAAGGAAAATACAATATGTCAAATTGAATTTTATTATTTTAATTTATTGATAACCATAAATCTACACTTCTCTACTATAGTGAGTAGGGAGTTGTAGAGTTCCTTTAGGAACGACAATTATAACTAGTAAAAAGTAGATGAAGGTAGACATAAATATTAGATAAAACTCAACCCCGATCGGGGTGCTAAGAAAGGGAGGATGGTAGCCAGACAATGCCACGCGGTGGGGCTCGTTAGATGACCATCATGCAGTAGTGTAATGGAGTGTGGTGGTGATCGTTCCCACGAACCTCAATTAATGATAAGAAAGCGAGCCGTCCTGATTCATCAATGCATGACAGTGAATGGGAATGTACGCCGACAGCAGGGTAGGAGAACAAATAAGGTAAGTTGCCTCTATTGCAAAGTTATATTTCAAACAGCAAAAGGAACTCAGACGGACATAGCGACGGAAGATTTGCAGGAAAAAGGATCACAACATCGTGGTTGGAGGATTAATTGGTATGTAATGGTCTTCGTTATTCTAACCTCACAATACGGTTTTCCAGTTATCATTCCGGCAATGAAAGAAGCAGCTTTTATAGGGGTTTCTGTGAATTTTCCATATTCTGTTGGTTTTTTCTTTTTCTCTGGTTTGCATGTAATGGTAGAGGTGATTAATTTGGAGATAGAGCCCTGCTTTTGAAGTCCTCTCGCCCCTATTTTTCATTATCTCAGTTATGTTAATTTGTCTTGGTTAATTCTGAGCGTTTCTAAAGGAAATGTATGTATGTTCTAGAATTCTTCTATTACAGTCTTGAAAGGTCTGGAAAAGGTACTTATTTTCATTCAAAAGTATCAGGAAGAGGAGTCTAACGTGTATTATAAGAATATGGGTAGGTCTAGTTGTCAGCAATACTATGCTCCATGCTAAACCAGTCTTTCCATAATTTACCTATGTGTCTCTGTCTCGAATGGGAGGTCAAGTCTTTCCATAAACTACTTAAGTGTCTCTGTCTCGAAAGGGAGGTCAAAATATACATGGGTTTACTCTTGTCTTATGTCTTAATTTTATTGCGCCAATCTTAGTAATCTGGGCATTGATTATAATTTGGCTTCTTTGGGTAAAGAGCTGACAAATCAGTTGTGCAGCCAAACATATATCTCTTTTAAAACCCTCTTCGTGTTAATTCAATTGTGGATGAATGTCAGAAATGGGAGTGGAAAGCTTTTCATTTTTCGTAACACTAAAGCGGGCAAGAAATATTTGAGTGCTCAGATAATGGAGAATCATCTGGCACTTATTATTGAATATAAGTTTCATATAATTGTTCCCTGCCGATATACAGGGTCTCTATTAATATCTACAACATAAATTCTTTTCTGGGGAAAAATGACAAAAGGTAAAAATGGCAATTGTAAAGAAACAGGTATAGGCAAGAAGCTACAACCAACTCAGACTACTGGTCCAAGTAAAAGAGGTAGAAAGAGTAACAAGCAGATATTTATGATTCAGGGACTCCAGTTCATATTCGAAAAGATATTCAGGGTTGGGAGAGGCAAAGTGATGATGAAGATGATGATCTTAAAGAACAAGAACCCAGAATGGATTTTATTTGCGACCCGGGAAATACAAGAGGTAGAGATTCTCTATTTCAGCAATCAATTAAGACATATTGGAAATTTAAATGTGTTTTAGCAAAGGAAATGTTGAGTATGCAAGAAAAGGAAGCCAATTCCTCACTACTCTTTAAACTTCAACAGATTAAACAGGATATGCGTGAGATGGCCAAGGCTCAGATACAAGAAAATGTGTGAATAGGGAGGATTGAACATCAGCTCCAAAGCATGCAGCAAGCGGAGATGCCAGGGTCTACTGCAAAGGACCCAACACCTATGGATTCTTCAGATGAATAACATTTCTCAGTTTATAGTTTTGTATGTTTTTGGTGGATAGTATGTATAGTCTTTGTTTTATTTGCAACTTTTATGGACATAGTAAAGTGATATTAGCTGTGAGTAGAAGGAAAAAAAAAATACCAATTTTGGTTGGCTTTTAACTCTCTGAGGTGGCCAATAGACCTAGTTTCCTTCGGGCAGGTTGAGTCTACCAAATACAGTAGAATATCTATAGCAACTTGCTCTTTAAAAAATATAAAATAGAAAGCTACTACAAAATCTACAAAAAAAAAATAGATAAAATGTGATAAATACATTTTACTTAATATTTCTCCCTCTTCCCTTAGCCTAAGTCACTTTCATAGTTAAGCTTATTCATTTCTAAACTTACCATCCTAGATCAATCATAGCTCTATTTGTATAGCACATTATTACATATAAATTAAGAGAATACATTACATATATTATATTAAGTGATTATCAAAGTAGCCATTACAATGAAGAAACAACTATTGTTATGTACTTTGTGCAGTTTAACCTTACATTTCTAAAAACAACTTCGAGAGTCACTCCACCAAGCTCTAAAACTTCTACACATATTCATTCAAATATAGAAACAAAATATAACAAAAAACATAGGGCCATTGAACAAATCCATACAAATGTCAAGTGCAAACATGTCCATAAGAACGTTTTATCTTTACAAGCTACATGGATTCAATGTCATCAAACTAATACAACTAATCATGTATAAAATATAACATCAAACTAAAATGGAACTAAGGGCTAGTTTAATTTCCCCCTTAAACATGTTATATTCCATATGATCAAGACTATGTGTTCTTAATACCATGAATCATTTATTATTATTAATTTTTATAGGATTATTTTTATTTTATTTTACATTATATTATGTTACATTAAGTTACACATATTTACCATATTTTATTTATATTTTTATTTAGTCAAAATATTTACATTAATATTACACATATATAGTATATTGATTTGGATAGCACTTTAACTTTATTAAATTATTGAAAAAAATATTCTATTGTTTTAAAATGAAAATATTATATCTTAAAATATTATATTGAAAATATAGAGTCCTAACTATTTTACTTTAATTATTTCATTCTTTCTTACAAACTAATTCCACTTCACATGAAACCAATTCCATTTAGCTTTGGTAAAACCAACGTTGAATTTATATTTTGTTTATACATAATAATTATATCAATTTTTAATTAGAGGAAACATTAACATTAAATTAAATTTGTTATATGCTAAATGTTAAACATTTACAATTTATATCTACTCCATATTAAGCTAAACCAATGTTAAATATATATTTTGTCTATATATAATAATTTTATAGATTTTTAATTAAAGCCTACATAAACATTAGATTAAATTTATTAAATGTTTTATTTTAAACATTTGCTGTTTAATTTTAAACATTTACACTTAGCATCACTCCATACTAAGTTATAAACTTGACATAAAGTGTCTCCATACAATAATTACTTATTATATATTTTAAAATTATTTTAATAAAATAAGTAAAATAACATATTTTAGCAAATAATTACAAATAAATAATTAAAATGATTTTTTTAATACGTATGATTTTTAAAAATTACTTGAACTAAATAATCAAAATATTTTTTCCCTGATTTAAATAAAATAACAAGAGTTAATATATTCTCAACTAAAAATTTATATAAAAAAATATTTTTTTTTTATTTGAATTTATAATAAAAATAATTATTAAATAATAATTAAAATTTTAAAATAAGTTTAATAATAATTTTGTAAATTAGCTCCAAGGGTTAGCTCAAGTGGTAGTGAGTCAATACGTGGGCCTCTCCGTTGAGGGAGGTCACAGGTTCGATCCTTGAGTCCTTTGGGGTCAGGCGCCGAAAGTCCGCCGAATGGTTTACCGCACGTACCATCCAGAAATTCTAGGGAAGTACGCGGGGGTTTCCCGTGAGCTTTGGGGTCAGGCGCCGAAAGTCCGCCGAATGGTTTACCGCACGTACCATCCAGAAATTCTAGAGAAGTACGCAGGAGTTTCCCGTGAGCTTTCCCCTCGTGAAAAATAATTTTGTAAATTATTTTTATAAAAAATATAAAATAACAAATAAAATAAAATAAACTGTTTTAAATATCCAAAAATTATTGTTAATTCATTTCATAAATATTAACAGTAGATAAATTATAATTTATCAGTTTGAAAAAAGAAAAAAATTATGAACAAATGGCATATCACATGAACACACATCACTCAATACTGGACACTTCACTTAAAAAAAAAATCGAAAACAAAGTTTTTATTAAGAGGAAAACAAATACCAAGAAAGATCTCTTACACACATGACTAAGTTATCACTCATCAAATGTGAAGACTTTCCTCTTACAACTCAGTAAGAGGGAAAAAAATAATATGTAAAACCCTTGAGAGTACTACATGTTTATTGGTGAAAGAAGAATATAAGAATGGTGGGGGAGCTGAATTATTTTAGATCTCAAATGGCTTATGAGCACTTAGATTAGCTGTTGATGACCCTGCAGTTGTGCCGGATTTCTCCCTGACCATTGCCACTTAATACGCTGATCTTTCCCATCTTAACCATCGCTGCACCAAAACTTAGCTGCCACCTGCGCAGGTTATAGCCCCCCGAGTTTGCATTCACCACATTGTTGGTGTTTGGATCTGTCAACAGCGTTGCATCTGAGGTAAACAAACCGCGATTCCTTTTAAGTTCGTCGTAGTACACGTTGTCGAGGGTGTTGGGCGTCATAATTTCCAAGGGAACCGTCGTTTGCACGTTGCTAGGGCTTCCTTGGGGGCAGCGTGCCTTGAGTATGTTAGCATAATTAGGATCCAGAGAGGGGTCCGTCTGAAAAGTAGCGTTGAAGTTATAGAGCCTGCTTACGAAGGAAGAGCAGTGAGACCTGCCAATTGTGTGTGCTCCTGCACCCAACGTTGCATATTAACATTACAAATTACAATGATTGAAGTACATTTAATACTATTGGGGTTACCTTAAATTGTTGTGATTTAAGGTAACATCTTAATAAGCATTCACATTAATAATTAGTACGTACCCGAGAGTATGACCATCTCTTCCTGTGAAAAACCTTTGGCCCCAAAGATTTGGGTTAGCTGCGTTACATTGAAAAATGGGGGAGGTAGGTTCCCCGCTATATCTGAAGCTTGTGAAATTCTTCCATCCCTCCGTCCAGCGGGAACATCCCAACTAAGACCATAACCATATGGAGATGCCTGCCAACATTTATGATAAAATTAGTGGCTTTTCAATATTGCGTACCGGTTAGTTTGTAGGTATTTGTCTTTGTGCAGGACTTTTTAATTAGAATTGTGAGAGGGAGAAGATAATATATTTACCAGCTTTGCGCTATCTCTAGCAGCAAATGCGAGGATGTCTGCACAAGAAACAGTATTTGGGCAGACCTCCTCTAATCTTGATTTCGCTGCGTCAATGACATAAAATCCGCGAAGACTTGGATTGTTTGCTGGACTATCCTTCTCTGCAGTATTGTTGGCAGTGGAGTCTATGAGAACAGACCCATCGCATCCCTGAAACCGCACGCCATTTCAAACATTAAGGCAATATATATATATATATATATATATATATATATATATATATATAATTCGTTTGCATTGAGTTAGTTACAGATTAGGCTGAATAGATGATAAAGTATTAGCATAGGCATGAGGAGAAAATGTTGATAAATTTAGTGATGGATTGAGTAATGGGCCTTACGTACTTACCCTGACGAAACAATCATGGAAATGCATTCGAATGAGTCCAGGAGCTACTCCACTGTTTTCCGTGTATGCATTTCGCACAGCCTCAAACACAATGGATTCCGCATCTGGACAACTCCAACGGTAGAAACCCACTCTAAGTTCACTATAAAAATTACCCGGTGCTTTAGACTCTCCATTCCAGAAGTTCTGACCACCCACTATTTCATTAACTTCTTCATTAAGGTCTATGCTTAGTCCAACACCAGCTAAGACCCAAAATATTACGATCAGGAGGGGGGTTGATTTGCACTGCTGATGATGAAGCTTCGCCATTGGAGTTTCAGGGCACTAATGGAGAATTGATGGTAAGCAGTATCGCTATAGAATGTTGAGAAAGAAAAGAGTATGAGAATTTGAATGTGAAGGTGTGTATTTATGCTCAATTCTGAGTGGGCGAGTTCGAATGGTGAGAAGTCAGAGATATTAGGTAGGTAGGAATTCCGAACATGGTTTCCAGTTTGGATATAGATGGAAGAGGATCCTGGAATATTATTTTATAGAACATGGGCATCACTTATTCTATTGTGCAGCTGCTCTATAATTGGAAAGATAAGATACAACGTGCGAAGGTTTGGATTTGGATAGGACGTGATCATCACATTTCTTTGGTACAGCTGCTCAATAAACAGAAAGATACGACGTGGTAAGCTCGTTGTGATATGATGATTATTATTTTATCAACTTGCACCATGTCTATCTTTGTTCAAAGGTCATCGAGTGCATAATAAAAAATGCCGTTTTGATATATTTTTGCTAAAATGTCAACGACTGCTTATTACTGCCAAATGATTTACTTAATGCTGTTTTGATTTATTTTTGCTGGTCAATTACTCCCTGATACCTTAATTTCCCTTACTGAAATTTCTACCACAAACTCATAGTTACACTGCCTTTCAACGTTCCTCCTTATATCGACGATGCACACTCTCGACTACGATTTAAAGTAAGCAACCAAGACGTGACTTACCGCACCAAGTTTTGAGTACTTTCCCTCTCCATTTTATAACTACGACAAGCGAGCGATGTTGTTATTCGTTCATGTGAACTTGCGGTAATTCTCTCTCTCATTCGCCCCTCTGAGCGGTCTGTACAACATCATAATCACCATGACCCTACTCTTGTACGATTTCCTTCTTGATGTCGTACCTTCCCACGCCTCTTGTCACACTCTCGTCTTAATGAGCCGATCTAAATTATGATCTATTATGGAGGAAATCCCCTCCTTCCCATCATCATCCGTCACTCTACCCTTGGATTGCAAACACGTACCCTTTCTCGTATCCCAACTATAAGGTGAGCGGACTTGGGCCAGGTTTAACTTTCTCACGACTAGTCATTTTCCTTGCTCGGCTTTTGTAAGGCCCCAGGAATTCATGGGTGCATTCAGGGTAACGGGCGCGCTCGTTGGGTGTTTGGACGAGTTCAGGGACCGTGCGACGAAACGAGCAAAACGACGCACCAGAAAGGCACAAGCGCGTGCGTGTAGCGGAGGTGCGTCACGAGGGCGAGTTGGGAGAGGCGCGTCGCACTTGACCAACGCACGACATTGGCAAGACATGTTTATACCACCAAAGACGCACCGTGGACGAGCCACGCTGACAGGCGAGTCAGTGGAGCAGCCGACGTGTTGGGCGCGGCCGACGCAACACTTCATGGGCGAGCGACCAAACGACGGGTCGGCTCGGGTCGACCGAGCGACCCACACTTCACTTGGGCGTCCATATATATTGGAGAACGTGTGGAAAAGTGGAGGCATCAACAAACAAAAAACAACAAGAACAGTGAAGGGTAAGGCGTTAGTCACCACGAGCGTTCCAACATCTCGTTGGTGAAGAAATGTAGCAACCGGTGAAGGAAACGAAGGTTCGGCAAGTCGGGCCGCAATTGGGCGCGTCGCACCGCAGACCACCGCAGGCTGCACCACAGGTCGGGTCGGGTCAGGTCGGGCGTAGCTGAACGACGGGCGAGTCGGGTCGTGCACGACTAGGCGCCTCTGAACGGACTGGGCGTCAGTAAAAACGCAATTCCGGGAGCATCGGGAGTCAGATTTGAGTGCCGTAAAGTGACGAATGTGCGTATCGACGAGCCGCATCTAACCACACAGTTGGGAGGCAGATTGGACACGTGGATAGCTCAAGAAACGTTCTGAGCTGATTTGGAGCAACGGTTGAGTGACCCGGTAGCACTTGGGCAGCTTTGTGCAGGAAATTCCGCAGGTGAAAACCATTGATTGTAAATGACTGTTGTAGGCTATTTTGATGGTTGACAAGCCTTAGAGCTTGGTCAAAATGCAAATTTCCTTTCCAAGGAGCAGGAGTGGCTTCTGTTGGATTGGAACTTGTAAATTCATATTTTTATGAAACATATTATCTGCGCGGACTCATTATTAACACGGAGTTGCCCCTCCCTTGTATGTATGGGCGTACTTGTGGATTGGTAATGATGTTTATGTTTTATTCCGCATAATTGAAAGAACATTTGATAATAACTAACGAATGTTGCTAAAGGCATAGTCTGCATACTTAAGTATTTGAAAAAAGAAAAAGTACGGCAGTGTCGCACCCGTCTACAACGTGGTTGGAAGACACTCGAGGTGTAGGGGCATGACAGTTGGTATCAGAGCTACCTTCACTGGGAGCTTTTTACTGAAGTAGGGACACAGTTGCAGGGTTGAAGGTGGTGTTGAAGCTGAACTATACATTGGGGTTTCTCTTGAGACCTTAGTTGAAGCAAGGCATTTTTTAGGGCTAGAGCTACAATGGAAGAGTTAATTCTGAAGGACTTCGAAAGCAGGCTGCGGAAATATTTGAGAAGAATGGATGAAATTGTAGAAGTGTTTCGTGAGTTGAAGAAGACCCTTTATGCATTGTATGCAGAAGGGATATCCGACACGAACCGGGATGAATTCAACCGACTTATGAAGATATTGGACAGCTATGGAAAGGAGCTAAGGGAATTGGCTGAAGAGCAACGCATGCTTCAAGAGAAGCTTGTCAAGCTTGATTTTGAGAAGATGAAACGCAAAATTATAAAGAGGTATAGTGACATGAAGTCCACTATGACAGAACCGAAGGATGTTGGGAATGTAGTTGAGGAGAAGGAAGAACTTGTAGAACAAGTTGAACCCGAACCAAGCACATTACAGCATCACAGGTTGAACCACACAAGGATGTTGCAGATGTAGAAGATGTCAAGGATGAACTTGATGAACAAGTTGGACTAAGACTGTGCACATTGCAAGCATCGATGATAGATTATTCTCATGAGGATGTTATGACGATGGAGGAGATGAAGGACGAACTTGTGACACAAGTTGAACTAAGACAAGACACATTGCAAGCATTGGTGGACAAACCACATGGAGATCAGTTGCAAATGTGACCATGATCAGGGAGGAACTTGATGAGCAGGTGGTACCAGGATCAAACACATCAAAGACATTGATGAGGATGGAGGACACTCACTTGAGGAGTCTTCATGGGGAGATGACTTGTGTTTCATGGAAGCATAAGGAGGGTGGACCGCATATGGGGATGAGGAATAAGATGACTTCTTTGCTAACACCACGGATGACTACTCCTTGGGTGCCTATGATGAGACCTTGTACATTGATGGAACAAGGGACATGGAATGATACGAACCTTGTTGGGGCAATTTGTGACCTTACACTTGATGGTTCAAATTCCCGGGACAAGGGTGGAACATGATGGCCTTTGTGATGGAAAGTGTCATGCTTAGCCACATAGAATGGCAAGTGCCCGGCATGACCCATGCACTACCTTGGTGGTAGGGCACGTTGGTGGAATGGACTTCTTCATGGCTTCAACCAAGATGGACCTCTTGGCAGACCTTTAGTGGGGGAGTAGCCTTGAAGGAAGTACTCATATGATGGATGAAGGTAGGAGTGACCGAGTGCACTTCACCTTGATATGTATGGACATGATGATGATGAGAGTTGAGTTGAGTTCACTTAGATGAACACATGGGCAGCCACAGTCATGGACATGGACTACATGGAGAACTCTTATAGATGGACTGATGGGACGTTATTCACCATGAGCAACTTGGACATTGGTTGGATGAGCAGCCTATGAGACATTCATATGATTTGCGGGTGAGAACTTGTGATGGAACTCATGGCCAATGCAAGTAGGCTTACCAACGCTTTGGATGTGATGAGGTATGGGAGTTCCTGATAGAGTTGCATTCATTTCAGACTTCATATTATGGTGATCTTGGAGTATCTGACTCATTGAGGAGCTAAGGTCAGGATTGGTCCTAATTTTGATGCATTATGGGATGCATACCTTGGAGCACATTTATGGGGTGTGTTCAGGAGGAGTCACTTGATGGAGATGATCGAGCTAGGACACTTTGGAGTTTGATCAAGATGCAGCGATGGATGCCTTGGTGGTACACACTTTGGTATGGGCTTGAGTTTACTTGACTTAGCCACACCTCTTACTTTTGATGATGCTTGGAGGATGAGTCTACTTTGCATACAAGTAGCACATGGATTAGCATCATGGACAACATGTTTTGGATGAGATGGATACACTTCATGGACCCAAACATGGTACACTTGGATGAGATTCAGACTTGATCGAGTTGATGGATGTGACAGATTGCAGAAGGAACAACCAACGGTGGCATGAGGAGGAGTATTCTCATTGTTTGGACGTTATGGTTGGATTGATCACCCAACTAGTTCGAGCTATGGGGGAATGCAGTACGCTGAGTTATGCCAGGTACATAACAGATTTTGTTGTGTTGAGTTGGTTGGAGTACTTGGTGCAGAGATTCACACAAGATTGACGATGATTGGGGAGATATTTCACGGACATGAACCTTGCTGGTTTATGTGACGATGTTGCGACGATATGGTGCGATGAGACTTTGCGACGAAAGTTGCGATGATACTTTGCGACGATATGATGCGACGATGGTAGCACTAGCGAGGACGATAGTCATATTTGAAGTGGAGGAGGATGTAAGGCCCCAAGACTTCATGGGCGCGCTCGTTGGACGTTTGGATGAGTTCTGGCGCCGTGCGACGAAACGGGCAGAACACCGCACCAGAGAGGCACGGGCACGTGCGTGTAGCGGAGGCGCGTCACGAGGGCGAGTTGGGAGAGGAGCGTCGCACTTGAGCAACGCACGGCATTGGCAAGACGTGTTTGTACCACCAAAGACGCACCATGGACGAGCCAAGCCGACGGGCGAGTCGATGGAACGGCTGACGTGTTGGGTGCGACTAACGCAACACTTCATGGGTGAGCGACCAAACGATGGGTTGACTCGGGTTGACTGAGCGACCCACACTTCACTTGGGCGTCCATATATATTGGAGGACGTGTGGAAGAGTGGAGGCATCAACGAACTAAAAACAACAAGAACAGTCAAGGGTAAGACGTTGGTCACCATGAGCGTTCCAACATCTCGTTGGTGAAGAAACGTAGCAACCAGCGAAGGAAACGAAGGTTGGGCGAGTCGGGCCGCAGTTGGGCGCGTCGCACCGCAGACCACCGCAGGCCGCACCACAGGTCGAGTCAAGTCAGGTCGGGCACAACTGAATGACGGGCGGGTCGGGTCGTGCACAACTGGGTGCCTCTGAACGGGTTGGGCGTCAGTAAAAACGCGATTCTAGGAGCGTCGGGAGTCGGATTTGAGGTCGTAAAGTGACGAATGTGCGTATCGATGGGCCGCATCTAACCACACATTTGGGAGGCGGATTGGACACACAAATAGCTCAATAAACGTTCTGAACTGATTTGGAGCAACATTTGAGTGACCCGGGTGACCCGGCAGCACTTGGGCAGCTTTGTGCAGAAATTCCGCAGGTGAAAACCATTGATTGTAAATGACTGTTGTAGGCTATTTTGATGGTTAACAAGCCTTAGAGCTTGGTCAAAAGGCAAATTTCCTTGCCAAGGAGCAGGAGTGGCTTCTGCTGGATTGGAACTTGTAAACTCATATTTTTTTAAAACATATTATCTGGGCGGACTCATTATTAACAGGGAGTTGCCCCTCCCTTGTATGTATGGGCATATTTGTGGATTGGTAATGACGTTTATGTTTTATTCCGCATAATTGAAAGAAAATTTCATAATAACTAACGAATGTTGCTAAAGGCGTAGTCCGCATACTTAAGTATTTGAAAAAAGAAAAAGTACGGCAGTGCTGCACCCGTCTGCAACATGGTTGAAAGACACCCGAGGTGTAGGAGCGTGACAGGTTTCAACATAAGACATGATCGTCATAACGAGTCCGACTTTACCAATCAATTTCCTCTGTCGACCTTTAAAGGGGATGAGGCTTGGCCTAGGCTCAACTTTCCCATGACTAGTCACCACCCTCGCTGGAGTTTGAACACAAGACGTGACCATCATAACGAGTCTTACTTTACAAACCAAGAGCTCAATCGGCCTTCTAAACACATTTAATAACTAAACTAAACTTTTATCAGTTTTTTTTAGCATTATGTGTTAATTAATTATTAAAATTATATATTAATATTAAAAATAATAAATTTAATTATAATTTAATTTTTTTTAAATCAATATGTATTTTATTTTAATTTAGTTGTTAACTAGTAATACACATAATTATGTTACTAATTAGAACAATGTTATTTCAGATCAAATGAGAACTATTACCTCAAAACGAGTTCACTCTAACAAAAAAATATCAGAATAGCATGAAAAAACAATCCGAAAACGAAAAGTTGTATTATGGAATAAATTTTTTTGGGTAAATTTTCAACAGTTTTTAAAAATGGAAGTAAAAGCCAATTGTTTTTGTGCAAAAAAGAACGTGAAAAAGAAAAGTGTTGATGCTGGAATAACGTCGTCAATTTTATGTGTGCAAAAAACAACATGAAAATGAAAAGTGTTGATGCTAGAATAATGTCACCAATTTTGTGTGTGTAAAAAACAACATGAAAACGAAAAGTAATGATGTCCGAATAACGCCAACCCTGAAAATGAAAAGTGTTGATGCTGAAATAACGTTGTCAATTTTTTGTGTGCAAAAAACAACTTGAAAATGAAAGGTATTGATTTTGGAATAACATCTTTTTCTTTTCGGGGTAAATTGTCAGCAATTTTTAATAGTGACATTAAATATAAAATATAATTACTCTCAAAAACCTTAAAATTTCAACGATAAACATGACATTAAAGATAAATATCATGTCTCTGAAAAGCCTTAAAAAATAAACGATGACATTAAAGATAAAATATCACCTTTATAAAAATAAAATTCCAATGATTTTTAAGCATCGTATTAAAGATAAAATATCACTTATAAAAATTTAAAAAATTAACATATATATATATATATATGAAAATAAAAAATAATTTAAATTTTAAAATATATATATATATATATATATATATATATATATATATATATATATATATATATATATATATGATGATAATGGTGGTTAACTTCCACTGAAACCAACTCTGGTTTATCAGACCCAAATAAAAGAATTATTTAGTTTGTTTTAAAGTTGTACTCTGATGCTCAAAGAGCTTGGAGAGAAGTGTCTCGAGCTCACAATAATTTTGGCATGTTAAAAGGCTAGGAAGGTCGGCATTGGAATAAAGATTCTGAAACTGAGATATAATGTGGGTGTACACAGGGCACTCTAAGAGGAAGTGATTTTCATCCTCAATGTTCATATTCTCACAGAGATGGCAGATCCTTTCCACCCATGGTGTTTTAGGAACTGCCCAACAACCTGTTTCACTATGAAGCTCATGAGAGTTTGTTTTTTTCTTGGCTATATTTTTTTTTTTCTTTGAGCTAGTTAAAACGTAGAGATAATTTTGATCCTTTAGAGTAGGGTTGATGACCTCCTTATAATATCTTAATTTTCTTTTAGCCTCTAAATATTTCTCACACCACATGTATATATATATATATATATATATATATATATATATATATATATGAAAAACACACTTTCAAAAAATATTTTTAAAATTAAAATTAAAAACAAAAAATTAAAAAAATTAAATATAAAAAATATTTAAATTATTAAATTTAAAAATAAATAAATAAATTAAATAAATAAATAAATAATAATAATAATAATTAAATTAAAGAAATGGTCACCTTGGGGTCATGACGCCAATGGGAGAGTTTGTCTCTCGCCAGTCGAGCTGCTCGGCCCTATGGCAATCATTTCATTAATTAAATTTTTTTATTTAATTTAATATATATATATATAATTTAATTTATATTTTTAAATTTATTTGTTTTTGAATTATATATATATATATGTTTTTTTTTTAATTCAAATTATATTTTTAAATTTATTTGTTTTTTTTTAATTTTAATTTTAAAAATGTTTGTTTTTTTTGTTAATGAATTATGTTTTTTTTTCATTATTATTTTATATATATATATATATATATATATATATATATATATATATATATATTTCATTTTTATATTTTATTACAAAAATGAAAATCGCCACTATAAATAAAAATGTTTGATATTGCTTTATTAAAAAAACTATTATATTTAAAATAATTAGTTAATTATATGTAAGTGTAATTTTTATTTTTAATTTTTAAATTACTAATATATTTCTTTATCTTTAAAAAAAATTGATTTTTTTAGCAAATTAAAAATTAGTCTCTTTTGCAGTAGTCTCTAGACCTATCTCCAATTAACTATTTATTAACTTTTAATTTTAATTATATATATATAACTAAATATTATCTTTATAGCAATTTAATTTTTAAACACAATAAATATCTTATAACCCAACAATTACAGAAAAGTAAGTGATTAGAGACTTCCCAGCAACAATATAGAAAAGTATTTTATTTTTATTTTTTAAAATATTCTATATAAAGTATTTTAATTTGTTTTTATTTTTTATAATAAATAGATAACTATAATAATCATTAATACTCCATGGGTAGCAAAAGGCTCAAACTATTTTTTTTTTGTTTTTGAGTGTGGGAATTGGTAATTAGTTAGAATTAAGAGTGACTTGGGTTAAATTTGGGGATCAATCCAACTTACTGTTACTGTAACCCTTCACAATGGGCAGATTCTTCTTCGGGATTTGAATTTAGGTGGAGTGTAAGATTCACCTAGCCAGCCACCGCTTGAGTTGCTTTGCTTCTTAGCTAAATGTTTATTGCGCCGAGACCTAAAATTGACGTATTCTTTTAAAATTGGAAAAAATAAGTATTTCCTTAATAAAAAAATCAATCACTTTCAAAATGTAAAAACAGTATGATCCTTGCTGACTTTTCACCGAAACGACTTCGAGTGAAATCAAAGTAATTAGTTAATACATTTAAGTTTTTCAAATTTAACACAGATGAATAAGATTTACAAGTTTAAGTTTAGTGACCCATAAGTTTTAAATAACAAAAAAAATAGGATTTGGTCAAAAATTATATAATTAAAATTTTGAAAGTAAAATACTCAAAATACGTAATAGTTAAATTGAGCTTATTCTAATAAGTTTTAAATAACCAAAAATCAAATTTTGGTTAAAATTTGTACCACTCGATTTTAGTTATAAAAAAAAATCTCAAAATATATATTAATTAGATTTTATTAAATAATTAACATTCAAAAATATTGTTTTTAACTATTTTATAATATGTTTATAATTTTTTTTACATTTGAAATTATGATAATAATTTTCAATTTTAAAATGCAAAAGATATTTGGATTTGAAAGAGTGTTTGGCAATAAACCATATAATAATATCAATATGTCAACAATATACACTTTAAAATGAACTTTCAAAATTTTCAGCGGCCTAATTCACAATTCACAATTCACAATGAACTTGATATGATGCAAGGGCCTAATTCACAATTTCAAACTTATTAACATCCATCTCAAACTAATTAGGACACACTCTCTCCTTGGCAATCTCGGCCATCTCGACCCTAAAAGTAATCCTGGCAACATAGTTGGCAAGGACCTTCTTGGGAAAATCCACAATATCCTCAATATTTCCCTCAATATCCTCCATATCCAACTCCATGCTATCCCTACCATCCACCTCCACCACAACCACAACCTCAACCATATCCATCTCATATATCCACCCCCACTCAACTACCTATACCACCAATTCCAAACCCATACAATGAAGTATCTCAGCTCACTTACAATGCTGAGATACAGCACTTCCAAACATCTCCTCTTGATCTAGAGGGTATTCATCTTAGTTCAAGAAAGGTATTGCAAAGAAGAGATTTTCTTAATGTCATTGAAGGACAACATCAAGAAGAAAAATATCCAAATGAGGAGATCAAAAGATCAAGGGTTGCACTTGATGAATAGTCGACATCAGAATCATATGTTGAGAAAGTTTCCTCATGTTTACCAGCATTTCCTCCATGTGTCCAAGAGAACAATTGGAAAAAAGAGGAAAATTTGAATGTCATAATAGAAGAGGACATACAAGGTGATCCAACTCAGCAAGTGGACTGGCGGAATCACAACTATATTGACATATGGTTCCAAACAGTCATTAAGTTGCAGCAACACACTCTTCTCCAACAGTACTTGATACAATCCCAGTCAAAACAATTCATCTCTTATATTCAGGTATATGTCAGAGCATGTATTCCAAGTGTGCACTTGATTTTATCTGTCATCTTGATGTTTACATGGCTCCATTGGAAGTATTCCTATACTTGAAAAAGGTTTTTTTTTTTTCAAGTAGAGTAGGAAAGTGAAAAAGAAAAAAAAGGGTAGAAGAATAAAATATCAGGTGAAAACCTCTTTTGAGGTGTCTGAGATTGGCCCACTAATTGAAAACCTCCAAGAGGCGGTCATTGGGTTGAAAAAAATAAAAATAAAAGATCCTTGGTGAAAACCTCCTTTGAGGCACCTAGGCAGGTCTACTAGTGGAAAACCTCATTGAGGCGGCTAATAGGCCTTAAAAAAAAAAATTTGCATTTCTCCATGCATCTCTCTCTAATGAATGCAGCTGCTCTCCAACCTTTGCAAGCGTAAAAACGACAAGTTGGCACAAAAATAAAATTCGATCAACACCTTGGTTAAAGGTAGTCAAACTTGGACTTCCTCCTCCTATGCTTAGAAGCTCCAAAAGGACCTCAAGTAGATTATCACATGCATCTTTAGAGCAACTTCATAACCACCAAAGACAGCTTCAACATCCTGTTGTTGCTCCTAGAGACAGCCTAAAGTTGTGATAGACCAGTGCCTAGGACATCTTATATAGCAAGGAGCATATGGTATAACAGAGGGGGTTATCAATAACAGACTCTCATGCTATCTCTTGTAAAACAAGGAAAATTCATCTGAATGGGACCAAGACCTTCAGAAACTGACACAGGGAAAAGAATACTGCAGAGGCAACATGCAAAACTCCAATGTAAAAGCAACAAACAATTCAGAGATAGCTTACTGTAAAGCGGGCCGATTCAGAAATACCTCACAGAAATAAGTTATCAAAAGGTGTATGTAGTGAATGAAATATTGAGAAGATACTAGTTAACATTGAGTTGATATCCAGATACACAATACCACCATGCATGGGCTTACCAATCTAAGAATCCATACATGATAATAGCGTTTTAAAAACACCCACCCAAAGAAACTGATATAGCAGAAACATGGTTTAGATGAATAGTGGAACAGAATATCGTGCATGAGCCATATTTAAATCGCTTGACTAATTCGAGCATGGGTATCAACTAGGATAAATCCATACCAAAAATCAGTGAGCCACTCGCATTCCAAAACATGATACAGGAAAGATGGGTGAAATGAAATGATTTATTTAAATAACACATAAGAGAAAGTTATAGACTGTGAAATACCAAAGACCAGAATCCTCTTTAACAGATGGAACTCCTCCTCACTGAGACCCTATGGGCTCTGAGCCTTTATACAAGAGTTTTACAAAATGTATACAAAAAGCCTTTCACTGCATAATTTTCTGATAAAATCTGGTACCCTAAATCATCTATTCTTTGGGAGCTTTATAGGAGAACAAGAAAACTCGAAAAAGGGAGTAGGTGATGAACATTTAATTATCTCATTAAAACAAAATGGCGGAGACGTGCACGCCCATACTGCTCAATGACTTTGTAATGATGTTTGTACTCTGTGGCCTGCTAACCGAAATAAATTCACTGGGTAGAAACCTCTTCAGGAACACGGCGAAGCAGTAAGATCACATAAACATTCTGTCCTTTCCTGAAAGAAAATGGTGCTGAAAAGAAATCCTTGAGGTATTTTATCTGAGAATGGTGCCCTCTACCTTCTAAATCCTGAATTACAGCTGAAAATCTTCAATGTTGAACGTTGAATTCCTCGATCATTCACTGATATTTATCTGTTGCTCCATTAATATCTTCATCTGCGAAATCGGCGCCTTGAATGTCCCTGCAAAGTTTGACAGATTTTAACCCTGCTTCTTTAATGTAAGTCTTGTCGATTTACCTTCCCAGGCCTTTGTCCATAATTACAGCCTCTCAAAAAATGGTACTTTGATGTGCTCTACTACTGAAATCAAGACTGTAAATCATGGCGGTTTTCCGCCGCTGTAACCCTGCAAAACACAAAAACCTGTTAAGAAAACGACGCATGGAGATGGTGGATGTAGGTGGTGAAATGAAGGAATAGTGCGGGGCGATGGTGAAAGTGCAGAGAAATGGCGGAGAAATGCTTCGGCAAAGGTTGGAGTAGTGTATGAAATTTAACATAGACAGTGGACGTTTGACCTTTGAATAGGAATATGTAGGGGAGACGGACGAATGTACGATGGGATCACATGGAATGATGACGTGGAGATACGGGGTCAATGGCGTGGCGTGGGTTAAATCTAGACCGTTCGCTCTCAGGAGGAGATCGATGGTGGAAAACATATCGGAGGGCAATGAGACGGTGGGCCAGGGGCGCTATTGGCTTGGATTAACTTCCGCACATCTTCGGAGTGCGATGACCGTTGGATGAAGAGCCCCAGATCGAACGGTGGATATGAATATCGTGCCATATCTTTTGCCGAACAATAACGTGTGATGGAGAGCGGTTTTTAAGCCGTACACGGGGACACGCGGCGCATGATGTATGGAATCGCTCCCATTTGAGGAATACCGCCCGCCTTAGAAAGGCGGTGCGATAGATACTGGGCAGTTTTGCACAGTGAGCGGGTGTGGGGGCCACCAAGAAAAATAGACTCTGGGCCGTTGATTTTACGGTTTGATCGGACGGTAGTCAGGCGGGCTACGGGCGCGACGAATATGAACAAATGTCGTCCGATCTGTATAGATTGATGGCTCAAAATGCGTCCGATATACATTTGATAAGCGCCTTTCAGGCTGGCGCCTGGTCTAGCGCCCAGACTACGTGGATGAAAAGATTAAAAGGGCTAGGGCCAAAGGGGCTAGGCCTTATATATTTTTCAAACGTGGATTTTTGTCCTTTACAACGCAATGTGGGGATATAGGAATGCAACGATAAGCAGAAAACAAATTTCTCAAGGAAAACCGAGGGGTTCTGAAAGGTTCAAGCAAGGATGCTTATCAAAATTTCAATAGGATGTTGATATGATCAACATTGGCTCCACCTGGGGATGGTACGTTCATCCCTGAGTGTGTCGAGAACTGCGCAGACCCTCTGATAATCTTCTATGCAAACTCTTCTCTTCAGCATTTCTATCTTTCCTTTTCATAATTCATCACGATACCCACATTATTTCAAACAAGAGTGAAAACAAACTAATATACAGTATAATACATCAAGCCATCTCTGCCTGAATTAGAACTGGAAGTAGGGTTTAAGAAACTGACCATTTACAAGGGCATCAAGCAAGTCACCCTGTAAATTTTCCAACTTGAAAGTATTGTTACCTCCTTCTTCCACAATTTTGAAAGGACCAAACCAAAGTGGGTCGAATTTACAATGTTTTCCTTTTTCAGCCCTTCGGATATCCCACCTGAGTACTAAATCACCAATCTGCAGATTCCTGTCTTTAGCATGCTGATCAAAAAGGTATTTCATCTTCTCCTGATATTCTGTTAGCCTTTGATTCACCTGATTATATGTTTCTTCCAATTCCACCATCTGGTTTATTCTCCTGATCATATCATCAGGCTCTTCTTGACTTTCCTGCATGGATCGGGCTACTAGTAGGGCTAATTGAATAGGAAATATTGTTGCCTTCCCATAGGCCAATTCATATGGGGATTTTCCAGTTGCTCTTTTGCTGGTAATTCTATTGACCCACAGAGCAAATTTTAACTGGGAATCCCAATTTTTCTGGTTTTCATTTATAGCCTTCTTCAATGCTCTCACCAGGGTTTTATTGGAATACTCTTCCAAGCCGTTTCCCTATGGATAATAGGCTGTAGAGTGAATTAGTGTGATGTTATACTGCTGGCAGAAACTCACAAAATTTGCAGACTTGAAAGCCTGTGTGTTATCAGTCACTATTCTGGCAGGACAGCCAAACCTGGATATGATGTTTTCTTCCATGAACTTTATTATCACAGTGTCTGTGGCGTTCCTCACAGGTATAGCTTCCACCCATTTTGTAAAATAATCAGTGGCAGTTAATATCCATTTATGCTGGCCACTTGATGGAGGATGTATTTCACTTATAAAATCAATTCCCCATTGTCGGAATGGTTCATCCACGTGTACGGGAATCATGGGCAGAGGTGCCAGCTTTTGTCTTTCAGCAAATTTCTGACACTTCTCGCAAGCTCTAACCTGGGCAAAAACATCTCCAAAAAGCTTGGGCCAGTAAAAACAAGCCTTCAGGATTTTTTGAGCAGTGGCCCTCCAGCTGTAGTGACCTCCACAGATTCCTTCATGAAATTCAGCTATAATACTCTCTACCTCATCCTCTGTGAGACACAGGAGTAGGATGCCTGAGGGATCTCGCCAGTATAGCCGGCCATTGGCGACTATATAATTCTGTGATTTCAATCTTAGTGTTCTGTATTTAGCTTTATCACAGCTTGGAGGGCAACTGAGTGTGAGGAGATATTCTACTATCTCTTTGTACCACTGACTGGTGAGGTACTTTATATGTGTTTCTGGAGTAGCTACTCCAATTCCATGTCGCTCTTCTTTCTCTTCAGATACCTCACTTGCTATTATGGACAAATTTATACCCAAAGCTTGATAGTTTGATTCAGACATGATCTTGGCCAACCCTTGTCCTTTGATCAGCTTAGTAGGGTAGATGTCTAAGTCATACTCTTGTATCTTGGCAATCCACTTCCCCCTTTTTCCTTCACTATCCCTCTGAATAAGAATATCTTTTACAGCGGCTGCAGGCACAAATGTAGTGATATGAGACTGTAAGACATATACGCGAAATGCTTTGAGGGATTTCACTAGGGCGTATGCTTGCTTTTCCAATATGTTGTACTTTAATTCTGCATCACGGAGCATCTGACTGAAGAAAGCTATGGGCTGCTCGTACCCCTCCTCATTTTTCTGCAATAAAACTCCTGCTATTGTATGAGGTGATGCAAAAGAAAATATCATGAAAGGTTTAGCATAATATGGTCCAGCTAGCACAGGGGCTTCTGCAAAAGCATTTTTTATCCTGGTAAATGCCTCTCATGATTCCGGAGACCATTTAACTTCATTATTCTTTCTCAGCATGTCAGTTATATGCCTAACTATTTCAGCATAGTTAGGAATAAACCTTCTCAGGAAATTTATGTACCCTAGGAATACTTGTACCTCTTTCTTATTTCTAGGAAAAGCAATACCATTTATAACCTCTACCCTCTTAGGATCTATCTTCACCCCATATTTTGTTACAATGTTTCCCAAAATTTTACCCTCTTCTAATGCAAATAAATACTTCTGAGGGTTTAGAGAGAGACCATACCTTCTGCATTTCTCAAAGGTTCTGCGCAGATGTTCTATATGCTCAGTATCATTCTTTGAAAATACAGTGATATCATCAAGGTAGACTACCAGAAATTTATCTTTCTCCCCAACAAAATCAATGTCCATAGCCCTCTAAAAAGTGGCCCCTGCATTAATCAATCCAAAAGGCATCCTGGCATACATAAATTTACCCCATGGTGTGGTGAAAGCAGTCTTCTTTTGATCTTCTGGGAGTACAGCCACCTGGTTATAACCAGAGAATCCATCCATCATTGACATTCTAAAAGCTCCAACCACCTTCTGCAGGATGTGATCCATCTTAGGCAATGGATAATTATCCTTTAGGGATGCTCTGTTTAAGTTTCTAAAATCCACACACAGCATTATTTCCCCATTCTTCTTCCGGACAGGGACTAGGTTTTCCACCCATTCAGAGTAACTTAATGGTACAATTATTTTGGCCTTTAACAGCTTCTTGATTTCCTTCTCAATAGAGGGAAGCAGCAAGGGATTTATTTGTCTGAGCTTCTGCTTATGAGGCTTTGCATCTCCCTTCAGTGGAATTTTGTGCTGCATAATACTGATATCAAAAGTTTTCAAGTCCTGATAGGACCATGAAAACACATCTTTGTAAGACTGAAACAATTTCTGATATAGCCTTTTATATTCTCCTGGAATCTTCTTGGACAATTTTACAATTTTGGGGTCAGCCTCAGTACCAAGATTCAGGTCTTCTACCTGATTTTCTTCTACCACTTTGCTTGGCTGCAGTGGGACATCATTCTTGTCAAATAATCTTTCTAAAGGCACCAGCCCTCTAGGTATAATGTTTCCCTTTAACTGCAACACTTTATTACCTGCCACTTTCTTCTCCCAATTTCTTTCTAAAGTATCTTCAGACTCAACCTCTTCTTCAACATCAATCTCCATATTGGAGAATTCCCCTACTGTTTCCAGGAATATCTTCATTTGTTCTTCATCTTCAAATACCTTCCAGTGCTTGATGTTATCTGGGATTGACGGCCGATAACGCACCTCAACTTCATATCTTAAAAGAGGGTTCCGAGGTGGACAAAATGTACTAGCGGCCACAGCAAGGGAATTAGCCATCCTATTCTGTTCTCAGGGCATGAACTGGATATTGAATGCCAAGAAGAAATTTTCTACCATGTCCCAAACTTCATTCCTATAAGCCCTCAGTCGTGGATGTTTGGTTTGACACTGATTCCCGACTTGTCTAACCACCAGTTCTGAATCTCCCAGAACTTTTAAACTTTGTATGTTCATGCTCCTGGCTGTATGCAATCCTAACAAAAGTGCTTCATATTCAGCTACATTATTAGTAGCCTCATATTCTAGCTTGAAAGACAATGGAACCCATTTTCCTGTAGGAGAAATCAATAATATTACAGCTCCATTACCTTCTCTTGAATTTGTTCCATCAAAATGAAGTGTCCAGATTCCTGCTTCATGGCTCTCTGAGGGCTGTTCAGTCTTGATATGACAGAAAGATGGTTCATGAGCATAATATTGATCTTCTTCCAGCATCAAGCATGAAAAATCTCCTTCTTTACTATAGACTGGTGAATTTACAGAGTTGTCAGCCTTAGTCACCATCTTGACAAATCTAGTTTCCCTGTATAACCTCCTCTCTTGGCCACCAAAAACATGGATTGTAGCATATGTTAAATCCAACTTGATTGACCCACCAATTTTTGTTCCCCAGGACCTTGACAGTAACATGCTAAAGCGAGCTGGGATGTCAGCCACCACTATGTCCATTACCACACTTTTTGCTGGGATTTGGGCCAGATTGACCACCAAATCTTTGATCATCCCCAAGCATTTAACTCTTTTGGAGTCAAATGAATAGAGGTCTTTGTATGGACGGGTAATTTGTAATCCTAGTTGTTCCATGACTGACAAAGGTAGTAGATTAGGGGAAGCTCCAGAATCTAACATACAGTTATGTAATAGCAGGTCATGAATCACTAGAGATACATAAAAGGGAGGAGTAGAAGCATCTAATTCCTCAACATGTGGACCAAATCCAACCATGGGTCTTTATTCTTGAAGGTTGAGACTATCTGGGGTGAGTGCTGCTTCTGGGGGGATCATAAAAGAGGTGACTTGGGATTTATATGCAGGTTGCTTTAATATTTCAGTCAAAGGGACTGGGATTTTGACCTTCTCAAGTCCTTCTTGGAGACTGAAAACAGGGGAGGACTTTTCTATTACAACCTCTTTTGACTCCTTATTTTCAGCTGAGGGTTTGACCTCTTTTGACACAGGCTGAGTATTAGGGGGAATGACTACTTTTGAAGAGGAAGGAATTTGATCATTAGACTGCAAAGGTTTGTTTAGAGGGCCCTTACCTTTTTCTGTGACTTTCTGCATTGTAGACTCCTTCTGAGCAGGTGCTTCCTTCTGGGGTAGCTCTTCTTCTTGATCTTGAGTACGAGTCCTCTTCCTAGAAGATCTGAGATCATATCTTCTATTGAATTGTGCTTGCATGAAATCAGCAAATTGTTTACAATAATGATCAATTTTTGTGTCTTCTGTGTCTCTGGCCTTTTCTTCTTCTTGCAATGAGCACTCAGCTCCATCATTTCCTTGCAAAGGGCATTCTTCTCCATCACTATTTGAAAATGAAAGATTTGCATCCTCCAGTCCATAGGCAGTGTCTTTAGTAGAATCATCTACTGGACCTTCTGGGTACAATGGGTGTGGTACCTGATCTTGTTGCTCCTTTGCTTCCCTTGGAAATATTTGCAGGGTTGGTTTCCTGTACTGAGGATTGTAACCTCTGTTTTGAGCATTGTGGAAATTCTTGGGGGCTGAATTCTTGGTCTCCAATTCAAGCTTGACCAGTTTACCAGAAAGGTTCTTAATCATTTTGCTCATTTCTTCGATTCTGTCATTAGCTGAATCTCTGTCTTGATAAGAGGTGGACACCTCCTCTTTGCCCCTTCTTCTAGTATCTTGTTCAGATCTTCCTTTTTATTTGCCAGTGGAGGCAAATTTTGCTTCCAACTCTAGTGCATCTGACTGAGCATCATCCAGAGTAGCAGGCTTTCTTTCTCTAAGAGAGAAACAAAATTCTGAATCAAAAGCTGCTACAAAAACAACTCTAGCAGCAGTTTGATGAGGTTTCATATCAGCAGGAAGACTTAAATACAATTTATTAAATATCTTGATAAATTCTGACACCCCTTCATTATGTCTTTTCTTGAGTGTATTGAACTCAGTAAGACAATGTCCATGGTCTTTCTTCTCTCCCCATTTTCTGAGAAAAGTATCTTCCATTATTTCCCAAGTGGTAATAGAACGACCCGCCAATGTCTTAAACCATTTTCGAGCTTCACCATCCAGAGATTGGAAAAATAGCCTTAAGACCACATCTAAATGTTCCACATTAAAATTTTCGGCAAAAGCACAGAAGACCTCAAGGTGTTTTTTAGCATCAATCTCATTTTCCCCATTGAATCTGGGTAAAATCTTCAGATAATCTTGGGGCATATCATTTAACACTTGGGGTAATGCCAGAGGGGCATATTTATTTAGCAAGAATCCTGGAACATTTTCCATTGGAGGAGGTGGGGTATGAATAATAATAGGAATGTAATTAACAGCAGGCTGAGGTGTTGAGGGGAATAATGGTCTGTTAACAGCAGATACTTCAGTGACTTCTTTGACCTCTTCAACCTCAGGAGTAAGGTGAAAACTATCTTTATTTCTGATACCTCCTCGGGTTGGGCTATCTGAATAGTAATAATCGGTATCTCCCACAGCAGAGTCGGGATCTGTCACTTGAGCTTCTTGAGAAGAAGAGGATGGAAATTCTTCTATAGACAATTTAGGGATTTCATAGTGGACTGATTTTCTTTCCCTCCAATTTATTCTATGTATGATCTTTTCAGGGTCAGGCACTGAAGGTATCTTTAACTTAGACGTATCTGACCTCAGGTGTGGCTTACGAGGAGCCAGGACTGCAAATAGATTTATCAAATAACAAATGTGGAGTCGCCAAGGTGAGGGATCTACAACTCTCAACTCTCCATGCTCACCTACTTGAAGAGTGAAAAAAATTTTGTCGAGGCCCAGGGATTTAAATTTTCTCAACTTCGTTCCCCGGAAACGGCGCCAAAAAGATGTTGTCGCTCCTAGAGACAGCCTAGAGTTGTGATAGACCAGTGCCTAGGACATCTTATATAGCAAGGAGCATATGGTATAACAGAGGGGGTTATCAATAACAGGCTCTCATGCTATCTCTTGTAAAACAAGGAAAATTCATCTGAATGGGACCAAGACCTTCATAAATTGACATTGGGAAAAGAATACTGTAGAGGCAACATGCAAAACTCCAATGTAAAAGCAACAGACAATTAAGAGACAACTTACTGTAAAGCGGGCCGATTCAGAAATACCTCACATAAATAAGTTATCAGAAGGTGTATGTAGTGAATGAAATATTGAGAAGATACTAGTTAACATTGAGCTGATATCCAGATACAAAATACCACCATGCATGGGCTTACCAATCTAAGAATCCATACATGATAATAGCGTTTTAAAAATACCCTCCCAAAGAAACTAATATAGCAGAAACATGGTTTAGATGAATAGTGGAACAGAATATCATGCATGAGCCATATTTAAAGCGCTTGACTGATCCGAGGATGGGCATCAACTAGGATGAATCCATACCAAAAATCAAGAGCCACTCGTATCTCCAAAACACAGACACAAAAGAAAGATGGGTGAAGAAAATGACTATTTAAATACCACATAAGAGAAAGACAGACTGTGAAATACCAAAGACCAAAATCCTCTTTAACAGATGGAACTCCTCCTCACTGAGACCCTATGGGCTCTGAGCCTTCATACAAGAGTTTTACAAAATGTATACAAAAAGCCTTTCACTGCATAATTTTCTGATAAAATCTGGAACCCTACATCATCTGTTCTTTTGGAGCTTTATAGGAGAACAAGAAAACTTGAAAAAGGGAGTAGGTGATGAACATTTAATTATCTCATTAAAACAAAATGGCAGAGACGTGCACGCCCATACTTCTTGATGAATTTGTAATTCTGTTTGTACTCTGTGGCCTGCTAACTGAAATAAATGCACTGGGTAGAAATCTCTCCAGGAACACGGCAAAGCAGTAAAATCACATAATCATTCCGTCCTTTCTGAAGAAAAATGGTGTTGAAAAGAAAGCTTTAGAGTATGTTTTCTGCGAATGGTACCCTCTGCCTTCAAAATCCTGAATTGCGGCTTAAGATCTTCAATGCTGAACGTTGAATTCCTAATCTTTCACTGATATTTCTCTGCTGCTCCATTAATATCTTCATCTGCGAAATCGGCGCCTTGAATGTCCCTGCAGAGTTTGATAGATTTTAACCCTACTTCTTTAATGGAAGTCTTGTCGATTTACCTTCCCAGGCCTTTTTCCATAATTACAACCTCTGAAAAAATGGTACTTTGATGTGCTCTACTACTGAAATCAAGACTGTAAATCATGGTGGTTTTCCACCACTGTAACCCTGCAAAACACAAAAACCTGTTAAGAAAACGACACATGGAGATGGTGGATGCGGGTGGTGAAATGACGGAATAGTGCGGGGCGATGGTGAAAAGTGCAGAGAAATGGCGGAGAAATGCTTCGGCAAAGGTTGGAGGAGTGTATGAAATTTAACATAGACAGTGGATGTTTGACCTTTGAATAGGAATATGTAGGGGAGACGGACGAATGTACGACGGGAGCACGTGGAATGATGACGTGGAGATACAGGGTCAATGGCGTGGCGTGGGTTAAATCTAGATCGTTCGCTCTCAGGAGGAGATCGACGGTGGAAAACATATCAAAGGACAATGAGATGGTGGGCCAGGGGCGCTATTGGCTTGGATTAACTTCCGCACATCTTCAGAGTGCGATGACCATTGGATGAAGAGCCCCAGATCGAACGGTGGATATGAATATCGCGTTGTATCTTTTGCCGAACAATAACGTGCGATGGAGAGCGGTTTTTGAGCCGTACACGGGGACACGCGGCGCATGATGTATGGAATCGCTCCCATTTGAGGAATACCGCCCACCTTAGAAAGGCGGTGCGACAGATACCGGGAAGTTTTGCACAGTGAGCGGGTGTGGGGACCACCGAGATAGATAGACTCCGGGCCGTTGATTTTACGGTTTGATCAGACGGTAGTCAGGCGGGCTACGGGCACGACGAAGATGAACGAACGTCGTTCAATCTGTATAGATTGATGGCTCAAAATGCGTCCGATATACATTTGATAAGCGCCTTTCAGGCTGGCGCCTGGTCTAGCACTCAGACTACGTGGAGGAAAAGATTAAAAGGGCTAGTGCCGAAGGGGCTAGGCCTTATATATTTTTCAAAAGTGGATTTTTGGCCTTTACAACGCAATGTGGGGATATATGAATGCAACGATAAGCAGAAAACGTATTTCTCAGGGCAAACCGAGGGGTTCTGAAAGGTTCAAGCAAGGATGCTTATCAAAATTTCAATAGGATGCTGATATGATCAACACATCCCATATCAACAGCTTCAATATCACCTACAAAAATAAATTAATGGGAAGGCTCAGGTATGCTGTCATCTCAACCTTTCTTTGAATCTATTTTAGCTTAAGAAAAAATCAAAAAGTGTGAGAAAGAAAGTTTTTTACAGCCAAAATTAGTAGCCGGGCAACCTCGGCCTTATCTAGCAACTAGCCTCACTTTTTCCACCAAGAAGAGGAACAAGAAAAACGTAAAAGGGACTTGAGAAAGTGGGTAGTAAGAAGTGCATGTAATGGAAGACAAGGAGTGCCAGAGGGGTAACCAAGGGTGAACTTAGTTCACATAAAAAGAACTATGAGTTTATTTTGCATGCAAATAAAAAAAAATAAGATAAAAGGTGGACCCACCATCTCTTGGCATGCAAAATACAAATTTTCTTAAGGCATATGAGGACCTCCATGCAGCACCCATAAGAAAAATAGAAAGAAGATTAGCATGAGGAGCAGCGCATGGGCCAATAAACAGAAAATGAAATAAGCCAGCATCCAGGAAGAACCAGAAGGCAAGGAGGATGGATAAGTTACTCAGAGGATGAGCAACAGTTTCAGTAGGGGGGTGATGATGGGTCTCTAAATTAGACATGAAATAAGGCCCATCTAACCTTTCTTAGGCCCATCTAACATTTCTTATGCACATAAAAGATATATTAAATCTCTCTTTATACACTTAATAATGTTTTCTTATGCTTTAATTTTTTATTAGGAAGGTTTAAAGGTAATTTCATATTTGTGCCTAATATTGGTTATTTTTGTAGAATATTGTGAGAATATTTGGCAGATTATGCAGATTTGGAGAAGGAGATAATTTAGGGACTTTCTCCCTGCCACTGGAATATCAAGATTGAAGAATAAATGAGCACAATATCAGGAAATTATTGAGAAATATTGGAGAGATTAAAGGGGTTTGTCCACCCTCATTAACTATCAAAGGCAACCAAGCAAACTGAAGACGATGTGCACTCAATCTATGGTTTTCTTGGAGTCAAAGTGGGTTCAATCACTATTTTCTAGGGAGTTTTTGGTAGATGCCCTTGAGGATAAATAAAACTGGTCAAGAGCTAATTGGGGTTGATTCTGGTCCATTCGATTCCATTCAGAACTTTTGTTGCAAGCTAAGTTAAGCTTTTTATTATTGTATCAGTGATAAAAATTTCAGAAATGTAACGAGCCTATTCTATTCCTGAAATGAGTAGAAAAACTCCCTTTTACTGATTTAGTTCCAGAGAGTTGGGCTCGTGGGTTAGGGCCCAACCATGTGCCTTAGCTTCTCTGTTGTTTTTATTCTTTTATTTCTATCATTTAACTAGTTTTATTTTTGATATTTTCATTGTTGTTATAGTTTGTTGTTGTAGATTTAATCTGCTTATCTACGCTGTAGAATAGTTGATGAACTCCATAAAACTATGAGGCAACCTTCCCCTCTCATCTTTATCGATAGAGCTCAAGGAGGGTAGACCCTACTGCAGATCAAAAATTCTTTATGGGTTATGATTATCTGTTTCTAGGACTAGGCTAGAATTTTTTTTTTGTCTTTAGCATTCATTGTCCATCTTTCTTACATAATCGACAGTTTAATTGCAGGCACAGGTAGCCACGGAGAAGTTCATTGGCGCCTTCCCGCTTCATTTTCCATCTCTGTCTTCACGACCTGAACACTTTTGTTATGCCTCCATTCCCCTCCTTTCTCTTCTTATAAGTTGTCGTGCCCTTTTTATTCACAAAACACTGAAAGTTTTACCTTCGCCCTTTCTTCCTCGAATCTCCTGTTACCATACTTCGCTCATCTCAAATCGAATTTCTCATTTGGTTCCCTTAATACTTACTGCTCCTATCCGCCGATTGCGATATTCTTTCCGTACTCTGCCACGTCATCCCTATCACAAATCACATTCCGCAATTTTTATCCCCATCGCAAATCGCATTTCTCATTTGGTTCCTGTAATACTTACCGCTCCTGTCCGCCGATTGCAATATTCTTTCTATACTCTGCCACATCATCCCTATTCCAAATCACATTCCATAGTTTTTATCCCCATCGCAAATTTCAACTCGAATTTTCTATTGGTTTCCTTTAACACTTACCGCTCCAAACGCCGATTGCGATAATTCTCCGTACTCCGCCACATCGCAAATCACAAATCCATTAGGGGAATTTTGAGGTCTAAAATGGGCTTCCTAAGGAAAATATACAATCAAAATTCACTCTATGAGAACCAATCACATTTTAGGGGATGACACCAGCCCTTATGGTTGAGGTGGCATTGCTTGAGTTAAAGGTACTTATTTGTCACATTCTCAATGTTGGATAAAAATTCATGGTTAATCATAGTAGTGCTCTAAGTACTTCTAAAGTCAAAGTAAAGTACTCATAATAAATTTCATTTCACACTTTTTGAATAAAAATATATTAGTATAATTTCATATTTCTTGAAAGAAATAATGCATATCACTATACATTTATTATATCATTTTATTTTATTTCATTTTATTTTTATATAGTATATTAATTACTTGTTATTATACAATTTGAATAATATAAATTTTAATTAATAACATATAATATAATTAAGAATTTATAAATTTATATTTATATTTTATTTTAAGTTATTTAAGTACAAAGGAAAAAATGCATTAGTTGTACAATGATAATGACTTCTTCGTGAAAAGCTCATTCTTATTTATAATCACATCAATACAATTTTTTTATTAATTTTATTTTGGTACAACTTTTGAATTGAATTTAACTATGGTTACATGGATTGTGGTGCAAAAAGTGAATTGAAATTTCATAAATATTATTTTATTGGTTTAGGTATTATTTTATTATTTCCTTAGGAGGCCCATTTTAGACCTCAAAATTCCCCTAATGCAAATCTCATGTTTCATGTGGTTTCCGTTAATACTTATCACTCCCGACGCCGATTATGATATTTTCATCGCACTCTGCCAACGGTCCTACCGCCACGTCACCCATCGCATTTCACATTTTGCAATTTTTATCCGGTTGCATTTCGCACTTCGCAGTTTTTATCCTATCGCATATCACATATCGCGCGCGCTCCCGAACAACACTTACACTATCCCTCTGGCTTTGCGATATCGCATATCGCATATCACATATTGCACTTCCGTCCCTCCATCGTAGTTCTACCATCACACTTCTAAAAGCCTCACTCTCCAAAGAATTATTGCGATATAATGAGTTTTAATAAATTCTAACCCCTCTTTTCACTTCTTTAAGCCTTGTCCCATGTGTTCAAGCCCTCCATTAGCATCTTTAGCCCTTTTTCCTCCAAATTGCAAGAAACACTTTTTCAAGTTTAGTGAGATCATGAATAGTTGCATGGTTAGAAGCATGGTAGCATGGTAGATATATCATAGGATAAGTAGAGTGCATTTAGCCGTTTGGCCAAGTTAAGTGTGGTTTAGAATTAGTTTCCTTTCTGCCATTTCTTTTTAGCAAGTTAAATTAGTTTCCTTTCCTGTCATTTCTTTTCAAAAATTTAGTTTAGTTTCCTTTCTGTCCTTTCCTTTCTGCAATTTATTTTAGCTTCATTGAAGTATGACATAATTCATTGAGAACCCCTAGAAGTAGCACCCTTTCGTAGAGCAGAAGAGGATGACATGAGTAGAATGCATTTGTTATGTATATAGCACTGTCACCTCCAAGTTTGTATGAACCCTGGGTTGATAAAGTAAAGTAGGGCAGCCCCTGGGAGTTGCAGTGCTCTTGGTGTAATACCAGGGCTCACCAGGATCCTTGCCATCAAAATTCTTCATATCTATCTTTGGAGTATGGCGGGTCTTCCATCCAACATTAGAGTTTATGAAATCACAATTAGCATTAATTTTTTTTCTCATCATGAGTTTCCTCTACTATCTTTTCGCCAGTAGGAAACATTTCTTGTATCAACTTTGTCAAACCTTCCATGTCATCCATATTAGCTCCCATGCCAACTTCCATGCAATTCATGCCATTCTTCAAACCATCCACGCCTTTCTTCAAACCATCGATCTTAGCTTCCACGCCTTTCTTCAAAATTTCCATTTCATTTTTTGTTTCTCTTTGCAATAACGAAATTTGGTGCACTTGCTCTTGTAATTTTGATATTTCATGTTGCATTTCTTCATCTTCATGAATCCTAGTAGAGCCTTCTAAAGGCTTAATGGGTGTTGAATTCTTTTTTGGTGACATTTTCTAACCCAATACTAATATCTATTCGACAATATACCCTTGGAATCAATTCAACTGATTCTTCAAACAAGACTTATGCAATTCAGAAAGAAAAAAAATACACACATTTTTCTTGCTTTTGAGGAGCTCGATATTGAAACTAAGTTATCTCGGTGATTTAGGATCTTCAATATTTGAAATTTGGTCCTATAGTATCATTCTAAATATTATTTTGAATTACACAGGTTTGAACTGATTTGGATTCTTCAAGAAAAACTTATGCCCAATCTCCCACAATTACCTAATTATGGATTAGTTCAATAGAGTGAACTTGTATGACATGCCACATGTCATTGTTTCCTCCTTCGGCTCTGAAATTGATATACAATAAACTTCAGTCTATGTACTTGCGGCCACCTTTTACAGAATTCCAATCTGATGCTCAGAGAGATATTTATGATGATTTTCCCACGGTCACCTCTTTGAGATGAAATTCGGGAGCCTGAAAAAACCCTAACTTCCACAGATCATACCTCCGAAAATATTGCGAACAAAGATCTAAAATTTTTACACGAAGTTCCTCAGGATTTCAGATTCGCTCTGTAAAAACTTCAGCTTCTGAAACTTCGTAGAAAAAACTTTATAGCCAAAATTTCATGATGACCTATTTGGAGCAGCGAAACCTAGAATCCAAAGCTATGATACCAAATGTTATGAAACCAACTCCAAAAATAGAAGAAAAGAGAGATCAATGCCTTAGAAATAATCCACTTAGAGGGAGAAACCTCCTTTACATTACATAAATGAATAATTCTTGGATGATACAAATGACAAAAACTCCTTCTATATATAGGAGTCTATGGGGTCACAATATAATCCTAGTCGAACTAACAATAATAATGTAAGGGCACAATAATAACAATATTGGGGTTACAGGGGTACAACAATAACAATAAGGGGGTGACAATAACAACAATAAGGGACTACACTAGTAATATAGGGACCTAACAGACCTCGAATCCTAAACTCTATCAACGACTCAGATAAAATATTATTGATCTATGGTGGAAATGTTTTTTTGTTAGTTTTTGGTAACCGCCAAGAAAAACCCTTCACTGAACTCATTCATCTTATGCACAACGAGGGTTTGATGTCGGCTCCTCCATATTTTTCTTACTATGCCTCCATTGCGCCTCCTTGGTTGTTGTTATCCATTCTGGTGTCAACAAACAGAGTATTAATCCCATTTCCAACACACAGGTATGAGATTGCAACGTTTTACAAAATAATGGTGTTATTACATGGTATTTTCCTTTCACCTATCTAGTCTTTCATTATTTTTTTGTCGTTCCTTGCTAGAACCGTAGACCCGTGAAGAAATTCCACTATGTAGGATTTGTATGGTTTAAAATGGTATTTTTAATTTTCTCCCATCTGCACGACCTTTTTCTAGACAAGTTTGGACTCCAGTTAGAGGTCACAGGAATGACCTGAAATGTACATGTAAGATTTATATGTTTTACCAAGATAACCCTTCCTAATTTTCTTAGCTTTCAGTCTACTTCTTAAGCAACAACTTACCATGGTTTATTTGTTATACAGGTACTCGCTTCTCAAAATATGTTTGTCAGCGTCCATAAATTCTACGACTCTCTCCTAGTCCAGGTACTTGGGGTTAATCCTTTCTATTGGGTTCAGTAGACTGTTTTTTTCTCTTTGTCGTAGACTGAATGTTTTATCAGTTCTATTTTTTGGGTAGCCAGAGAGGTTATCACGACTTATTGGTTAAATTCTGTTATGATGTAATTGTAAAGTTCTCATAGATGAGGGTTTCTATAGTTTTGTTACACAAACATGACTCTTTCCTTTATATTTTCTTGTTTATAAATTATGAAATTATAAGAAAATCAAAACTCCTATTCTAGACTCGAAACGTAGACGTAAAAATGAATATTGCGGACATTCTGAGCCCTACATCTAAAAATCTACACCACCGAAACCTCCAAATTGTTAAGAATGGAATTCTTTGATTTAAGTTTGGAGGGTTTCACTATAACTCCAACATATCTGCTTGGTTTTGATTAATAGCGCATATTCGACATATTTCATAATTCTCCCAGTGTTACTTTCATTTATATTAACTTGTAGCTATATATTATTAATGTTCTGAATCATATGTTAGGTGTATTATTTATTGCAAGAGCTCAGTTGTTATTCTGGATCCAATGTTTTGGTTTGGTTTATGTTCCATAAATTCCAGCTAATTTTGCAAATTGTCTTCAGAAATTGATTTAATGAATAATTTTATATGTGTACTGTTGTGGTTTGTTGTACTCAAAGTCTAATTAGCCAGGGACTGTTACCCTGCCATGTAGGTTTTAACCTTGTACAGAAATTATCTGCAAACGAAATCTTAAAAAAAAAAAAAAAATAGCGAGAGCATAAAACATTAGACATAAATACATAGAGATTCTCCCTTGGATCCCAAAACCAGGACTACCAGCTTGATTTTTCATTCCTTTCAATGTGATCTGGGTTCCTTCAGTGCCAGAATTATCCATGATCTTTTACTTCTACAATGTTAATAGAATTGCATTGAAAAGAGCATAAAAGAACCACATGTGCATTCTTAAACAAGAGGAAACATAATGACGATCATTAAAAAAAAAAAATACGACACATTTGATAACAGATTCCACCCAGTGTGCGCTATGTCTCTGGGCTCGGTGTGAAGAGAGTGGAGCCAACTCATATAATGCTAGAAATGATGTTGATGTACATGGACTATTCTTTGTCATAATAGGGACATACACACTCAAACAAAGTGGTTTGTCTCTCCACAAGACATTCTCCTTACAGAAACTCTCACTCAAAAGGGGCTTCCCTTCATCATGACAAGTTAATACAATATCACAATATTGTGGCAAAAAACATCACTGATTAGGGGAATTTTGAGGTCTAAAATGGGCCTCCTAAGAAAAATGTACAACCAAAATAAACTTTATAAGAACCAATAGGATTCAAGATGATGATGTCAACCATGGGGGATGATTCACCATTTTTGGAGTAAAAAAGTAAAAATATTAAAAAATAATAAAATAATAAAACTACTTTTTCAACTCATATTTTCAACTTATCTCTCTAATATTTTACTCAAATTTCAAGCGGGAGTATTCATTGGATGCAAAATTTAATTCCTCATCCAAGGAGTACCCATGTTGCATACTTTTGATGGACTTCGCTACATGAAAAATGAGAAATACATGAAAAAAAATGATTGCAATCACATTTTTCATGTATTCCTAATTTTTCATGTAATAGGGTCCATCAAAAGTATGCAACATGGGTACTCTTTGGATGAGGAATCAAATTTTTTATCCAACGAGTGTTTCACTCGCAATTTGAGTGAACCAATAGGGAGATAAGTTGAAAATACGAGTTGAAAAAATAGTTTTTTCTTTTTTGCCTCTAAAATTTTATGATGTAATCTTATCTTATTTTATTATTTCCATAGTTATTTTATAATTTCCTTAAGAGGCCCATTTTAGACCTCAAAATTCCCCTAATGAAATCTCACAATAATGTGATCACAACCATCCCTCAACTTCATGTCAAAACAGGGATCTCAAGAATAATACATCATCTCAACGATAACAAATAGAAACATAACATTACTACATCATGTACCTCCACTTTTGAAGATGGTCGAAAATTGAAAGGATCAGTTGTTGAAACTAACTACACAGTTGAATTTCCAGCGTCGAGTAGTGTAAAATAGATTATCCACGCGTCTAATTTTTACACCGTCGAAATCTGGACCTTCAGGAATCTTTTAGATTCCCCATGATTCTTCAAATATGCTTCACTATGAGGCACCTGAAATTATCTTGCTCATATGGTGAATCTGACTTCACCATTGTGCTCCCTGCGAAATTTCGTGAAATTTGACAATAAACAGTCGATATCATTATGAAAAGATGAAAATTTACCTCCCTCGCAAATTCATCAAGTTTAGGGTTCCACTCCTGTATCTGGGCAAGGTTCCCTCTGGGTCGTGGTTTTGCACCTTCCTGGTTCTGTTTTTCTGCCTCCATGTTCCAATCGACGCTCCTCTGCCCTTGGTCGAATGATAGAGTGAAAGGTTTAATAGGAATTGGCGAAGGACATATCAATGTAGAGGCCATTGGTTTAGTTGGTAAAAGCATCGGTTTAGTCCTAGGCGGTCAGGGTTCCAACCCCACCGACCCTCAAATAGAATGACACAAATTTGGTTTTTTAAACTAGCGGTTAAATATTTTTTGGAGCACGGTTACGTATTATAGTGTGGTGGTTACATTTTTTGTTGGTCGTTGCATACACACTTGTGGTTGGCTCCACGGTTTATGGAACCACCCAAGAGGCGAGCTAGCCCCACCGGGCCGAGCGGGTTCAAACCCTGATGGTTCTGGCTTTTGGTCTTGTCATATGGTATATGTGGTGGGCGGGGTCTGCACCACGCAGCCCCAACCCAACGCTGATCTCCATTTGTGTTTGGAATATTATATATGGTGTCGTTATTTTTTAACAATAATGTCGAGGGTGTGGTGGGGGTCACGACTCGCCACCCACCTTTCAAATTTGTTTGTTAATTTTAAATAGATTTAGACCCTAGGGGTCAAAAACCATTGACCAGAAAATAAAGGTCATTAGAAAAGTTTTAAAAGCCACAATTTCGCCCTTCTCGATGGCTGAATTTTGTGCCTTGGGTCTCAGTCAAAATGTAGGACCATTAATCCTAGCCCACATGCTAATTTTTACCAAAAAATTGACTTTCTCTAACTTCTTCATGTGAACTCAGATTGGAGTTTCGTTCATACCGTTCAAATCAGGGCGACGAACACTTCGATCTTGAGCTGTTTCGAGAGAAATCTGACCACTTTTAATTTTAACCTATTCTGAGCCCTCTTGGGCTTTTTAGTGTGTCTGGAGCCACCTGGATCACAATGTTACAACAAAAATATATGCATGCCAAAGCATTCATAAATCTCAATCTATTAACCCTGGATTAGAACATAATCGTAGTTCCCTTGACCGGATCTACAAAATACCATGGGAAGAAACCATTATGCCCAAAATATTGTGCAAACCCATGCACAAAACCATAGGTAGGTCCACCCACCAAATATAGGGTGCAAAAATAATTTCAAATCCCTGCCCCAAACCCTGTGCCCCCTATGACCCCTTTTCTATGCTCGGCGCAAGCATAGGCAACCTATTCACCCCCCACTTCTCACCTAAAGCTAGTTGTGGAAATAGTATAACAAACACCCAAAATTCTACCACTTGTTGTTTTATTTCCACAAGGGGCCTTAGGCGAGCTTATTCATTGGTTCATCCATGCAATGCTCATTTTTACTCTACACCAATACAACTTCTCAGTGCTCACAAACTTCGTCAATGCATCTGCAACATTCTTCAAAGTGTCCACCTTTACCAGCAACACCTTTTTTTCCTCAACCATATCTCTCACTTAGTGATATTGAACATCATTGTGCTTTGTCTTTGAATGATAACTTATGGTTCTTAGCCAAGAATATTTCACTTTGGTTATCATAGTCTATACTTATAGCTCACTGCATCAACCCCATACTTTAACACAATCTCTGAAACCAAATTGCTTCCTTACTTGCATGAGTGGATGCCATGTATTATGCCTCCATACTTGAAAGAACCACTACAGATTGTCTTTTGCTCATCCAAATGACTTCACCTACAAATAGGCTAAACACATATCCACTAGTAGATCTTTTTTTATCCATATCTCCAGCCAAGTCTTCATCAACAAAGCAATGGATGTCCAAAACTTTGTCCAATCCTGATATTCCTTGGTAGCACAGACCATAGTCACTAGTGCACGCAAATATCTGAAAACCTACTTCATTGTTGTCCAATGCTCCTTCCTATTTTTGACATAAACCTTATCAATACTCCCACTGCATCTGTAATGTATGGTCTAGTACATACCATTGCATACATTAGGCTACCCATTGCACTTGCATATGAACATGGGACATGTCCTCTCCCTCTTCATGTGCCTTGAGACATTATTCAACAAATAACTTTACACCTCAGGAATAGGAACCTTCACCGATTTACTATTTTGCATATTAAATCTCTATAATATTGTCTCAACATACTTCCTCTGGTTTAAACAGAGCTTCCTCTTTTGCCGATCTCGTTTAATTTCCATGTCCAAAATATAGTTTGCGGCACCAAGATCCTTCATGTCAAATTTGGAGGAGAATTGTTAGTCTTCAAATCATGGATATTTTCTTTGTCATTTCCAATCAAGAACATATCATCCACATACAATACTAAATAAATAACAAGGTCACCAATTAATTTAAAATATACACAGTGATCCACTTTTCTTTTAGTGAAGCCAAGTCCCTATATATATGTATCAAAATTTTTATACCACATCCTTGGTGATTGTTTTAAACCATACATAGACTTTTTTAATCTGCATACCAGTTCTTTCTTACCCTTCACTGCAAAGCCTTTAGGTTGCTTCATGTTGATCTCTTCTTCCAGATCCTCATGAAGAAACATTGTCTTTAAATCCATCTGTTCTACCTCAAAATCAAATGCAAAAGCACCAGAGAAAATTAATGTAATAGAAGTCAACTTGGGAACATGGCAACAGGAGAAAAAATATCACCAAAATCAATTCCCGGCACCTGGGAATAACCTTTTGCTACCAACCGAGCTTTGTATTTCTCCACCTTTCCTTTTGCATTCATCTTCTTCATACACACCTATTTTATTTTTATAGGTTTCCTTCCAACAAACAACTCCACCAGATCCCAAGCTTCATTTTTGTGCAAGGATTCCATTTCATCAACCATGGCCTCCTTCCATAGTTTTCCATCCTCTAAATCCATTGCCTCCGTGACAGTTCTAGGATCATCACCAGTGATAAATAAAGCAATATTTGAATAGAAAGAAGATGGACTATACCTTTCTGGCTGCCTTATTTCTCAAATTAATCTTCTCAAAGCTGGAGTTTTTGGCTCTTCCTCTTCTGAATCTTGTTCTGGTGTAGAGTCGATTCTTCCTCCTTTAGCTCAAACTCTATCTTCGCAGGTTCCTTTGGTAGGACTTCATGTTTAACAACATCTTTCAACTCTCTAAACACCACATCTTGGTTGCACATAACCTTCCTTGTTTCTGGGTTCCAAAGCTTATAACCTTTTAAACTATCCTTATACCCAATAAATATGCACCTTTCAGATTTACCATCCAATGTGGTTATTTTCTCCTTTGGAACATGTACATATGCATCACATCCAAATACCCTCAGATGTGAAAGAGAGTTTCTTACCAATCCATACCTCATGTGGATTCTTACTCTCCAATGCTGATGAAGGTGATATTTTAACCAAGTAACATGCAGTCTCCATAGCCTCTGCCCAAAATTCTTATCCTAACCTGGCACCACTGAGCATGCTTTTTGCCTTTTCCATAAAAGTTTTATTCATTCTTTCTGCAACTCCATTTTGCTGAGGTGTGTATGGAGTAGTCTTCTACCATGCTATACCACACTTCTTACAGAACTATTCAAATTCATTCTTGCAGAACTATTCACCATTATCTGTCCTCAGTACCTTTATCTTCTTCTCTGTCTAGTTTTCTATCAGAGCCTTAAATTCTTTAAACCTATCAAAAACTTCAGATCTCTTCCTGAGGAAATATATCCATGTATTCCTTGAGAATTCATATATAAATGAAACATAGTACAAATACTTACCCATCGATGGAATCAACACAGGTCTAAACACATCAATGTGCACAAGCTCTAATATCTTGTTCACCCTCTTATCACCAGGGGGGAACTCACCCGATTATGTTTCCCATATACAAAATGTTCACACAAATAAAAATCAAAAGATAAATTAGACATGCCTTCTACCATACCATTACCATGCAGTATTCGAATGCCCTTCTCTCCAATATGTCCAAGCCTTTGATGCCACAACATGGTCTTCTATCCAGAGACCACTAGTCTTTCTACTCCACTTTCAGGAGCCATAGAACTCTTACACCCATCAATAACAGTGCTACCCAGAATCTTGTATAGAATTCCAATCCGATCTCCCCGCATCAATACCAGTGCTCCTCGAACCATCTTACAGGTATCCTTCTCGAACACTATTTTGATAACCGTATCATCCATATTGCTTACAAAAATAAGATTTATGGCTGATGCAGGAATACGCTGAGCACCAGGAGTGTTCTAATCCTTCCACCTTGCAACTTCAACTTGAATTTTCCACGTCCGGCGATTATGGCCTTCCTTTCATCCCCTAGGAAGACATCGCCACCATCATATTTCTCATACTCGTAGAACCACTCCCTATGGGGAGTGACGTGAAATGATGCACTTGAGTCAAGCAACCATACCTCATGATCTACATGTGTACTTGAAGAAGAAGCCAAGTACACATCCCCACCTTCATCTGGGGTGGTTTTCGTCTCTGCAGAAGGAGCATCCCTTTCCTTTCTTAGGAGCTTTAGATCTACAGTCCTTTCTGAAGTGCCCTTCCTTTCCGCATTTCCAGCACACATTTACAGGCAATCCTAGAGAATTAGATCTTCATCTAGATTTATATCTCCCACTCGAGGAATTATTTTTGTTTTTGTTCTGGGACTGTCCTCGTACAGACAAGGCATCACCATTCTGGCTCTCCATATTTTTCCGTCTCATTTCCTCCAACAAAAAAGTTGAAACAATTTCATCAAACTTCAAAGTAGTTGTATTGTTACCTATTACAACAACCAAACTATCTCATGAATATGAGAAAACATAGAAAACCAATGCACTTATCTTGATCTCAAAAAAGAGAAAGTCTCATATTTCGTAAAAAAATATTCACTTGAACATAATACAAAAACGATATTCACTATGCTGAAACTATTTATGTAACTATTTATATTTATATTGATATTGATATTAATAGTAGATTCAAAGATGCAATTAACATACATTTAGACAATGGCAAAAAGTCATATTTTTTAAATGCACGGAATCTAAATCACATGAAAGAGTGTTCATCATGAGTGAGAAGAAAAACAATAGAATTTGCTTTCATAACCGTTATTGTATTATGTTATGGAGAAAACTTTGCCCTTTGAAGGATTCCATCAAAAACAATAGAATTTGCTTTCATAACCGTTATTGTATTTTGTAATGAAGAAAAGTTTGCACGTTGAAGGTTTCCATCTCTCTCGGCATCTTAAAGGATAAATCCAAAGGTATTATTAATAAAGTTGTTCATATAAATTAAAATACAATACCCTAAATAAAACATCAAGTATATGTACTTAAAAACATATAAAAAATAATAGTGAATATATATATATATATATATATATATATATAATCAATCTGTATGGAATATAATTATAACTTGTTCTTATTTGAAAATACATCATTCAAGAAAAACCCCAACATCTAAAACAAGATTTCTACATTATTTAGGAAAAACCCCAACATCTAAAAGGATGTTTAATATCCTTTTAAAAAAAAACTAATATCCTTCTGATCATTATGAAGTACTTTCAATATAATTATACGTTCTCTAATAATATGTAATTTTAACTATACATATAAAATAATTTTTAATTTTTAATTATACATATAAATTATCTTTTTAATGTGAGAGAATCTTTTGGTAAAAATCACATCAAAATAATTTTGGTCGACGCGTTTCAAACCAGCCAGTGTGGTTCATCATGAGGACAAGATTTTACCGAAAGATTCTCTCACAATTTATGGATCACAAAAGCCAAATTCCTAATAATTATCTTTTTAATATTAATTTTCAATATAAATTAATTTTTGATATTAAATATCATAAATTTCAACTTATAGAAAAAGGTTTTATTGAGTTTTCTATACAGTAAGATAAATCTATTTAAAATATAGATTTAACATGAGCTAAAAGGAATTAAATTTATTTAGGTGCAAACATTTTTAAGAATGCAAAATACAATGTGTATTGTTTAAATTGTAATTTTGAATGCTATATAAATTTATTTAGGTGCAAAATTCTTTTAGAGTACAAAATACAATTTGTATTGTTTAAATTATAATTTTGAATGCTATATAGAGCACAACATATAACTATAAAAAACCCAAACCTTAAAATATTGAGACCACTTCAAACGTTTTAACCATATAATTTTTTTTTTAATAGCTTTATATAATGTATACATAAACTTTTAAAAGAATATATAATATATACATAGTTAACATTAAAATATTTTACATAACATGTACATCACATAGTTAACATTAAAATATTTTACATAACATATGCATCGACACATTTTATGAATGCACATTAAAATGATTGTTTTGTTATTAATATATTTATAAATATTCATCAATAATATTTTATTGATAAGCCACATTGAATATCTTATTATATACAGCATTAAAATATTTTCTTTTAATATGAAGTTGATATCCATATAAATGAGTTAACATAGATGTTCAAAAAGTTTATTTAAATCTAGTGTTCAAATATTTTTTTAAAGTACAAGTTTTAAACATCTTACTCACACATTTTTTACTTATAATTAATTTACATGAAAATATATTAGGTGACATGGACAACTAACTAAACATGCATAGCATATTTATTTTTACTTTTTTATTATAACCGATATTTCTTTTATTTTCTTTTCTTTTTAGAGAATATTTTATTTTTATTTTAAGAGGGACATGTGTTAAAACACGGACTTAATTACAGATCACCCTTGAAATGAGTTGTAGAATGAGTCTCTCAACTCAAACATGAAGTGGACACATCAATTTATTATATATTGTGCATGCTTTAGAGTGAATGGTACACATATTTCTTTGTAAATGAATAAATCGATATATGTGTGTGTGTGTTAATTTTTTTATTAAACAAGTTTACTTGTAAATTAGTGATGCATGGTATTGGAAGAATATGATTTTACAAATGCATTTTCTAATAAATAAAGGTTCCATTCTACTCCCTGGTTTATTATTCCTGGCACTGGCAAGATATAATGTATATATAATGTATTTGATATATGTGTTGACATTCAATTAGTTTTTAGTTGACCAAAAATTAAGCGTATATATATATATATATATATACGCTTAATTTTTGGTCAACTAAAAACTAATTGAATGTCAACACATATATCAAATATGATTATTTTAATTTTATTTTTCTAGCTTTTGATTGGTTAATTAGGCTTGAGGCTTTACTATGCAATCATGGTTTCCATCGCTAATTGGGTTGAGAGGCTTGAATGCTTGAGCATTTGTACTAGCCTCTCCTCTACCTTGGCACATCTACATTTCAACGTGATTTGGATTGTACTCACAATATCTACTTTCATGCTCACACGCCTGCATCTACGATGTACTACAATATTCAATAAATTGCAATCTTACACAATAAAATCCACCATATTATGGTGTTTGCAGTTATGTAATGTATGATGCATGTGAGGGTCTATCTTACATGGCTGCGTGATGAGTTTTTCCTTCATGGTTATATAATCACACGACTTGACACAAAGTTATGAAAACATCTTAAATGTAGACCATTGATTCATTATTAATTGCTCATACAAAATCTCAAGGAAATTTAATATAACAACATCTCTGCACAATTCCCTAAAACAAGTCGAGGCCAAGTTTTTTCACTGCTCACTCCTGACTCGCGATTACCCAGCGGAATTCACAAAACAAAGTGGGAGCGCAATAAAGCAGTTATAGAGTGGTAAAAAAAAATCTCAAAAAAATTCGGAATTCAATGCAAAGAATCTGGTTGGTTCGGACCCAATTTGATTCGAGGTCTGCTTAATCATGTGCTCGTCAATCGTATGTATCGACTATCAATTGCCAATTATCGGGGAGTCCACATGAAGGTTTATTGGCACAAAATTTTATTTTATTTTTATTTTGTGTTTTATAAAGCAGTTAATTATTATGTCACTATTGTCACATTTATGAATCGCGTTGCACTATTAATCTCATTTGTAGGAAAAAAAAATATTGAAATTTTTAAAATTTCCTATGTTAAATTTTAGTATTGAATTTCTTTTAATGATGATGGTGGTCTGACGTCGGCACCAAGCTCATGAAATTTTATCGTAAATTCCATGTCATAATATGTAAACCACTAAAAAACCTTTAAATTTAAAAAGAGATACATGTAAATATTTTGGAGGGAAAAGAAAAATATATATATATTTTTTTAATTGTATTTTTGGCTTATCTCCTTATAGGTTTACTCAAATTTCAAGTGTAAATACTCTTTGGATGTGGAATTAAATTACACATCCAATGTGTATCCATTGTGCATACTTTTGAGAAGACCCACATTGATAAAAATTGAAGATACATTAAAAAACGTGTTGAACACATCGAACACATTTTTTTGAATGTATCTTCAGTTTTTATCAATGTGGGTCTTCTCAAAAGTATGCATAATGGGTACTCGTTGGACGTGGAATTTAATTCCGCATATAATGAGTGTCTACACTTGAAATTTTAGTAAACATATAAGGAGATAAGCCAAAAATACAATTAAAAAAATAGTTTTATTCTTTTCCCACCAAAATTCATAACTCTTATTTTATTATTTTAACCATTATTTTATTATTTTTCCTTAGGAGGCCACTTTTAGGCTAAAACTTCCTCTAATTTTTATGGTTTCATTTGACAGTCATTAGCTACTCATAATACCAAAGCCGAGTTGAAGTGTATGAAAAGTAAATTTTTGAGGATTCTTGTGCTATCTACTCGCATATTCGAGCACGAATTTGTGGAGGTATGCTTAAAAATATCCCTCATTTCGTGCAGAAACAAGTGCCTAAGATATTCACAATGTGTATTTGTCTTCTTAGCATGCACCTGTTATTATACATGTATGGATTTGTTCAAAATAAATTGAACGAAATTTTAGAAATATCTAGTCTTTTTAGCGGAGAACTTTGTCGTGACGAGTGGAGATCCAATCAGAGAACACATTTTACAGACAAAATTGTTATTTTCATTACTGAATAAGGATTTTTAAACATGGTGATGAAGTTTCTCAAGACTGATTGTCGGTGGCGATAGCTTCTTCAGGAAGCTAAGTGAACTCTCCAAAAACTTTGATACAACTCTTGGTGCATTTATTGTGGCAGGTTGGAATTACTGTTTATCCAACACTCCCCCTTAATTCTAGCCATATCATAGACACAAAATACACTATCGCACAATACATAAGACACAACATACTCTTAATTGACATGCATGTTGTTCTAAGTCCAGTTAGGCTTACAACGTAGTCTAGATTTTCTACAACACATAACTTACTTCTATAAATCTCAAATTTATCCTTCCCACGAGGCTTAGTGAATATGTCAACTACATTCTCATTTTTATGACAATATATTAAGTCAATTTCCTTTGATTGGACCTTTTCCCTTACAAAATTATATTGTGTGTTTATATGCTTTGATCTTGCATGACATGCAGGATTTTTTTCCAATTTGATGGTGCTTTGATTGTCACATCTGATCACTATAGGTCCTTGTTGAGTTTCGTCAACATCTTCAAGGTTCCTTCTGAGCCATATAGCTTCATAGGTGGTAATACATAATGCTTTATATTTTTCTTCAGTTGATGACAAGGAAATTGTTAGTTGTTTCTTACTGCTTCGTGATATTGCTCTTGATCCTATATTGAACATGTATCCAGTGGTGGATTTCCTATCATATGGATTTCCTGCCCAGACAGAATCAGAATAACTTGTCAATTCAACATTAAAATCATTAGTATATTCAATACCAAAATTAACAGTTCCCTTTAAATATCGAAGGACCCTTTTTGCAGCTATCCAATGGCTTTCACAAGGCTTAGCCATGAATTGAATAAGTATGTTAACTGCATAAGCAATGTCTGGTCTAGTAGTAGTGAGATAATTTAGGCTTCCCACTATTTGTTGATACAATGTTCCATTAACCTCTTTTGTTCCATCATCATTTATTAATTTGATATTTTGTTCCAATGGAGTACTCACTGCTTTACATCCTTTCATATGAAATCTCTTTATTACCTCGTTTGTATATTTCTTTATGTGATTAAAGTGCTTCCATTATCTCTCCATACTTCAAGACCTAGACAATTATGAATCTTTCCAAGATCCTTCATCTCAAATTCCTGTGATAACTTCCTTTTTATATCATTAATCATTTTATCAGCACTCCTTGTTATTATTAGATCATCAACATATATAGAGATTAATACTATATTTCCATTTCTATCAAACTTAACATACAAATTAGGATCATTTTTTCTTTTGTTAAATCCCTGCTGAAAGAAGAATTTATCTATTTTCTCATACCAAGATCCGAGTGCATGTTTTAGTCCATATAAGGCCTTTTTTAACTTGCATACAAGGTGTTCTTGTCCCTTCTTTACAAATCCTTCTGGTTGAACAAGATAAATCTCCTCTTTTAAGTCCCCATTTAGAAAACATGACTTTACATCTAATTGATATAGACTCCAATCATATTTAGTCGCCAAAATTATCATTATTTTGATTGTGTTCATTTTGCAACTAGAGCAAAGGTATCTTCATAATCTATACCTTCCTTATGTGAATAAAATTTTGCTGCTATTCTTGCCTTATACTTGTCTATGTTACCATTTGCATTAAATTTTGTTTTGTACAATCATTTTGATCCTATAGGGACTTTATTTTCAAGAAATTATGTTAATTCCCAAGTTTCATTTTTCATTATAGATTCATATTCTTCTTTCGTAGCTTCCATCCATTCTTTATGATTTTTGGCTTGTTCATAATTTCAGTATGCACTAGTTCAAGTATTTCACGTTTTCTTCTATTTTCATGCACAGTATGCACTAGTTCAAGTATTTCATGTTTTCTTATATTTTAATGCACATGAAATTCTTCCATGTGTTGTTTTCCTAGCGCACAACCTTCACATTCAAGGTGTTCACCTTTAATATTTGGAAGGCCTTCTACCATCATTTTCCTTTGTAGTAACATTAGGTCATTATGATTTAAGTATCCATACCTTTGATGCCAAAGGTCTATATTTGACATGTTTGTTGATGCCAAAGCTTGATTCCCATTCTTTGTTACATTCAACTTGTATAATCCTCCAACTCTCATTCCTTTTGTAGAAACCTTGTAGTTGTCATGCATGTCCTTTACCAAACAATGTGATCTCACGAATTCAACTTTCAAATGTTGATCTGTAATAGTAGAGACAAGAATTAAGTTCTTCTTTAATCGTGGAACATACACCACAATTTGAATTTGTTTTTCTTGTCCATTAGGCATTGTAACACTTATATCACAATATCCTTTAATTTCATGTGATCTATTATCTCCTAAATAGAAGTGTATGCCATTATTAACTTCATGATAAGTATCAAACCAATCTCTTTTGCATGGCATGTGGATTGATGCACCAAAAACTATAAACCAAGCATTATCATTATCAGTTTATGCTGATAAAGCAGCAGTGGACACAAATAATTTAAGATTGTTAAAATCATGATTGATTCCCTTATCTCTATCAACATAATTTCCTATATGTCTTCTCTATCTAAATAGATTAGGCCTTATTTTATGCAATTCTTAACAAAAATGACCAATTTTTCCACAATAATAACATACACCATCTCTACTTGATTTGACATTTAACATTGGTGAAGGTGTATCTTGAAATGATTTTTCCTATGGCTTGTTGCCTTTATTTTTCTCCCATGCTTTACCTTTGAAGGTGTGGTTCCCTTTAGCCATTAACGTTAAATCTGAATTAAATATGAATTGGGAGATTTCTTATTAAGGCTTCTTCTTCGCTCTTGTTCATTCATAAGTATACCTGCCAACTCATTAAACATATGAACCTTCTCTCTAGTTGCAAGAAAAGTGATAAACATGTGACATTCATCCAACATTCCTTTTAATGTCAGTAACCAAGTCTATACGAGATATTGTTTCACCAATGTCACCTAATTTATCATTTAGATCCTTAATTCTAGAAATAAAATCACTGATGCTTTCATTTTCTTCCATCTGAATTGAAAGAAGCTTACTCTTTAAATACAATATTCGATTTGTAGTCTTTGTATCATACATTTTTTTTAGTGTCCCATGTCTCCTTTGATGTTTTTCACTCTCTAATGTGTGGAATAGTTTTGTCCTTAATGGACATCTGCAAAAGCACCTTCATTTTGTTTTTTCTTCGCTCCTAATCTTGAATTGCAACAACTCTGGCTTGAGGGGGCTCTGGCTTGAGTTCAGATCGAGACACAATCGTCCATATATTGTAGCTTTCTATCAAAATTTTCAGCTTAAACTTCCAATTTGCATAATTCTCACCATCTAATTTATTAGAGTGAGATAAATAAAATTCCACCAATACATTAGCCATGATACTAATCTTATGAATCCTCCAATCACTACATACCAATAACTTTAATAACTAATTTACTTAGTCTTTAATAACATGTACTTTATTAATAATTTAATGACTCCTTGATCACATATATATTCCCTCAAGCACAAGTCATAATGTTATATTAAACTTCACAACTCAAAAAAAATACTCATTACACGACATGACTCTTTCCAATTTTTTATAAACCAAAAAAACTCTTATTTCACCACTCCACAAGTGATTTATCAATCTTTGAAGAGTTTTTCTAAAATGAAAACACCAATATAAAGAGACCCATCACTAATCAACACCACAACCCACTTTTCACTTAATTAGAAACTTCCATGAACTTAGGAGCCCAATCGCCCAATCTCAAAACATCCGCCACAGGTGCCAAAATTTACTATTCTTTTTACTTAGTTCGAACTTATGAAACACTCTGGACAATTTCTGAAAGGGTATGATGTCTGTTTGAAATTTAAGAAGAGTCTCTGCATTATTTTCATGCTGAGGGAAGATGGCAACCCATTGATTCAGTGAGAACTTTGAATCTTAATTCCTCCAATCATCGCAAATATCTCTCTGAAAAACTGGAGGGAAAGTGGCGAATAACTTTAAGGATTCTACTTATTTGTACTGTAGCCTGTGGATAGTGGTAAATAGAATTTCTGAAAATTCAGTAGTATTTGTGCTCTAGTGGATCATACACTATATGAACATTTTGCATATGTTATTCCTAGTTATTAATCTACACTGTGTTATCACGACTTTTTATATTATTTATTAGGATCAACTGAACTGACAATTAAAAAAAAGGAATTAAATCCTTACGTCATGGCATTGTACAACAAACTTCGGACCTACAGCCCAAACCCCTTTAGAGATATTCAAGGATAAAGGTAAATGTTAAAAATCACTTTGTTAATATTTTTCATGAGAATTTTTATATTCTAATTATAAAAATTTGCTACAATCAGTTATCTTTCTATCTAGCTCTCACTTGTGTTCCATCCCTTTATTAGTGGATTTGCCATGAGCTTTTCTTAAATAAATTTGTATGAAGTATAATCCAAAGTATTTTAAAAACAAACAAAACTATATGCACATAATTTATTTATAAAGGAAACAGTAACATGCCACCCGTGACTATGGTTTAAATTATATTTATAAATATAAATAAATTAATTTTAAACATCAATTTCAAAGTAAATTTAAATAAAATCAATAAAAAGAAAAGAAAAAACCAAAATATCTTCTGGTAAATGCTTCTTCAATACAAATGGTAATTCGTTAGTGCCTAGTAAATGCAAATGGTAATTCGTGAATAGTAAATGAACCTAGCTCAGAGCTATTAAGAGATAAATGGGCCTACACTTTTCTGGGGTGCTCAATTTTTTCTTTCCTTTGCATTAAACTTTGAATTAAAACATTGAAGTGGACGTAAGTTGAAGTACAATGCTTCTTCTGCATCTAAATACCTGGTTAACAGAGATTGAAATTCCTTCAAAGTTCACATGGATAACGGCACCATTACTGCAATACTTCGGCCGCCTTAAACTGAAAAACAGAAAAGAAAAAAACAAAAACTGCTCCAAAATATTTAAAAATTGCATGGTATAACTTAAAACCCCCTTGGTTTCCTGGCCGTCTTTCTGTCATTATCAATGGAGAAAGGATGCATTTTTCCAAATTTGGTCAGAAATTGGAAAGGTTGTAATCTATTTGATTAATGTTATTCAAAAAAATTGTGAGCAGATCTGGGATTATATTTTCTAGATTTCTATTAATTAAACCAGAGTGTGTCAAATTAACAGTTATACCATGACGCTGGAGTTAAAAATCGTGATGGCAGGCATTTTTCTATCAAAGAATTATTCACAAAGCTCATATATTTTTCCAATGAAAAGATTGAATGATTCATCAAAGTACATTTAATACAATATTTTCTTTTTATTATAAACTTTAAGATATATATCAAATGCTTAAAGATTTTTATGAAACTTAGCTTTGGGTCGAACTTTGTACCACAAATTTACTAAAAACTTATTGTGCTCCAAAGTCTAAATTAAAGTGGCTATAATAAATAAACAATTGGCCATCACATGACACACTTTCATATACCTAAAAACTTAAGTACCCAACCAACCATGAGTACATCATGGTACTCATCAATTCTCTAAGAAAATAAGAAATAGCTAAGAAATGGGATGTGTCCAGTACATTAATCTTACATTCTCTGCATTAGCCAATTTAAGGAGTTATGTTGCAACATTTATCTAATAATTTTTTTTTAATAATTTAATAAATAATGATTAATACAATTTAATAATATATTAATATGGATATGTTCTCTTTGCTTTCTAATAAAAAAATTTGTAATAATTTAGTTATATTGGTAATTTTTTGTTTTCTATCTTTTTCAATATATTTTTCATTATCTTTTTACAAAATTTATAAATATTCTTTTTGTCATTTTACTCATTGGTAATTCCTATCACTGTCCACTACTAATATGAATGTGCTAGTGTGAAAAAAAAAAATATATATATATATATATATATAGAAAACAAAATATTTATCACAAATAATAGTTCCATAAAAGCATTGACAATAATATAGATTAAATATATAAAAAAATATTCTATAAATACTATATGTTAATACATGAGTGAAACAAGAGCCAAGTGGTGGCAATATCACTCCTTTTGCCTACTTGGCTCTTGTTTTTTTGCATAGGATTGCACTAGAGAAAAAGTTGTGGGAGACTATGAGAAAAAGTCATGAACAAATTTCACAACTTTTTCTCTACCCCAATCATATGCAAAAAAACAAAAGCCACTTAGAAAAATGTAGTGATATTGCCACCACCTCACTCTTATTTGTATACATAACCATATATTTAATGTGTGTGTGTGTGTGTGTGTGTGTATATATATAAGATTTTAATATACCAACTATAAAAGTTTATATTTACCTTATTATTTGTGCTCATCAATGCAGATCCTTCCCATTGGTAAAGCCGTTGTTTTTATGTGTTTTGTAAAGCAGTTATATTCTATTTCAATATATTTTTCATTATCTTTTTACAAATTTTATAAATATGCTTTTTGTCATTTTACTCATTGGTAATTCCTATCACTGTCCACTACTAATATGAATGTGCTAGTGTGAAAAAAAAAAAAAAAAAAAATATATATATATATATATATATATATATATATAGAAAACAAAATATTTATCACAAATAATAGTTCCATAAAAGCATTGACAATAATATAGATTAAATATATAAAAAAAAATATTCTATAAATACCATATGTTAATACATGAGTGAAACAAGAGCCAAGTGGTGGCAATATCACTCCTTTTGCCTACTTGGCTCTTGGTTTTTTGCATAGGATTGCACTAGAGAAAAAGTTGTGGGAGACTATGAGAAAAAGTCATGAACAAATTTCACAACTTTTTCTCTACCCCAATCATATGCAAAAAAACAAAAGCCACTTAGAAAAATGTAGTGATATTGCCACCACCTGACTCTTATTTGTATATATAACCATATATTTAATGTGTGTGTGTGTGTGTGTGTGTGTATAAGATTTTAATATACCAACTATAAAAGTTTATATTTACCTTATTATTTGTGCTCATCAATGCAGATCCTTCCCATTGGTAAATTCATTGTTTTTATGTGTTTTGTAAAGCAGTTATATATATATATATATATAAAGAAGAAGTGTATATATATTAGAAGAAGTATTTTTTTGAAATTTTTATCTTTCACCACTTATTTGATTTGTTTAGGAAGTGGTTTTAAAAGTTAAATTTTTTTAAGTTAATTTTTTTTTTCTACTTATTTATAGTAAATGTAAATTTATCTACATTATTTTTAATTTGTATTTTTTTTAAATATTATACTCATTTACTTTTTCCAAATTATATTTTTTATTTTAATATTATACTCATTTACATTTTTAATCTGTATAAGAATGAAATGAAAAAATTATATTATATCGAAAATTACATAAATTAACAAATATATATTAAATTAACAATATTTAAATTTTTCTGCCCAATAACTTGTGAAAAATCATAATATTGAGTCTGAAAGAAATTTTAAATGTTTTCCTCTTATTTAAAAGTTAAATAAAATAATAAAAATAAATTATATTGAAAAAGACTATAAAATCGGGAAAAAAAAACTAATTTATATTTACATTAAAAAAAATAGCATTTGCATTTACATTATAGGGCCATTAAAAGAAAAAATGGCATTTGTATTTACATTAAGGTTATGCGTATTGAGTACTCCTTGTTATTTAGAGCATTTTCGTTCAGGAGTGATCACTCGACGAGTAAATGATTAGAGGTGGAACAGTATAGGGACACTCCTTATTCACTTACATGAAAGGATCCAACCATATTCAGGAGCAACGCTGTTTTGGTGATTTGGAGAATTGCAATGAGAAATAGTAAAAGTAATATTTTTTTCTTATATTTAAATTAATAATAAAGATTTATAGTATTTCAAAATTATATATATAATTTTATTATATTTATTAAAGAATTTTACAATATTATTTATTTATAGTAAAGAACTTATTATTTTCATTTATTTTTATATATAATGATGCTTAATTTACAATGAAACCAAATATTGTTTATATTATTAGTCTTTTCCAAAGTAAGGTTCTAGCAAGGAGTAAAAATGTAAATATGTAGATTTACTAGTAATTATTACTTACCAGAAATTTATATAGTCTTTATCGTATAGTGAGCAATTAATTTTTCAAATCAATTTATATTTTTTTCTAAACACATAATTTTCACTTAAATAATTCTTTAAGGAGATTATATAATGCACTCTCAAAACTTGTTTTTTCTTGTATGTAAATAAAATTTAACAATTACTAATTATTGGTTAATCTACATTTTAACTTATAAAGTCTCTATCTTATGTGGTTGTAGTGGCATTAGAATTTACCTTATATTATTGATTTAAAAATTAATGATTTAATTATTTATTGTAATGATATAATTTTATACATGTGAATGATTTAAAATATTCAAGTGGTTTTTTTTTTTAATAGGTAATTGTTATATTGTTAATTTGAAAATTTATGTAATGATATAAGTAAAAGTCATGATATCATATTAAGTAAAAATTGAGAGATGCTCACACAAAGAAACAATTTTATTACACATTACAAATCACACAGATACATCACATATTTATGGTGCTTGTGAGATCCAACCAATTCCAAATATGAATAAGGATGTTGAGATATTCTCTCAAAATCCACCAACAAATCTACAACCAATTCTAAACTAAGCATGGAAGAATTATCTTCCAAGTCTCTCCCTTAATTCTTACATGCACAATTACAATACATATTATAATAGTAAAATTGATCTTTGTCTTACTACTCTACCCACTCCGCAGTCTTCTGGACTCAACTCTTTCTTTCTCCACATCTTCGAGCTTACCTTTATACTCATTTAAAGTACACCCCCTTCACATTAATATTGACAACTAGGCTCATCCGGGCTTTCGTGATAACAATTGTTAAGTAATGAACCATCTTATGGACCAATCATCATCCGTCGTATATTTTGTTTTAGGCTATCCATCAGTTGCTAGGGAGTCAATCTGAATATTGAAGGTGTTCAAAAATTGATCAAACAACTTGGGGTATTTCACACACATAGATCTCATATTGTAACCTGTAGTCATGAGTTTCCTAGTACCAAGAACAACAAATCATAACAACAATATGTAAACACAATTAAACGAATAATATACTTAGAGGTTTCGAGAAGCTAAAAACCATTGATTTAAACTATGTTATACTGCACAATAATTGGTTTTGCACCATATACAAACTTTACATAAATATAATGCAACCTATACACATTCTATTTATGCATTTAATTTGTTGAGCTGAAACATATAATGGAAAAAGAAAAGAATAAATTGCATCTAATTGATTTCTACAAATGTAGATCAAAGTAGCTCTAGCTTAGAAACTATTACAGAGAATTCATGACAGGGAAACTGTGAATTTTGAGAGCATATCTTCTCTGAAACCTGCCTAGGTCCACCTGCAAGAAGCCCATTGACCATATGAACTTGACAAGCTTTATGAAGCTGACAAATTCATCATATCACATGTCAGAAAGTTCTCTGACCTACGACAGTTTGTCTCACCCCAACATGTTAGAGGTCAAGGCAACGCTAAAAAAACTTCGCATCGCTCCTTAGCATGAGCGTGAGCCTTTATTCTCTCATAGAACCAGAAAAGCACAAACGAGATTGCTTCCTCCAGTTGTGTGCAATTTTTGCAAGAATTGATTGTAGCAAGGCATCGGGCTGGTAATGGATTGAAAAAGCATTCACAAATCAATTAGACGGGGTACCATTTTCCAATTTGGAAATTTCCGAAGGGGTAAAGGCCGGTACAGATGCTATGGAAGATTCAGTATAAAAGAATGGTGCTACACAGAGAAAAGGAGTTACTATTGTTGTCAAAGGTTGATGGTTTTTTTTTTTCTTTCAAAGTAAGTATTGTTGGATTAATCATTGCACTTCAATAGAATTTGTAATTCCCACCCTGGTGATCTTAGTTACCGGTTTGGAAGTTTACCAACACCTGCAGATTTTGGTGTAACAACAAACCTCTACATGGTATCAAAGCACAAGGATTTGTAATTAGTGCACAAGCAATTTTTATTTGCAGGTTCAGAAGATTGAAGCAACAACAAAGAATGGAGTCTAAATTGGAGTTTCCACAATCGAAAATTATTACTCCATATAATTACTTCGAATGGGAGCCAAATATTCTACTTCATCTCATAAGTAGGGGCTTATTTCAAGTAACCATGTAAACAGAAGTTGAACCAACATCGACAGTGGAGAAAATAAGATATTTCAATTGCATGGACGAGGCCTTCGGCATCCTATGTTTATCTATCTCTCCAGAACTGCTATTTCATGTTGAATCATGTTCAACTCCAAATGAAGTATGGAAAATTTTGGAAGGATTGTTTGGAACATGATGAAATGCAGGGTCACATTCTCAAAAATGAGTTAAACTCATTAGATCCAAGAAATTTTGAGAACAATCAAGATTTCTTCACGAGGTATAAAGCCTTGTTGCTTCATATGAAAGGATGCGGGATCGACAAATCCAAGCAAAAAAGTCAATTAATTCTTTCCATTTTATCAAAACTTGGTCCAGAGTCTGCAGTATTCGTCTCTACATTCCACACAGTAAGTTCTGCAACTGGTGCATCTTGGAAGATTCCCTCAGTGCATTCTTTTATTCGGTCTTTGATGCATGAGCAAGATAAGCTCATCAAAATGGGCACACTTAAAAATTCCAAAGTGCATGCTCTTACTGTGCATGAAAAATGAAAGGAAAATTCTAAAGACCATCAGAAAGAAAAAGGCAAGAAGGATCCTAATCCAAGAAAGGGAGGAAATCCCAAACCTCTTGATGGATCATCTGGCTCAAAGGAAAGGAAAGGAGCGAAAGGGAAATCAATGTGCAATTATTGCCACTGTGGTTTTCACCCTGAATCTTCATGCATGAAGGAGACTATATATCTTATGGTGTAGAAACTGCAGTAGCACAATCTTATAGACCACTTCCTAAGAATGCCCAGAATAAGTTTGGAGAAAAAAGCACCAAAACCAAGAGGTAATGGGCGTGCTTTGATTTCTCTTCATTCTACACCGCAAGAATGGATCATCGATTCAGGAGCTTCACATCATATGGCTTCTTCAAAGGAATCCTTTTCTTCTCTACATTCATAATCAGGACCTCATATTCTCATGGGGGACAATTCTGTAGTTGCAGCAACTAGACAAGGAAGAGTGCAATTTGAAGATGGAAGTTTTGAGAATGTCTTGCATATTCCAAGGCTTTTGTGAATCTTCTCTCAGTGTATCAGATGACACACACAGGTAGCGGAAGGAAATTGGAATTTACCCCAGATTTTGTGAGCATTTATGACATTCAAACCAACTTGAAGATTGCATCTGGCAAGGTAAATGATCAATCTCGTTTGTATGCATTTTCTGATTTTTCTCCTCAATCAAATTCTATTTTGCTGCTTACACATGCAAATGAAGAAAGTAGGATTTGGCACGACAGATTTGGGAACTAGAATTTCAAATATATTGAGCAGCTCAACAAGCAAGGGATGGTCAAAGGATTTCCAACCATTGAATTTTCAAATTGTGTTTGTAATGGATGTGCTCTTGGAAAGCATCCACAAGACAATTTCAAGAAGGGGCATGCTTGGAGAGCCTCTTCACCTTTGGAACTTGTACACAATGATCTCATGGGTCCATTTCCAGTGCTTTCAATGAGCAAAGCAAGATATGTGTTGTCATTTATAGATGATTACACGAGATTCACTTGGGTTTACTTCTTGAAACTCAAGTTTGAAGTTTTTCAATATCTAAAGATTTTCAAAGCGCATGTGGAAAATCAGTATGGAAAACGCATCAAGATGCTCTGCATAGATAATGGCACGAAATATGTCAACAAAGATATCAAGAATATTTTTAATGAAGCAGGCATACAGTTCCTTACATTCCACAACAAAATGGGGTGGCTAAAAGGAAGAATTGATCTTTGAAAGAGATAGCCAATTGCATGTTGCATGCAATATCTCTTTCATCAAAATTGTGGGTTGAAGCTATCAATTGTGCCTCATACATCCATAACATATCTCCTCATAAATCTATTACTCCAAGTACATTTTGAGGCTTAGACTGGCATGCAACCTAAAGTCAGTCATTTCCGCATTTTTTGATCTCAAGCATGGGGCCTCATTCCTACAGAGAAGAGAAAGGCTTTGGAGCCTCAAATTAAAGCATGCATGTTTGTTGGATATTCTGATGAAGTCAAAGGGTACAGATTTCTTGATATCAACACTAAAGATATCTTTATTGAAAGGAGTGTAAAGTTTGACGAAGATATTTTGCATGTACCAACAGATGAAATTGTTACTAAGTTTCCATCACCACTCATTGATGAGCATGCAGATGAAACTTTAGATCAGAATTCTGATCAAGATGAGCCTTTTCCTGTGACACCTATTGGACCACCAGTTGTTCAACATTGAGATCATACTTCCGAATGTAGTTTGAAAGATTCTCGACCACCTTCAACACAAAAATGGCATAGCATGAGTGATATCCTTGATGATCCTGCCTCTATACCTCATTTTGAGGACTATCTGCAAGCACTCTTACCTATGGAGCCATGCATGCCCATGTATTCTTATATGATGCATGCATCTGATCCACAGACTTATGCAGAAGCAATTGGGCATCCTAAATGGGAAGCAATAATGGATGAGGAATATAACTCCCTCACTGAGAACCAGACTTGGGATTTGGTTCCGCTACCTTCCAATCATAAACTTGTGAGGTGCAAGTGGGTTTACCGGACCAAGAAAGCAACAAATGGTCAAGTTAGTCAATATAAGGCACGGTTGGTAGCAAAAGGTTTTCAACAGGTACATGGTATCAGAGCCTGGACCCAAGTTCAATTCCCCCAAGCTTCGATTGAGGGGGGTGTTGATTCCCCGAGTTGCGTTTGAGGGGGGGTGTTGGAGAATCACCACACCTCTATGGAATCCGTAATTCCCACCTTGGTGATCCTAGTTACCGGTTTGGAAGTTTACCAACACCTGCGGGTTTTGGTGTAATGGAAAACCTCTACAAGTATGCCAATGATAACATTAGGAAGAATAAGGGTAAGCTGGCAACCGTAACCACCAAAAACTCATAGCAGGGCCAAGTGATGCTCTGGCTGCAGAAATGGAAACAAACCTGTTGCGCTTCTCCACTCACAACATAGTGCGCACAACGATTTTTCATGGATACGTGACATTCAATTTGCATGTCTCCTTGCGCAGGCAACACACCATACTAGATCATCCATCGCGCTCGATCACCACAAATTTATTAACACAAAGGAACGTTGGCTCCATAGAGAGAGAAAGGAACATCGTGATTATACAGCTTTGTCATGAACACTCATTGATCGCTTCTGCTCTGGTCACTCCTTCCAATCACACCAGAGGAGGACAATAAAATAAATATTAAACTCAACATTAAAATAATAACAAAAAAATCACTCAAGCTAGACTAATTCTGAGCCCTCTCCGAAGGGAATCAAGCCCATAGAGGCTCTGATACCAAGTATAAAAATAGAGATATATACACAAAATAAAATTTATATTACATACACTGCAGATCACAAAGATACACACATTTATGGTGCTTGTGAGATCCAACCAATTCCAAATATGAATCCGGAGGTTGAGATATTCTCTCAACATCCACCTACAAATATGAAACCAGTTATAAACTGAGCATGAATAATTATCTTCCAAGTGGTATATTTATGGATGTCATCTTCAAATTATTGTGCTCATCCCATGTGCCCTTTGTAAAAGTTATTTGATTCTTATCATGCCATTTCAAATGGACTTAGTTAAAGTTATTTGAGTTATTTACCATTTTCATAATTCACACATCTTCTTGTTTATAAAGTGAATGAGTATCATCTAGTGAACACTCACATTATCTTCTATATGTCAAATAATTATCAAATTTTATATAATTAGATAAATTTTAAGCATAATGATTTTTCAGGAGAGAATTTGATAAATTAAATTTTATAAAAGACAAATTATTTTATAAATAAAATAATTACTTGAAATGGAAATACTCTCCCTCCAACATTATGGAAAATGCAAGAAAGTTCATTCCTTCTATTCCCCAAAAAACAAAAAACTTTAGAGGGTTGAAGTTATAAACATTAAAGAGTTCATAAAAAGATTTAATCATGTAAACTCATTGGTAGAGATTTTTACTAAATTGGCACAAGTTGTTAGTTGATGTTTAAGAAATTTCTATATTCTCTACCACATGTCTAATCGTTCCCAAAATTTTCATCTCCTTTATTAGATGTTCGCCAACCCATGCCTTTGTCAGCAAAGGCCCGTCGTAGGAGGAATTTTTAATAATATAAATGGTGACATTTTTTTTTCAAAGGAAAAAAACATTGTGCTTTGTATTAATAAAAACGAGTACATATTACATCATGAACCATATATTATGCATGTCACTGTCTCAGGCCAAGGTATTCAAGACATAAAAAATCACAAAACATATATATACCAACATTACTGAACAATTAGACAACAAGGCATAAATATAGTGGAGGCATGTAAAAACATATATAAACTGGATGATCAGCTCATTGCAGAATACTCCTTCAATAATACATCCCAAAAACTATTTCCTATTTATTATATATGGATGAAATATCTGTAAGATCCAAAAAAATGTTATGAAAAAGGAAGATCTCAAAAAACATATCTAATAGTACCATATAGTGAAGTGGTTGTTCATGGGAGTTGTATTGAATTCACAACATGTTGGTGATTGTTTTCAAAATATCCATACTAAATGTACCCATATTGATCCTTTAAGTCTGCTTTTGAGAGAGTATCTACTACCATATTCTCCTTCTTGTAGATGTGTTGTATTGTGGTGTTTTTCATATTGGCCACAAGATGTTTTGTGAGCTTGATCTAGCCCGCTAGCAGTGGTGGTCCAAATGAACCAAAACCATTAATCACATCTATGATAGTCTTAGAGTCACCAAAAATATGTAGATCCATTACCTGTAAATAGTTGGTGAACCATAGCAGACCCCATAGGGCCATTATTTATGCCTTTGTGTTTCTTCCAGGTCCACCATTCCAGTGTAATTTGTAATGTTGTCTATTTTTCAGTGAGATCCATGCTCCACATCCACATTGACCATGTTGTGCTGCAACATTAAAAAAACCTACCGAAAAGGATATCTGTGGGGGGAGATCTAAGAGAGATAGATCCTTAAATTTATCACTCGGGAAAGTAGTATTATCTATCCATGTAAAGATTCTACAAAATATCTGGTTGTATATAATCAGAGTTTCCTCAAACAGGAAATGATTCATAGCCATCCATACCTCCCAGAAAAATAAAAAAGGTAATGTCTGATATTTGTGAGGACCCTTATCCCACATCATAATGCAATTTTCTATGTTCTTTGGAGGCCAATCCAAGATCTGTATGGGTTGTGCAAAGGAATTCCAAATTGTCTTAATGTAAGGACAATAAAGAAAAATATGACAAATAGTTTCATAATCCAACAAACAAAAAGAGCATCGACCCATTCCCTGATAGCCTCTCTTCAATAGGCTATCCCAGGTGAGTGTCTTATCTCTCCAAGCAAGCCAAGTGAATAGTAAAATTTTGATAAGGAAGACCTTCTTCCAGGAATTTTGAAACCATGAGAAAGCATTTAGATGTACTTTATGGATGATATGTGTTCTATATGTATTTGCAACCACAATGGCCTATCTATGCGTTTTTCCCACCCATACCATCCTATCTCCACGATCAGCAGCACAGGGACCCGCCATAGTAAGTTTGTCGGTGTATTCATACCATGCCATAACTGATTGTCCACTCAATACCATCTCGTCCACGTTCTTCCAGGTGGGGCAACCCTGATTCCATTTTGTAATGATTTTCCAAATAAAAAAATATCCCTTATAATAAACGGTTTGTATAAGTTGTTCATCCAGTTTCAAATCTAGAGAGGCATCGTTAATATTGTCGAGGCCCAACATAATCCTTTGTCCATTACCGAAATCCCAAGTCAATCCCTTAATAAAAAATGTCATGATCCTCATGAAACCCTGCCATATGTATGAGCCCTATGTCCTGTGTACCTCTATCACTTAGGGCACACAAAACACTTTTTCATAATAATATTTTAGATACCCACAAATTTCCAAAATAACATGTTAAAAAAATAGGTTGTTTGGTGTGATTGTACTTTAATATAATATTGTTGGACATTTTGGTGTTTTGAAGATGGGCTTTCCAAAGCTTCTTACTATTATTTAGTGTCATGAAAAGACAACATTGAAGCTGGCCTTTAAAATAAAACCAGTATCCATTAGGGTGGGGCATGGTGATATTTAAATTGGAAAATTGTTAAATTGATATAAGGATGTATGACTTAATAAGTAAAAAAGAAAATATTATGCTTTAATATATCAAAATAATCTGTATTATTTATTTTTAAGGCAATATATTTCATTAAATAAGATATGATTATAATTAAGTTGATTTTGTTTTTAAAATAAATAAATATAAAAAAATATATAATTTAATAAGCTAAAAATATATATTATAATCTATCATATTAAATTTTATTTTTTAAGGTAATATATTTGATTAATTAAGATAGGATTATAATTAAAGTTGATTGTGTTTTTAAAATAAATAAAATATTAAAAAAAAAACTAATAATCTAGGATAGTAATATATAATAATCTCTATTTTTATAGTAATAGTTAATAAGGGAATTTTAATATTTATTATTAGTTAAATTTTATAATTTAATAATAAAGTGCTCATAAATGTGGAATGTCTTAATTGGTATATCAATTCTTCCTTCATTGAGTAGAAATGGTCTTTACTTGCAATTGAAGATGAGGAAAATAATTGCTGAAGTCAAGTTTTATGAATAGCATAGACTTAGTTGGGAATTTGTCACCTCAACTTAGTAAAGTGGAGTTTGGGCCCTTTATAATGACTAAAATATATAGACGGAATCTAGGACATTTTATAGATAATAAGTGATAGGTATCTCTTTAAGCTATTGTGCTTTATATAGCTTGATCTTATGAAAATTAATGACATGATGAATGCCCAATTATGTAGGAAAATATAGCTAGAAGGAGTTGGTGCACGTGTAATGTTAGGATTATATACGTGTGACGATCAATATATTGGAGTTTTTTATGTATCTTTCCCATGAAGTGTTGCTTCTGTAGATGTATCGACACTTCACCACAATATTAAATGGAATTAGTACTAATTAATGATCACAAAGATTCTTGTAATGCAATGTATTTATACATACTTCCTCCTACACTTGTGTATGTAGGTTGGAGAATTATTGCACAAAGTAAGTTGTTTTGTGTTTAGAGTTGAGTTGTTGGGTTGAAGGGGACTAGGGTAGGAGTGTGTGAAGTTTGTATGGAGTTAGTGGGTGGCATCCACAAAAAACCCTCAAAATATTGAATAGTTGGTCAAAGATTCACTCACTACATTGTAACAATGTTAGATAATATGGAGAAGTTTATCCCATTTCTTATTTTAGGCATAATAAGTTAAAAAAAGTTACAATAATGTGTAACTGACATTTCTTCTAATTCTCCATCTACTTGGGGATGGAAGGTAGTTGAATATGGGATTTCTCAATCCAAGAGGTGTTATAGTTCCTTCCATAAATGATTGAGAAAATGAGAATCTTAATCATAAATGATAGTGAGAGTTAAAACACATAATACCACAAAAATCTAGAGAATACAAACTTGTTTTTTTGTTAACATATTTATGATTATCATGGAGCAAGGTGTGGAAAGGGAATATTTTGGAGAATTGTGCAAGCCACCATGAACATAATGTCGTGTTTTTGTAAGTTCATAGGAGATCCATTAATGAAGTAAATAGAAAATCAAGGCATCGAAGGAATTGGTAATCGCTAGTAAAGAACCATCTAGAGAGTGGTTATCTTGATTCGACAACATAGTTAACAATGATGTGTGAAGTGAATTTTATGTATGAATCACATATGGATGTGGCGGAATATAATTTATGCTTGTATACATAATCAAGAAGATGTTTCCATATGAATCTAGGAGCTCCACTATTGTTGTTTAGTAATAAATCTCTCACAATCTCAAATACAGTGGATTCAACAACAAGAAAAATTGAATTATAAAGACTCAATTTAATGTCATCATTAACATAGTGTGGTGGTTTCTCTAGCTAACTTGGCATAAAGTAATAAGGTAAGGAGGACCAATTTATACTATTGATTAGTGTTCATCATTTCCCTCTCACTATGCATGAAAAATTCTCTATCATGATCATAGTATGAAAAAAACCATCACATGACTAATAATTGATTATCTAATCGATTATAATATTTTTCTTTATGTTCACTATAAATATGTAGGATATATTGATGAAGATTACCAAAATTAAATAATTTAAAAGTGATTTAAAATATAAATCTAAAGTGTCCTACATTTGGGATTGGCATACTCAATGAATTCATTAATGAGAACTATAAGTTGAGTGGATGAGATGCATTAAATGAAGAATGTTATTATTTGTATGCATGAAATTTAGTGCATACAATTAATTACTTAATCTCCTTACTATTGCTAATTTGATCATGAGTCATCATGATGGGTGATTAGTAGAACTAAAGGTTAACATTTATCATCCAAATTACCTTTTATCATAAATTGCATGTTTCCATATCTCTTGTATTTAGTTTTCTAAGAATGATTGGTTATTTTTTATATTTTAATTCTCCTGGCAATCGATTCGTCTGTTAATTTATGTTATTTCAATTTCCCTGATCATCAAAAGCAGTGGTCCATTACTTAGTAAGAAGATGTTATAATGGGAGGGTGGCTCTATTGAAAAGTCAACAAGAAATGTGTGTCTAATTTAATTTTCCCTTAATTAAGTTGGATAATAAATTGTAATATTATCTCATAATCACTTGTAATAGTTAACTGAGTGTGATATAATCAGTTAGCTCATGAATTTTGAGTTGAGGGTGGTTGGTGAGGCATGTAGAGTGATTCTATTAGTTTTCGATTCCAAGTTGCAGTTAGTGCATTAGTTTAATGCATGAGAAATCAGTTAACTCAATTAATTGAGTTAAAATCAATTTAACTAGTTGTAACTAATTGTTGCACTAGTGAGAGGTCAAGTGAATTAAATCAGATTTAATTCACATGCAGTGATCTGTCAAGTAACTGATGATTTACTATTAATAGTTGCATGCATGTCAGTTCTGATGAAGACCTGGTTGAGAAAGAGTTTAAAGAAATGTTAACTATTAGTTGTATTATTAGCAAACTGCTTTCATGCAGTAATACACCCATAGGATTTCCCATGAGCATTGCGTAGTTCTGGAAGGCTGAAATTCCTAAAGAATATGGATTTCATTCCACATGAATTGTGCAATGTAGGCAGGCTGAGAAGAGGTTGAAAATTGGCTAAGTGTTGGTCGATTTTGTCCGAATTAGTGTGAGACAGTTGTGAGAGTGCAACAGACTCTTGTGAGAAGAGTGTAATGTAATTGTTTCATGATTCCTTGGTGAATGTACAATAGAAGATAGAGGGGTTTTGAGCAACAAGATTTCCCCAGGAAAATATATGTGTTGTGAATTGATTTTCTTATTTCTTTACTTGTTTTGATTGGCGATCGTGTTTATTTTCCGTAATTAATTTGTAGAAGGATTCAATATCTTGATTTAGCATATCGCATGATCGGATTGAATCCATTGGTATACATATTGTTTGTATAATTTCTACATGCTATATGCCATCTCTTAAACTTTTATTTCATAGTTTGCTTTGCTCTGAGTTTTGTGGATTACCCCTAACCATCACATTCTCAATGCCATTATGCTCTTACACAAGTCCATTTTTCATGAATTCCAATATTTTTTACTATATCAGGCGATGTTCTACCAATTATTGACTACCTCAATCGATAGTTCTTCTTGCAATTGAGCTTCTCTTCCTAAATTACCACTTCTTCATTTCCTTCAACAAGTCCTCTCTCATGACAAGTGGTTTTTGGTTTACCACAAAGCATTAATTAAAAAATGGTTTTTAGAATACCCCAAACTTTTCAACATAAAATCTATGGTGTAATACTTCCCTCATCGGGGATTACATCATCATTTGACTTAGGTATATCAGTTTTCAAATTTTCATTTTAGGCTAATATGACCCTTATACTAATATTGGACCAAGAATATTTTTTTCCATCATTCGATAGCATTATTTAAGTAGGACCATTAAAATTCTCAAGAATGTTGTTTTTTATGGATTCACTGCATCTCCACATTAATTTGGACATATAGTAGTTTTATTCTTACATTGCTTCACTTCCTTCTTGTTATCTATGATGCATCAAAATTTCTTATTTTTCCTTGTTTTTCCATCTTCTTCTATTGCTTCAAAATCTCTTCCTCATCCTTTATTATTTTCTCTTTAATATGCCTTTACCATTTTCTTTTCTGGTTTTTGTTATTTTCCTCATTTAGCTTTGCTTCATTTTTTCTTCAATGTTTCCACTTTCATTAGCCCATAAATCACTACTTTCACATATTTCTTCATGCTTACAACTTCACACACATTCATGAATCGTTATACTATCTTTTCTTGTGTGATCTGAATAATACAATTGGGTTTTGTGGCTAATTCTTTTCACTTGAACGAGCCTCATCTTTTCCGTAAAAGTACCTCTTAAAGCATTGTATGTTCGCTTCACTAGATGGATGATCAAGACATGCAACTTTAGGATTAAAGGTTATACACACTTTGTCATCATGTAACTTCATCTTGGTGAACATTTTGTTCATTTCTTCATCCAAAACATAGCCAAAATCAAATCAACCTTGACATTTACATTCAGAGAAATTGTGCAAAATTCTCAATAATATTTTCGCTTATTTTTCCTTATTCCTTTTACAAAAAGATGATATTCAGTATTGGACACCAAACAGTGTGATTCATCAAACCATGGTGTTATAAGAATTGGAGAAATGAAGTTAGTTAGAGATGAACCTTGTGTGGTTGGTTAAAACATAATAAGTGAGTTTGACATAATTGTTACTATTGCCTATAATTATATAATATGTGAGTTGTACTTATAGTTAGTTAGAGATGAACCCTTGTATGGTTGGTTAAAACTGAATAATTGAGTTTGACATAATTGTTACCATTGCCTATAATGGTATAAGAAGCCAATTATACTTAAATATAATATAAGAATGATATAATATAATAAATTCCCCCTTCGAAGATTTATTGCTCCTAGTTCTTCATGTCTATTTTTATGGGTTTGTTTCATACTATTAAATCCAAAAATGTAAAGACCATACCACCTCAACAAAGGAATAGATCATAATTTCTATAATTTAATTCTAAGAAAACTACCTATTATAATTGTATGATTACGACCGTATAATATAATTGCATATTATGTCTTATTTTTTTTGTTTTTATATTTTAAATTTATGATTTGTATATTACATTATAAATAATTTTATATTGTAATAATAAATATAAACATATTTTTTATTAAATATATTTGTTTTAATATTTAAATGTTAAATAAAAAAAATACAAAATTGAAAGTCATTTGTAATAAATGGCAATGAGTATATTACCAATATCAAGTAGTATCATAGTATATAGAAAGTTGGTAAAATTTTAAGAAAAATTATTAGGTAATTGTATATGTTATGATTTTAAGATCATCTTGTAAATCCCCTTCCTTACTCACTCATGCTTATATATTTAATGTTCAATATGTAACTCTCTATTTAACATTTACTTCATATTTTGAAGAATATATTAAATATTCAATATTCTAGTATCCTTAAAATTAAGAAATCACATTCACACACAACTCAACATTATTTTATTATTAGTCCCCGTCGTCATGGCAGGGACTATTAGTAATCGATTTTGAGATGTTAACATTAATTCGAGAGAACCTTTTTCCTTTCTAAACAAGGGGTCTCTGATATTAATAAATTCTTTTTATATTTTAACCAATGAAAAAGTCAGATTTCTCTCTTTAACCAATCATGTAAATTGTGGTCTTATTTGGCCTCATATCGAGGTGATAGAAAATTTAAATCATATTCATCTTGTAAGACTTTAAACTAAAAAGAAATATAGCATCTAAATATATTCATGTGATTTAATGCTAACATTAAATCATCAACATTAGATGTTTGTTACACTATCATGTACGCTCTCTTAAATTTCAATAAGAACTTAAGAACCTCACCTCTTTGTATGACAAGTCAGCCCTGGCGTGTTGAAATTTAGTGGTTTGCATGATACTAAACTACCATGTGTATTGTCCAAATTCCCAAAGGTTTGCATTTTGTATGTAAAGTGTTGAAAATTACTTTCAACTGTTCAAAGTACAGTAAGTCGCCTTCTATTTCCAGTGATCAGTCAAGATCGGAGTGTAAAAAAAATTTTGCAGATAGCCACCTGCTAAAAACAGTGAGCAGTCAACTTCACTTTGGTGCTCGGCGTTGGTCTATGTAGCGCTGTATTGTTTTTGAAAACAGAGAAAATTTAACAGCAAACCCGGATCTGAAAAGATTAGGCTGGATTTGATTGAGAAATTTCGCATCACAATTTAGGTGACGTCAGCGGGGTCTTTTGTGACCCGAAATCGTTATGCAAATTGGTTCAATTTATCTTCAAGTCCGGCGGATAATTTTTCAAAGGGTTCGTTTGCAAAGTTTAATGATTTTGGTTGATCGTTGAAATGCTGTGTTAAATAATTAACATATGTTTCAACATATGTTATATTACATATGTGTTAGTTTTTGTAATAGTGGGGCCCAAGGTATTTTAAATAGGTTTATGCTTTTTATTAAACATTACACCATATATATACATCATATGGTATAGGCCGACAACTTTTAAATGGACTTTTGTTTTAAGTTTTAAAATAGTTTTATTTTAATATAGTTTTTTTTTTATTGTAAAAGTGTTGAGGCATAATAAAAAGTTGAAAAGGCCCAATAGCAATGTGATTGTAATTTTTTAATTTTTACACACAGCAGAGTGTAAAAGTTTGAATTTCACAACAGTGCGTTCATTTTTTTTTGAAGAGACAGAGTATTTTTCAACACACTGCAGTGAGTTGCAAATGCACAGATAGAGTGAAATTTTAGAGAGTGTGAGTGTTGTGTTGAACTGTGTTTGAAGCAGTCAAAGTTTCTTTGTATTCCCTCAGTCAGAGGAGATTTTGTAACAAGTTTTTTGAAGATTAATGAAATAGTTTTTAGAGTGAAAACTCTGTCTCCAGTGAAGAAATTTTTAATATTTTCTCTGTGTTGAAGAGGGGAGTTTTATTCTCCATTTATTGTTCTGGAATTTTAAATATTCCAAGATAAAGCAAGCCAGATTATAAAGAATAATTAGTACCTCTTCATCTCGGCTCACAGTTGTTCCATACAGAGCCATGGCAGCGACAGCTACAATGCAAGTTTCGTTTGTTTCAGATCATTTAATCTCGTTCAAGAAGGAAACATCAGGGGAGTTATTTGGCCTGAAAATGGTGAAATTTTCAAGCGACATGGAAGGGCTGGGGAGAGCCAGCAGTAGGAAGATTATCGCGTCAGCATCTTCCCCGGGTACGAAAAACTGAAACCCTTCCTAAATGGCTTTTTTCTCATCGTGTTTTTTTTTTTACTCATTCTAACAATGCTACGTCTCTCTGGTTTTTTTTTTCAGGGAATTCATGATACATTTTATGTTTTATCACACGTTAGCTGGGCTCCTGATCCTAATCCTACATAGTAGGCAGGCAGAACAAGGATGAACACTCATCGCTTGCGGGTAGACGTTACGCTTGACGCAACTCAACTGAGGCTAGAACATGCACGGCTTCTTTCTGGGTAGCCCAATCCTTCCTCGGGCAATTTGCAACTTGAGTCTATGCTGGAAAATCCAGCACCTTTACCGCGATTGTTGGATCAATTGTCCACAAGCCCTGCACGGTAATCCTATTTGTAATCCTATTTCTTCATGGTGAAATGCATGTGCCCATAACAGTACTTGCTTTCAGTGGCTTGGCCCAACAGACATTTTAAACATACGACCGTGTTATTACAGTGTTAGCTAAAGTGCTGAGATTGGAACTGGATAACAAAAAATAGCGCTCCCACTTCTTTTTCCTAGTATGCAACCAGCGAAGTTATCAATATTCCATCCTCTAAATTTCCCAGTCGATCTCCAAGATCATTCGCTTTTTTTCTGCGACACCCTCATTGCCCTTCTTCTACATCTAGATCAGGTTCTTAGAAAGCCTAAGGGCCATCTTCTTCTCCAGGTTTTGTTTTTCTGCAAGTATGGCAGCCCATGCCACTATACTGGGAACTAGATAGTTATGAGTTAGTGTATTAGATTTACAATCAGTTTACGCTCCACACATAATGAGTACGGCCAAAGAGTTATGAAGAGCATGAGATAAACCCTAAGGAACGTACATCATGAATCAAATTGATCAATGGGCACTCTAATTTTATCTTCTTTTGGATTATAATGCGGTTGCAACTTGTTTTGAACCAGTTTTGTAACGTTTGTATGGACTCTATATTCAATTGCTGTCAACATTATACATAATTATTTTAGTTTTTATGTGTAGTTGCCTCCAACATTATCCAAGATTGATTGTACCTATTTTAATGAAAACTACGTGATCTGGTTTTAAATTAGGTTTTTATATAAATTCAAAATCTAGAACCTTTTCAGAATATTAGTTAGATTTCTGTAAAAATGTAAGCGTTGTAAAAATGTAAGTTGGGCTTATTTGTATCAGTATGTTAAAGAATTAATCATTCGATTAGCTTAGAAGTAGTTCTAGATTAGTTGGTAATCAGTTTCCAGATTCAGTTTATGCATAATTGTTTCTGACTTGTATAAATATACATTTCTCCTTTCAATAAATATGTGTGTAGTGCCGTTGTGCTCTTTGAAATTCTCTGATGTCTCCCTTTGTTAATTTGACATACTATCGGAGCTGAGAGTCGATCTTGTCGATCTTTTTTGTGAATCTGTTTTCTGTTTGATCGTTGGAGTAGCAGAGACAGAGATCAGGGCACAAGAGGATTCTAATTAGAAAACTTTCAAGTTTGCTTTGTGTTTGAAGTGGGAAAACGCTGTCTGCATGAAAGAAAGAAGGTTCTACTGCTCTTGAAACGGCGGTAGAAGAAAAGTCTGAAGAATCATTGGCCAATGGAGAGTCACCTGCTGATATGAAAAAGATGTACCAATCGAAGTGAGTGTTGTTCAAGAAGCACTGTTGGAGCAGCTTTGTGCACTGTAGCTGGAGGCTGCGTGTTTACTGTGGAGGGAGGCTATGTTTGAAATTTTGTTGTTGCGTGCGTAGGATGTTTGTGTCTGTTCCGGTTTGATGCCAAAGGAACTAAATATGGGAGCCTGTTACTGGTTTTTTATCTGAGCATGTTACTGATTTTTTATCTAATTGAAGAGTTTGCTATTTTAGCTGCTCGAATTCCAGAAAGGAAGCATTTGAGAGAGACTGGTTTTCTGTTTGTTGTTTTCTCGTTGGAGATAGCTGCGGCTGCCTATGTGACTCTATTCCTCTACTAGAGAGAAAGGGACGTTTCTGCTGCTGAATATTTCCGAATACCGTGCCTGAACCCACCTCCCTTGCAGATTCGAAGGCAAGGTAAACTATATCATCTGTTCCTTGCATAGTTCTACGAATGAATTATTTGTCGGTACGTCATATGTGGCATCTCCTGAACATATCACTGTGCACACATTCATTCTCGAAAATGAAAAATAGTATGGAACTATTTGTGCCGAGATCCTGACCAGATCTTGGTACTCGACAGTTGCCCATGAAATTCAATATTCGCTATTCACCGGCTTGAAATTTGTGTACGCGGAAGCGATAGCTGCAGGTTATGTTGATCTGAAACGCTTGTGGTAGATATTTGAGTTGAGTCGGCGTTGGGAAAACTGTTGGTAGTAGGGGAAGGCCCCAAGGGAGCAACTTTTGGTATTCCATCTTTTCGTTATTGGAAATGTTACCAACTTCCGCTTGCAAAAAAATTTGACCCTGATGACTACACAAAATTTGTAGCTCTTTGACCATCAACACGGCCCATGTGAAGCTTGTAGACATAAAGGGGGACGTGGATATTCCAGCATTTGAATTTTGGTAATTTGTCCAACGATTTATAATTATACATTTTAGTTTGGAGATTTAAAAGAGGTTTGTAATTTTTAAAAGATATTTTTAAGTTTTTGGAGAAATTAATTGAATTTGAATACGGTTGAGGAATGGAATCATGTTTTTTTGTGGTTCATTTAAAATCTGAAGAGTAAAAAAGTGAGTGAGAAAGTGAGTTTTTTTTGTGGTTCATTTAAAATCTGAAGAGTAAAAAAGTGAGTGAGAAAGTGAAAGTGTTAAAGCCTGTCAAAGTATTGTCTTAGTATAGAAATTTTAGAAGCTTTTGGAAGCAAGATATTAGTATAGAAATTTTGGAAGTTTTTGGAAGCAAGATATTTGATGCATATGTAGACTTGTTTGTTTTTGAAAGTCAAACAATGAGGTCATGGGAAAAGCCAAGAGGCTAAAGCAGAAACAGAAGATGTTCGAAATCTTTTTAGATCTAGAAATAAATAGGCAAAAAGACACTTATGCATTAAAATGCATAAAAGAATCAGTCGATAAAAGTATACTTTCCTTGATTTTAGATGCCAAGACAGCCAAGGAGGCTTGGGATACCCTTGAGAGATGTTTTGGTGAAGTTGAAGATGAAGGTGGATCTGTAGAAGCAGATCCAGAACGAGATGAAGAGTTTGTTGAATCCCACTGTGCTCAGTCACGGGTGGATGAAGAATGCGAAGAAAGTGCAGAAGCAGCAGAGAAAGAGCACGAAGATGTTTGTGAACCCCACTATACACAGTTACAAGTGGACGAAGATTTGTTGATACCAGCAACATGGATTGTTGATGAAGATTTGGTGATTCCAACAACAGAGCTTGCTGACGAAAGTTTGATGAAACCAACGACACAGTTTGCTGATGATGACTTGTTGATTCCAGCAACACAGCTTGCTGATGATGATATGGTGAATCCAGCAATGCAACTTGCTGATGAAAATTTGATGGTTGATGTTAACTTTGATAATGAATTTTTGACTAATGATGACTGGTTGCAGATGATGCAACAAAAATATGATATTGACATGATGTTATCTGGTGAGATAACCCCACTGCAGTTAGTGGAAGACAACTTGTTTGCAGCATTACATGTTAGTGGAAAAGAGACAAATACAAAATCAAAGAAAGAAGTCTGCAAAGAAAAAACAGAAACAGAGAAAGATGCAGAAGCAGAGAATGAAGCGCAACAGCAGAAAGCTCTCAATGCAGAGCAGAAGGAAACAGAGATAGAGGCAGAAATAGAGAAAGAAGCACAACAGGAGAAAGCTCTCATTATAGAGCAAAAAGACCAGAACCAATGTCGCTTTCTCATTGCAGAGCAGAAAGACCGGAACCAATGTCGTTCTGAAAATATTTTGGATTCTGATTTCCAATGTGCAGGTACAAAAAATGATTATGAAGAAGAGTTAAAGTTTATTGAAACATGGCTTGCAACACCATGTCTGGATGAGATCTACATAGAAGATGTAGAAATGAATGTTGAAGATGACATGCATGATGAACATGTCAATCAAATTTTCATGCATTGGAGTTTTGAAGAAATAAAACATTATTCTAATATTATGTTGCAGCAGATTGATCATGAAAACCATAATATGGAAGACAGTATGTGGCAGCAGCCCACATTTCTTGAAGATGTCCAGGACAAGCTTAGACAACCTGGAATAGTAAAAGACCTACACCAGCAAATGAAAATTCTGAGGTTTGAACAATACAATGAGATGAACATGATGAAACAATTTATGGGCTATAGAATTTGGAAGAAAAGAATAAGAAAACCAAATGTAGTTGAAAGTCAAGAGACTTCTCTCTGACTTCGGAAATATGGAATGAATTTCAATGTCAAAAGTTAGGAATAAAATAATGTAACCCTTAAGATTAAGAGGGAGTGTTAAAGAATTAATCATTCAGTTAGTTTAGAAGTAGTTCTAGATTAGTTGGTAATCAATTTCCAGATTCAGTTTATGCATAACTATTTCTGACTTGTATAAATATACATTTCTCCTTTCAATAAATATGTGTGTAGTGTCGTTGTGCTCTCTGCAATTCTCTGTTGTCTCCCTTTGTTAATTTGACAGTATGCTGTGTAAAAAAAGTGGTATAGTTACATTTTAATTTAGCTAATTGTCTAAAGGAATCACCGAAGTTTGATGGAGTTTGATTCATTGATGTAGAGATGAAGGACTCACCAACCTTTGATGCCATGACTGACATTGCAGGATTTTGAGAACAACTGGTGGAGCGCAAACCGCCGCTTCGATCTCAAACTAGGCCAACTCAATTTGCTTCTTACTCAACCTCTGTCTTTGCCTTAGCTGATGGTTATAGATATAGATATGGGCAAGATTTTGCTTCCACTTGATCCGTATGCCTTAGCTGATGGTTATAAATATGGATCTAGGCGAGATGCTGCTTCCACTCGATCCATATTTGTTTCTGGTTCACGGGCTACTAAGTCAACTGAATTTGTCACTTGATCTGTTGCTCCTCCTGTTATAGGTGGTCATAGCTCTATAACTAAGTAAACCTTCCCAATAACCCCCGCGAAGAAGACAGAAACACGACAGAAAGACATGCATTGAGGTGGCTTAGCTTCATTATAGCCAACGATGTCTTTTACTGTAGAGAATTAGTGGCTTAGACATGTGCATTTCATGCATTTAAAGCTTATTGCATACATTCAAAGCGTAAGCCTAATATTTGTACTTGTGTTATGTTTTTTTTTTAACTTGAAAAAAGAACCAAAAAAAATAGGGCTCTGCCGAGCAGTTTAACCAATTTGTGTGAAATGAACCGAAGATGGAGTGGGATCTGATCCCCTATCCTTGTTCTTACCACGTTCCAGTAAGCAATAAGACTGATTTTCAATTCGAAGGCTGCACCCAACAGATCACTTTCCTTTGGCAATTCATCCAAATTAATTTCTCCCATACCCTCGATGGTCATGTTCGACCTTTTTTCTTCGATGGCAGTAACAAATACTTTCTTCTTTTCTTGCAGGGACCTAGTAACATTCTTGACACCAGTAGATTCGGTTGTTTATGCCCCTTGAAATGGTTCTTCCATACTTGGAATATTGCTAAAGGCAGAGGATAATATGGATAAAATAATTCACCCTGTCCTTACCATTGACATGTCTCTTGCCTTAAAACCACCTGAGGAAGACACAATGATATCAAACTTTCTGCAAAACCTGTACTCCTGTCCTTTTTTACTTTGGGATATTTTGACAATGCAAGATTGGTTCGTTTATCTTTTGTCTACTATTTTCTCCCCAAACTAATGATAATTGTTTTCATTTCGTTTCCAGGTTGGAGAAAGAATTTCGTATTTTTACAGACATGTAAATACTATTGTTTCTTTTACAAACATGGGATACGTATATTTATAATTAGATACAAATATCTTTGGCATTTATAATTAGATACAAATATCGTTGGCAGGTGACTAGTTTCCATGTAGCCTCACTTGTTTAACATATTTTCATGATGCACATTTAATAGAAGTAAACATAAAAAATTATAAATAAATAAAATATCTCACCCAACATAAAACATTATAAATAAATAAAATATCTCACCCCTAATAACATCCATTATTATGTAGTTTCTCACTTACCAAACTTGATTTTCTAGTTTATATCCACTTATTATAGAGGTGGATTATTCTGTGCTCTATTATTACTACAATCACTTGGTCGTGTTTTAATTATATACTCTCACCCTTGTGAATTCATTGTAGTAATAAATGGCTTGATATAAGCACATCACAACCAAATATATTTTTCCTTCACTATTAATCCACATTTCATTGATCTAATATACCCCATACCTAATTTCAATTCACACAAATGAGAAAAAGAGTATAATATCAAAATGTGGTTACTTCATAACTAGCAAACATTTCATTATTGAATTTCCTTCTAAGTAAATGAATATTAAATGGTCCATCAAATCCATATTAATGTTATGAGAGGAGTTGGATGTGACTCCCTTAATTGTCTTAAAACAACCCAAACGGAGTATTTCTCTTTCATAAAGCCCTCTTATGCTTCAAGAAATGATAAAAGTATAACTTAAATTAAAACTCTAAATTTTGTGGAGGATTTTTTTGCATGAGGAGATCTAGGTTTAGCCTCTTAAGAATAGAATCGTTTATAATCGCTCTTATAAGGACCAAAAAATCTCTCATGACTATCACCACATGAATTCCTTGGCATATAAAGATCAACAAGCTTTTGTATACGACCAATGCTTCAACTTCATTGTTTGTGGAAATATCAAGTCCCCAAAAATATTTTATTCTTGGTTTCCCTCAAAATCATAATTACTCTATTTACACTTAGTATAATAATAATCACTATAATATTTTTTTAAATTGGAATAATAAGAATATTAAAATAACACGAATAAGAAATTTTAAATTTTAAATTATAAGAACTATTTTAATAATAGTTTTTTATATAAATTAAAATAATTGTAATTTTTAGCATTTAATAAGGGTTAAAATTATAATAACGTTGAATTAAATTTTCAATATAGCTGATTTTGGCAAATTCAATACCATCGTGATGTGTGCACCACAAGGCATTTTGTTCTTAACATTGTATTATACGATGATGATTTAAAGATGACACATCATCTTTCTTAATGTCATAAGACAACATGATAATCGGATGCTAATTTTAACAATGATATAATCAATGCATGAATGATGATCTTATCATGATGTAGTTAAGATGTATAGCCATGCATTCTTTATCTCCATGTCAACAAAATCAACACACTAATAATGCTATACCAATGTGACACTCAAAAAATGAAAAAATGTCAATTCAAATTTAAAATTTTCGGGACTCCTTATTCATTTCTAATATAAACCGAAAGGGTAGGTCCCCCCTCATTTCATTTTCACATGAGGGTGTTGGGAAATTTTTCTTGTATTTTAAAGTGACTTATGGGGCCACTCAATAGAAGTAGGAAAGGGAGATTTTTGGGGCATCACTGAATTTCTTAAGACTCAAAAGTAAGTTTTTTTTTTTTTTTTTTTAAGAATTAAATAAGATGAAAATTGGATTTTAAATATGGGATTTGGATTTTGGAGATGGGATATGGGGTTTTTTTCCTCTTTCCCTAATTTTATATAAACTTGTATATTCAAAACAATATTACAATTGGGTTTATGAGATCATATTTGGGATTTGCATTTTGGAGATTGGTTTTGAGTTTTCCGTCCTCTTCTCCTTCACGGTCTCTTCCCCTCCCTTTTATTATATCTTTCCTCCTCTTCCTATCCTCCTCTCCTCTCCTCAGACTTATCTCCCACTTCCTCTTTCTCCTATCACTTATCCCTCTTCCACTCCTATTTTCTCCCATCCTCCTCTTCCTTATCTTATTCCTCTCCCTCCTCCTCCTCTTCATTTTCCTCTATTTTATCCTTCACTCCTCTCTTCCTTTTATCTTCCTCTCCCACTAAATTCATTTAAGTTACCTAAATTCTATGTATAATCACCTACCATTATATTCAAATCAAATTTCAATCAGATTTCCCAATTGTTCTCTCCTTGAGTAAAATAAGCATGTAAAATATGAAATAAATACATGTTATTCTCCACTAGCAATATTATATCTTTTTGTAAGAGCATACTTATCCAACTCACTTTGATGATTTTTCTCATATTCTCTCTTTTTATCATACCTTATAGCTAAATTTATTTCCTATTCGTTTGAATGAATAATGTAGAGGGGTCATGCATGCTCCCTTATTTTTAACAACTATTCCATAATTCCTAGTTGAGCTTGTTGCTTCAATTGTTGTCATGGTTCTAAGTATTACGACTTGATTGCATAGATACCTCTAATTTGAATATAATTGTGTTTAGATATATTTTCTGCACATATTCCACCCTTATTGTGTTTAGATATATTTTCTCTTCGACCCTTATTAAGGTTTGTTCATCTCATATTCTCTTATAAAAATCCCAACTAGCAAATATAAGGGTTAAGTTGTGCATGTAAGGCAAAAATAATTTGAATTATAGTTTATTCACATAAAAATCCTTAAGTTACAAGGCTATGGTTGTTATGAGTGCCATAATGGAACATTGGCACATGGTTTTTCCTTTTATTGAATTATTTGGATTACATGCAAAAAGATATCTTAAGGATTCCAAGTTAAGTGGAATGGAGAGAAAAATCCAAAATTTCTTAATTTTTGGTTTCTAATTTTGCTTCATGAATTTCACATAACAAGTCAACATAGAGGAGGACATTTAAATAAATAAATAAATTGGAAAAAGGATCAGTTTATGGTCACATATGAGAGTTTTTGTTCACAATGTTATGTTTTGTACGTGATTTGAGTCAACACTAGAAATACAAATTGTGCATAAGAAAAAAAAGAAAATTAATCATTGTTTTCATTTAAATCCTCTAAAGAAGTTGGGGTAACCCCGAGAAAGTTTCAATTGACCCTTCCTCCAACATAGAATTCTCATCGAACAGTAACGTAGGGAAGGGTTGGTTGACCCTTCCTAAAGCATAGTATTATCATCAAGGGAAACATAGGAAAGTGTTAGGAAACCATTCCTCAAACATAAAGTTCTCATGAAGAGGTAACCTATAAAAGGATCTATCAACCCTTGCTCAAACATAATATTCCCATCAATGGTGAGCTAGGGAAAGGATCAATAAACCCTTCCTGGTGATCCGAAAGGATCTTCGCTTCGCACGTGAAAGAGATTTTTGCCCTGTTGATTTGAAGTTGGTGACAAAGTGCTTAAGTGGGTGAAATTATGATTAATGTTTTTCATGAGATGCTCATGCATTTAATTATGCATTTCATGAGCATTTATTAAACTCATGCATTATTATTCACTTTTGATATAAATGATTAATATTTGTCAGAGGAAATTTGTCTCACATATTTATTCTTTTAATGTAATTAGGGAAATTGGTTTTTATGTGAGAAACCACCTCACACCAATTCTCTATTTTTCTCAATTATGGGTTGAGAGAATCAAGGGCATGGTTGAAGAGTCTTTAGGTGGTTTTGAGACTTTTCCCAATTATGAGCCTGAGATAGTTGGAGATCCTACTTTCATGGATCTTGTTTTTCCTTCCTTGTAATTAGGTCCTACAATTATGGGTCTTGTAATTAATGCTCTTTGTTGGAGAGTGGGTGGGGGAAAACTATATATATTCCTTATGTGAGCCATGAGAAGGGGGGAAGAAACGAGAGAATTCTTAGCTATTGAGAGCAATAGTGCTTAGCTAATTATCGACCATAGTGCTTGAATGTAAAAGAGTTTACTTTGAAGAAGGAATATAGAAGATTTGCATTCCAATGGAAGCAGATCTGGAGATGTAGCCCCAGAAAGATGGAGGGGTGGACTCAGTTACCAATTGGTTGTCTCTCTCTTACTTACAAGCACGTGCTTCTTGATATCTTAAGTTCATTTACTTATGTTTATGTGTTTATACACTATAATCGATGGACTAACATGCTCATTTAAACCTGTATAAGCCATATTCAATTAAAAGATCCTCACTTCATAAACGTTGATTAGAGTAGTACTCGACCCATGACCGGATCAAGTTGGTATCAGAGCAAGTGATTGCTTTTTAGGATGGGCAGAAGAGCGAAGCACGCTGAAAGAATGCAAGAGTTGCAAGAGATACATGACAACATTCAAACCAAAAATGCAGAATTGCGAGACTGTTGCAGGTAGCTAAAAAGGATAAGCAGGAGCTTCAAGAGATGCTACGAGCCAAAGAGGAGTTATTGGCTAAGTTGCGTAAGGTTGAAATGATGGATGTTGCATCTCAAACCGAGGTATATGATGTTACTTAATGTTTTGTTCTCTCTCAATATGAAACTAATGTTGGCATGAAAATCCTCATGAAGATGGAGTATAGAGGAGGTGGGCTTGGCATAAATGGCCAAGGAGTCACCCAACCATTGGAGGTTGTACCAAAGCAACCATTTGCATGTTTGGGTTATGGACAGGAAGAGAAAGGAGAATTCTCGAAGGTAGTTGAAGCAAAAACCATCTCTTTGTCACCCGATTCCAAGTAGGGAATCAAGCCACCTAGTTCTCATCAGTTCAAGGACAAGTCAGGAAGGTATAACAGTCATTCAAGTTCTTCTTTTGCATATAAGAGAAATGATTTCTTCCATAGATCTTCTTTCTGTGATGTAGTTAAGCATCACACAAAGAAAGTGTGGGTTAAGAAGATAAATGTGTCCATGAGAAGTGAGACCAAGAAGAATGAGAACCTTCTGAATCCTCCTATCATGAAGACACATTTGAATGGGAAACGGAAAAATTTCTGCAGATTCTACAAAATCAGTGGCCATTGGGAGAAGAAGTGCTGGAATTTGCACCCTGAAATTCGCCACAAGTCAAGTGAACATATGGTGAAAGAGCTCGTGAAGGAGGTTCCATCCACCATTCGAAAATCATGATTACGAGAAGAAAGTGTTTGGTGCTGGTTTGGTAAGAAATTCATGATGTTTCTGCAATGTTTATTTCTGCTCTTTTGCAAAATTTCTAGTTTTATGGGGGCATGTATTCTTCTTTGATTGGAAACACTCAAAAATTTTCTGATAAAAAATCAACAAATAATGGCGCCGTCGCTTCCAAATGCCCATGATGCCCCTACTTTGACCATGAACGACCTGCCATAAAAGGGAGTCGTTACGAAGATTCCTCTTCATGGAGGGTGGAACGCAAATGACAGTATTCTATGTCATTATTAGCATTTTACTCGCATTGAAAATCATAAAAGGGGAGAATATTCCCACTAGTTATGGACGAATGCGTATGTTTTATAATATGCTTGAATAATGTCGATCAATGGTGTTTCAAAGTGCATGGCTTGCCTGATAGCGTCAACAAGCTAGATCTTATAACAGTGGCCTTATTATTATCATTACAATATGTATCAACAACCCCTAAACCCCATGTGACCCTATGAGCTCAAGCTAGTAGGTTGTCTACAATCTCCTCATCAACCCTAAGTAATTCAAAAAGACCCTTGAAACCACCACCTGGTAATAATTCTTTGAGATGAACCCCTTTTGGGCCTCGTATATGGCCATGTTTTCATCATGAAATATCACTGTTTATACCCTAAAACCCTAGGTTTTTTAGCCCGTGCTATACCATAATTTTGTCACTTTTGGCCAAATACTCTCTATGGTTGATTATCATCAATTTCTTCACTTCTATATGATTAAAGATGATTTTTTCATGTTTCATTGATGATGGTTTTGTTGAAGTACATTTATTACAGGATTCCATCATTGAAATCCCTCACAAGCCAGTTAAATATGGGAATGCCTAATTTGGGGCTTTAGCACTTTCGGCGCGCTTCCGGAGAATCCGGGAGAGAATTTATCAAAAATTATACTATGATACCTCTCCATAAGTTGGATTCCACCCAACTCACTCATATGGGTCTCTAGAAGGAAATTACCCAATTTTTCCAAATCTGTAAAAAATTATAAACTGCCAAATTGCGCCTCAATTTCCGTGCAGATAAAGGTGAAGGAATAAATTTTCGCACATGGGTTTTTATCCCAGTATAGCCAATTTACTAAACCTATAACAGTTTTGTACACTTACTTACGGTTGTGGAGATATTTAGGGGGGATTGATGCTAATTTATGTAAAATTCATAAATGTCCAGAATTGTCAAAATCTCCCAAAACATCCCTATTTTGGATTTTTGGTCAAAGGAAGTTGAAACTACTATAGATCAGCACATCACAGCTTTTAGAATCAATTTCATCCTATCTCCATGGCTATGAATATAACGTTGTTGAGCAACAAAGCTTGGAATGGACAATGTAATCTTATTTAGATAAATTAGTTAGCATAGTAATCTCTATGATCTGATCCGTATGGATCTCTTCCTATTTGTAATTCTCTGGTTGTGATTATAAATCTTGCATCCAAAGAAGTTTAGGGGAGGAGGGAGTTAAGTGGTCATTGAGTTACTTGCTATTCAAACCAAAGTTGTAAACTATATTTTAATTCAAGACTACTTCATTATGATCATGGATCTATGTTGATTTAAGCTTGATGGAATGAAGTGTTGATTGCGTTCTTGAGCTAACATTCTGAGAATTTTCCTTCTACTGTAAGTTTTACTTCCCAAGTATAGCAAGGGCCCACCATAGCTTGGGAAGTTTTGATTCATTGTAGGTAGTTTATATATATATATTTTTTTTATCAGTTTTGCATCTTAGTTCCCATTGTCTTCAATAAATTTGATCTCTCTATTTCAATTAGTTATTTAATTTTTTTTGTGTCAAGAAGTGGTTTGGTTTCAATTAGAGAATGATCTTATATGTCGGATTTAACTTAAATAAATTGATTGTTGTATATTTCGAGATTGATTGATTTAGAATTTTGCTGTGATCATTTTACATCTTAACTTACTGGTTTGGAGATTGTTTTTGTAGGTGTGTGTTCAACATTCTAAATTATTCTTTCATCATTGTATACTTAAACTTGTTGGTTTCAAGATTTGTTGCTACGCGTTCAGCATTTCGAATTGTGTGTTGATCTCTCTATGTTTAAAACTACCAACAATTGTCCACACATGCAAGATCCAAGTTGCTAATATTTTATCTCAAAACACTTGAATTCGAATGAATCTTTCCTATTGTGTTTATAGACGAACAAGTCGAAATAGAAAAGCCAGTCTCTGCGTTGACAACATAAACAAAACAAAGCATAGCTAAACTTCACATGATTTTATAGTTTCAGTACTTAATTGTAACGAATTATAGCATTCCAGTGATAGGGGTAAGAATTGCATGTTTCTAGCATCTAGATTTAGCATCAATTTCATAGTGTGATTTTGGTCATGAGGAATTAATTCTGGAAATGGGTTTTTACTTTGTCAACCTTATTATCACAAAGAGTGAGAGCGTGGTAAGGGATAAAAGTTAAATCATCTACCTGGATGTGAGCTAGATCGAAGCTTGTAGCCATTGTTTGAATTATATTGCAAAATTAATTTGAGGATTTCCTGAATAGTATCGGCAGTAGATTTGTTTTTAATTTGAAAATCAGAGTGCTAGTTTAGGGATTGATCAACATCAAAGAATTTTATAAGTCTTTCAACATAGAAGTGTGGTTTCCATTACTTTCTTGCTGTGATCTAGAATGGAGTTGATAGGTTAGGTCTCTTATTCTTTAAATCAGCATTAGGATTAAATCAGTTTGTTTGATTTCAATATTGAGGTATTTTGAAGCTATCAAAGGATTTGTTTCTCAGCTTGTTTCATTGAGTTAAGATACTTAGGTCAATCCTCAATGCCAGAACTTATCTCAACTCATCATCAAAAGCATTGAGTCAGTGTGCAAATCACCTTATGATTTCAGTTTGAATGCAATATTTGTTGAATTATGTGGATGTGAGAAAATTAGGTTTTTTAGAAGTTCCTTTATCAACTGTAAAGCAAGTTAGGGTTTTAGTCTTGTATGCAATCCCAAATTTCTAGCTTAGGAGCAAGGTGTGGATAAGTGATTTTGAGTTATTTTAATTGTCAGTCTTTACAATTCAGTTTGGAAGTGACTTTTCATTTGAGACTCTGGAACATTGTCTAAATTAGCTACATTGCAATTTTATTCAAGTAGGTGAATGATTTCCCATTGAGATTTACATTAGCTTATTAATCAAAATGTTAGTTTCTAGGTTGAATTAGTTCTCATTACGATATCATAGAATATTGTGTGAACTTGCTTAGACTAGCATATCTTATCTTGTTATTTAAGAAAGCAGAATGTTGATTGTTGAAGGCTTTGAGTAAATTTTCCAGAGTTCAGTTTCATGATTTGACTAATGACAACTGTAATTGCAATATGATTTCTTGAGTACAGTTGTGTGCTTAAGTAGTGCAGGTTCATCTTAGTAGATTTTAAAAGCAGAGCTAGGGTTTGTTGAATGAATTATCATAGATTAGATCATAAATCCAGGATGAAAGACTAAGTTGTCCGTTGTGGTTGATAGGTGTGTGAAACAATCATTTCAAGCAGTTTTAATGTTGCAATCTCTTGTTTGATGTCAAGTAGTGAAATTGGTAAAGTGTCTTATCCTAGGGTTTAAGTAAATTCATCATGTGAGAATAAGGTCAATTTGTAGGTGAATTTAGATTAATCATTTTCTTCCAAGTGTGGCTTATGAAAGTTAGAATTAGGGTTTTGGCATTTTTGCAAGAAAGTTTGAATTTTTAAATTGAAGTTTGTTAAAGACTAGGTATTTGCTTTAGAGTAATTAGGTTTTGATTTCAGTTCAATCACAAGATAAATTAAATAAAGGGTTAAGTGCTCAAGTCAAATTCAATTATTGATCCTGCTTGGAATGATGGACTGATCCCTTTTCTGCAATTTGTGTGCTTATGAGTATTTGTGTGTCTTGACTCTTAATTAATTATCATAAGGAATCATTAAAACTCTGACCTACAAACTGAATCAAGAAGTGTAGTGCAGCTCGTGTTTATGAGCCCAGATTAACAAATTAAATATTAAGAGCTTTAATTCACCAATTAAAACTCTCAACATTTTGGCATCGTTGCTGGGGAGTTGCAATTTTTTTATTCAGGTAACTATTATCGAAGTTTTATGATCTTGCAGGGTTATCAAAGGGCGGAGAGTGTATGGTAAGACGTGAGTGAAGAGCCACACATCCACTTTTGTGGGGTTGCTCCAAAGTTTGACTGATTACTGCTTGTTCTTGAGTTTTTGTTTCCTTTTTATTTTTGCGTAGAAGTAAAGGTAGATTTATTTCCAGTGCTAGTTTTCTTGCAATTAGCAGTTTTTAATTCATTTAGATTAAAAATTCAAGCTTTGAACGATAAACCATTTTTGGGGTGATGTGAGAACCCCCTCTTTTGTACTAATCCATGTTGCGGGCATTAGAAATTCAAGAATGACCTATAGGTTAAAGAATGTCCCTTGAAATACTTTCTCAAGTCCTAAAAATAGCTGGGATATCTTCCTCTCGGGAAGAGTTCATCTTCACCACATTCAAGAAATTATCTGTCTCTCCACAACCGGAAAAGGATTTGGAAGTCTCCCTTGATTCCTCTTTCCTATCTACCAAGGAGATCGATGAGCCATGTACCAAATCTAATGGGGAGCATCCCGCTGAACTTGAGCTCGAGGAACCTTCACCATGCCCCGCAATAAGCCTTCTGTGCATTCTAGAGACCAATTATTTAAGTTTACCTAGCATGACCAAGGAGGGCATTCAGAGCGGTCCAAAAGAAGAAATGAGCCAATACCACCAGGATTACATCGAGGATTGGTTCCAGATTGTAATCCATCCAAAGTACCACTCTCATCTTCAAATACTCTTGGTACCATATCAATTGAAGCAACTGGTTTCTCATACTCTGGTATGTGTTGAAGTTTATTCTTTCAAACTAAGTGTGAGTATATTTAGCATGTTTTTACGAACATGGCTACATTGGAGGTACTCCTACACTTGAAGGAGACCTTCCTCTCTCTAGATTAGGGTAGAGTAGAAATGAATAAAATTGTTGTTACAACATCATTCTTGAAATTGCAATTCCTAAGGCATAACCATTGAAATTTTTGTCATTATGCACTGTTGTGGTAAGACTTGTCAGAAGCCATTCACTCTTAATGCCTCATATTTTATAAAGTGACTCTAATTATTGGCCGAGATTATTCATTGGGTCAATTAGGGGAATTTTTATTGTTATACTTCCCATTCATAAGCTTAACATATTATCATCTAAGAAGCTTTTCAAGTTTCTCTTTGAAAGTATTGATGAAAAGCCTCCTATGGTCGACCACTCCTATAAAAGCATCATGAGCTCTCATAAGAACCCTAGCATGAACAAATCGAGGAATATTTCAGACATTATCTGAGTTATTTTCTTTTCTTGAGTCTTTAGGGTAGCAAGATCAACCAGTAAATATTAGTAATTAAAATCTTTTCGCGCCATGCTACGCTCTTAAGGAGTATATCTATCTCCCCACTTATTAGCTAACCTCTAAGTTTAATCATAATCACAGTCTACAAAAATATTTAGGGGAGGACAGGAGGTCTCGTAATGAGCCGACCTACCATGATCATGAGAACTAACATGCATGACATTACTGCTCCTGGTCACCAAGCCAGGACCGTAATGGCTTTCAGCCCAAAAAGCTGGAAGATAGGAGGTCTCATCATGAGCCGGCATGTTCATCCATGTTACTTCTTGTGAGTGGCATTGCCATTAGCTGGTTACCAAGCCAAGACAGTGGCCTTTATCTAAAATTCAAGTAAGCGAACTCTGAATCTATATCTAGTAAGTGGGACACAGACATTTCGTTAGGTTAAAAGGCATCCCTGTCGAGGCTATAGACACCTGCTGGTAGCAGGGCCATGCCTGTGGTATCAAAGTTAACTCTACACTATGGTTTACTTGGTTGTTTTTGTATTTTCCCTTAACTCACTATCATATCTCTCTGAGAATGGCTTTAATATCCTTCAACAGTGTGCTTTGGAGTTCTATCTTTCAAAAATAATTTGGTTTTTATGGATGTGAGACCCTTAGTGCAGGTGATTCACTTTGCTTGAATAAGAGAAGCTTCAACTATATTCTTGGGTAATGATTAAGACAATCATCCTCGGAAGGTATCATTTTGTAATATTTATTTTTCCCTATTTTCGATCCATTTTAAGGCCTTAGTTTTTAAATAAATTCACTTTTACTTGTAATAATGAGGCTATTGAAAGTGAAGACCTGTTGCTTTGGATTACTCTTGAGATGATTTGTGGAAATTCTTATGGTTAATCATTTTAGGATGACGGTATCCTTGTAGTAACAACATTGTTAAGCATTACTTTAGTAGCCCTAGCATTAGTTACCTTTTTTTGGAATAATAAAGCTCAGTCTTAACGTCACTGAATCCCTCGTCACTACTTTTTCTTATCTTATTGATGCAAAGGAAGATGACATCCAATGGAACTTACTTACATGCTCTCACAATTAGCCCTATGGTTTAAGTCAATGAAGCATGAATTTAATATAGAAACCCTAGCCCTTTATTCTTTGGCCCCTGTCAGAGGTTTTTCTTGCATGAGGACATGCAAGATGATAGGCATGGGGGGAGAGATGTTAGGAAAACAATGATGAGAATTATCAGGTTTGATTCATATTTTCACCCTATGCTTACTCATGGTTCTCACTATCATTTTCCACAATTGTTGGGCTTGGAGCATGATCAGGTAAGTGTTCATTATTTAACCTATTTCCTTTATTTCGATAAGATTTGCATGAAAATAAATATTGATGGCGGTGCTTGTGTTTTCCTTTTCAGGAAGTCGTATGAAATCACATATGCATCAACATTTTCAGGATAATGTGGATATTGAGACTTTTTTCCTTCTTCAGCAGATCATTTCAGCAATCACATCAACTCGAGCCATTCCACATTTACTTCATCTTGCAACACCAAGGACATCAACAACAAGGGTAAAAATTGAGGTAGAGGTGGCTTAAGATTATTTAATTGATTAGAGATTTAAGAAAGCTTTGATGATTAACCACCACATATTCTGTATATCTGGTTTTCCATATACCCTCCATTTTCATGCTACTCTAGGTCATAAACATAATGGTTCATGTAAACAAAAGCAGTAACTATAATGCCTTCCCCTCCTAAATTCACACATGTTGTCAGTTGAATCCAATAGAGGATCAATTCATTGCTTCCTTCCATGAAGAAACCATCCATAAGCATTGGCCTCGCAAAACTAGAGCATGTAAGCACATGTCTTCCCATCTCCATCACCATCTCATATCATTGTCTCCTATCATCCTATTCATCATTTTCCTCTTACCATATCTATTTTTTTTCCTCTATTTGTATCGCTCTTAACATCAAACCTATGGAAATCAAATCTTCATGTAGTGTTGCTTCAATAGACCTAACCCTACCTAAAAGCCATGATGCCATAAAAACCTAGATGAGTAAAGTCTTTGTTTGCATGAGGACATGCAAAACCTCAAGCATGCGGGGATGTTGGGCCTCGTATATGCCCATGTTTTCATCATGAAACATCATTGTTTATTCCCTAAAACCCTAGGTTTTTTAGCCCATGCTATACCCTAATTCTGTCACTTTTGGCCAAATACTCTCTATGGGGTATTATCATCAATTTCTTCACTTTTCTATGATTAAAGATTATTTTTTCATGTTTTATTGATGACGGTTTTGTTGAAGTACATTTATTACAGGATTCCATCACTGAAATCCCTCACAATCAAGTTAAATATGGGAATGCCTAATTTGGGGCTTTAGCACTTTCGGCACGCTTCCGGAGAATCCGGGAGAGGTTGTTATCAAAAATTATATTGTGATACCTCTCCATAAGTTGGATTCCACCCATCTCACTCATATGGGTCTATAGAAGGAAATTACTCAATTTTTCCAAATCTGTAAAAAATTCTAAACTTTCACCTCAATTTCCGTGCAGATGAAGGCAAAGGAAGAAATTTGGGCACATGGGTTTTTATCTCAGTATAGCCAATTTACTAACCCTAGAAAAAATTTTCAAACTCACTTACAGTTGTGGAGATATTTAGGGGGGATTGAGGCTAATTTATGTAAAATTCAGAAATTTCCAGAATTGTCAAAATCTCCCAAAACATCGTTATTTTGGATTTTTGGTCAAAGGCAGTTGAAACTACTACAAATCAGCACATCAGAGCTTTTGGAACCAATTTCATCCTATCTCCATGGCTATGAATGGAGCGTTGTTAAGCAACAAATCTTGGAATGGACAATGTAATCTTATTTAGATAAATTAGTTAGCATAGTAATCTCTATGATCTTATCCGTATGGATCTCTTCCTATTTGTAATTCTCAAGTTGTGATTATAAAGCCTGCATCCAAATAAGTTTAGGGGAGGATGGAGTTAAGTGGTCATTGAGTTACTTTCTATTGAAACCAAAGTTGTAAACTCTATTTTAATTCGAGACTACTTCATTATGATCATGGATCTATGTTGATTTAAGCTTGATGGAATGAAGTGTTGATTTCATTCTTGAGCTAACATTATGAGAATTTTCCTTCTACTGTAAGTTTTACTTCCCAAGTATGGCAAGGGCCCACCATAGCCTAGGAAGTTTTGATTCATTGTAGGTAGTTTATATATATATAGATATATATATTTATTTATCAGCTTTTGCATCTTCAATAAATTCAATCTTTCTGTTTCAATTAGTTATTTAATCTTTTATGTGTCAAGAATTGGTTTGGTTTCGAGAACGATCTTTTATGCCGGATTTAACTTAAATAAATTTATTGTTGTAGATTTCGAGATTGATTGTCGTAGAATTTTTCCGTGATCATTTTACATCTTAACTTGCTGGTTTGGAGATTGTTGTTGTAGGTGTGCGTTCAACATTTTGAATTATTCTTTCATCATTGTATATTTAAAATTGCTAGTTTCAAGATTTGTTGCTATGTGTTAAGCATTTCTAATTGTGTGATGATCTCTCTGTGTTTAAAACTACCAGTAATTGTCCACACACGCAGGATCCAAGTTGCTAATATTTTATCTCAAAACACTTGAATTCAAATGAATCTTTCCTAGTGTGTTTACAGATGAACAAGTCAAAATCGAAAAGCCAGTCTCTACGTTGACAACAAAAACAAAATAGAGCATAGCTCAAATTCACATGATTTTATAGTTTCAGTACTTAATTGCAACGAATTATAGCATTCCAGTGATAGGGGTAGGAATTGTGTGTTTCTAACATCTACATTTAGCATCAATTTCATAGTGTGATTTTGGTTATGAGGAATTAATTCTGGAAATGTGTTTTTACTTTGTCAAACTTATTATCACAAAGAGTGAGACTGTGGTAAGGGATAAAAGTTAAATCATCTGCTTGGATGTGAGCTAGATCGAAGCCTGTAGCCACTATTCGAATTATATTGCAGAATTAATTTAAGGATTTCCTGAATTGTATTGGCAGTAGATTTGTTTTTAATTTGAAAAGAAGAGTGCTATTTTAGGGATTGATCAACATCAAAGAATTTTATAAGTCTTCCAACATAGAAGTGTGGTTTCCATTGCTTGCTTGGTGTGATCTAGAATGGAGTTGATAGGTTAGGTCTCTTATTCTTTAAATCATCATTAGGATTAAATCAGTTTGTTTGATTTCAATAGTGAGGTATTTTGAAGCTGTCAAAGGATTTATAGGAGTGCATTCTCAGCTTGTTTCATTGAGTTAAGATACTTAGGTCAATCCTCAATGCTAGAACTTATCTCAACTCATCATCAAAAGCATTGAGTCAGTGTGCAGATCACCTTAGGATTTCAGTTTGAATGCAATATTTGTTGAATTGTGCGGATGTGAGAAAATTAGGTTTTTTAGAAGTTCCTTTATCAACTGTAAAGCAAGGTAGGGTTTTAGTCTTGTATGCAATCCCAAATTTCTAGCTTAGGAGCAAGTTGTGGATAAGTGATTTTGAGTTGTTTTAATTGTCAGTCTTTACAATTCAGTTTGGAAGTGACTTTTCATTTGAGACTCCGGAGCATTTTCTAAATTAGCTACATTGCAATTTGATTGAAGTAGGTGAATGATTGCCCATTGAGATTTACATTAGCCTGCTAATCAAAATGTTAGTTTCTAGGTTGAATTAGTTATCATTATGATATCATAGAATACTGTGTGCGCTTGCTTAGATTAGCATATCTTATCTTTTTATTTAAGAAAGTAGAGTGTTGATTGCTGAAGGCTTTGAGTAAATTTGCCAGAGTTTGGTTTCATGATTTGACTGATGACAACTGTAATTTCAATATGATTTCTTGAGTACATTTATGTGCTTAAGTAGTGCAGATTCATCTCAGTAGATTTTAAAAGCAGAGCTAGGGTTTTTTGAATGAATTGTCATAGATTAGATCATAAATCCAGCATGAAAGACTACGTTGTCCGTTGTGGTTGATAGGTGTGTGAAACAATCATTTCAAGCAGTTTTAATGTTGCAATATCTTGTTTGATGTCAAGTAGTGAAATTGGTAAAGTGTCTTATCCTAGGGTTTAAGTAAATTCATCATGTGAGCATAAGTTCAATTTGTAGGTGAATTTAGATTAATCAGTTTCTTCCAAGTGTGGCTTATGAAAGTTAGAATTAAGGTTTGTGCATTTTTGCAAGAAAGATTGAATTGTTAAATTGGAGTTTTTTAAAGACTATGTATTTGCTTTAGAGTAATTAGGTTTTGATTTCAGTTCAATCATGAGATAAATTAAATAAAGGGTTAAGTGCTCAAGTCAAATTCAATTATTGATCCTGCTTGGAATGATGAACTGATCCCTCTTCTACAATTTGCATGTTTATGAGTATTTGTGTGTCTTGACTCTTAATATCATAAGGAATCATTAAAAATCTGACCTACAAACTAAATCAAGAAGTGTAGTGCAGCTCGTGTTTACGAGCCCGGATTGACAAATTAAATATTAAGAGCTTTAATTCACCAATTAAAAATCACCCCCAGTCTAGTGAGGAAAAATAGCCAGGCCACAAAATTAGCCTCATGACTAGTCCCGTATTCGTTTGTAATAGCATTTCCAAAGCTATTTGTAAAAAAAGGGAAAATATCAGGAATCTAAGCATGAATATCTGGCGCCAAAAGCATGTCCATCAATTCCTGAACTTGATGGAGTCATTCCTGCCATTGCCGGAAAGCAGGATTCCCGTACTAAGCGGGTTGCTGGAAGGGCAGTATTTCGTCAATCCAAACGTCCATAATCCCCATAATTTAGACGATCCACACAACGTTGTAAGCGCTGATAAAATAACGTTGCCCCTTTACGGGTTGGATGTGAGATGAAAACACTACCCACTATTGCAATAATCACATCAGTAAAGTGTCTCAGGTTTTGAAATAATGTCCGCTTTTTCCTGTTCTCCATCATGCTCACTTGTATGTTCAAGAAAGGCGAGACAAATGCTTGAATTGCATTCCAGAAAATGTGACAGACCCACTTTTTTGTTTACATCTATGTTGAAATGTTCGAAAGGAGACAACTCTATGTGTGTTCTACAACAATTGATTGTTGTCCTGTTCGAAATGTATCTACTGCTGCTAAAGAGATTTCTGTATAAGAAGCTCTTAACTCATCTATTGATGAAGAAATGTCTACAGATCCAAAGTCTTTTTAATGGGAGAGGAGGTTGGCAAATAATCAAGAAGTGATTATGAGTCTTTGTCTATCCTATCGGCCTTTGACTCAGCAGATCGGTTTCATAGGATCCAATATTACAGCAAAATGGATCTTGTCATGGTACCTGTTGATCATAATCTGCTTCCTATTTAAATTTTCAATCAATCTGGCTTAAAGCCCTCAAATTCCCCCTTTCGCAGCCTTGGAAAACCATTCTCAAGCCTATCGTTACCATTTCCCACATCCAAAATGCATTATCGAGGGTTGTATATTCTTATTTGAAAATATTCGAGGCATAGCTCCTTCGGCCCAAGCCCCTCTGTATTTTCCTCCATGTAGCCCAGGCGCTAGACCAGGCGCTAGTCCAACGGGTGCTTACCCAATACATATCAGGCGCATCCTGAGCTGTCGATCTGTGCAGATTGAACGGCGTTTGCTCATCTCTGCCGCTCCCATAGCCTACCTATTCACAGTCTGATCAAAACATAGATATACAGTTCGTAGCCCACCGGTCCTGGTGGTCCCCGCGCCCAAAACACTGTTCAAAACCGAGTGGTTTATATCGCACCGCCTTTCGGCGGTAGGCAGTAATTCTCCTTGGGCCAATGATTCCATATGGCGCTCACCACGTGTCCCTGCGTACGGCCCCTAAACCGCTCTCTATCGTGCATTATTGTTCGGTCAAAGACGCGCAGCGATATTCATCTCAGCCGTCCGATCTGAGGACCTTCATCCGACGACCGTCGCGCTCCGAAGCTGCATGAGTTTTAACCATTAGAAAATCACGTCCCTGGCCCACTGTCCATCGCCCCCGACGATCTTTCAACCGTCGATCTCCTCCCAAGATCGAATGGTCAAGATTCAATTATCCCCGTTGTTGACCGTTCTCATTGTCAGTGCTCCACGTCATCCTTTCCACATAGTCTTTCATACTTACACTCGTCACCCGCTCCACGTGTCTATCACATTTTTCTCTTGGTCATTCATATACTCTATTCATGCGTTACATTCTAATGTTCTACATTTTAGCTCTGGCTAACCTTTCCACCATTATTTCCACCGCATCTTCTTTGTCACCACCCTGCATATTTCTGCCGCTTCGTCATGTTGCTCTGTTACACAGTCGCTTCCATGGCATTGTCGTCCCTCATGCATTGGTTTTATTCACAGCTTTGTGTGTTTTGCAGGTTGACAGCGACGAAGAATTATCATAATTTGCAGCATCCATTACATGAGCCAAGCACACGTCAAAAGGACCATTTTCCAGAGTATAATTATGAAGGAAGTCCTCGGAAGCCCAATCGACAAGACTTCAATTTAAGAGGCAGGGTTCAAATTTGTCAAACCCTGCAGGGACATTCAAGGCGCCGATTTCACAGATGAAGATATCAATGGGGGCAGAGGAAGAATATCAGTGATCGGTAGAAAATTAAATACAGGTAGCTGAAGATTTTGGGGGCCTTGTTCTAGCCTCTTGAAACCAAGTACCAAATTGAAGATCTCGCACATCATTCGAAAGATATACACGCACAAAACAATGTCCTCAAGGATTTATTTCAACAGAGTTTTCTTTCCAAGCAAGGACGGATATTTGTGTGATTTTACTGCTTTTCCGTGTCCGTGGAGAAGATTTCTACCCAGTGCATTTATTTCAGTCAGCAGGTCACAGAGTACAAACAACGCAGCACCGTCGAGAAGTATGGGCGGGCACTTCTCCACCGTTTTGTTTTAATGATACAATTAAATGTTCATCACCTACCTCTTTTGCTAGGTTTTGGTTTCTTCTATAAAAACCATGAAAAACACATTGTAAGGGTTCCAGATTTTTATTAGAAAATTATGCAGTGAAAGGCTTTTTGCATACGTTTTGTAAAATTATTGAATGAAGGCTCAGAGCCCATAGGGTCTCAGTGAGGAGGAGTTCCATCTGCCAAAAAGGATTCTGGTCTTTAGTATTTCACAGTCTGTAACTCTCTTTTATATGTTATTTAATATATCATTTCATCTCATCTATCTTTCATGTATCATGTTTTGGAATGCGAGTGGCTCGCTGATTTCTGGTAAGGATTCATCCTAGTTGATGCCCATGCTCGAATCAGTCAAGCACTTTAAATATGGCTCATGCATGATATTCTGTTCCATTACTCATCTAGACCGTGTTTCTGCTATATTAGTTGCTTTGAGAGGGTACTTTTAAAATGCTATTATCATGTATGGATTCTTAGATTGGTAAGCCCATGCATGATGGTATTGTATATCTGGGTATCAGCTTAATGTTAACTAATATCTTCTCGATATTTCTTTCACGACATACATCTTCTGATAATTTATGTCTGTGATATATTTCTGAATTGGCCCGCTTTGCAGTAAACTGTCTCTGAATTGTCTGTTGCTTTTGTATTATAGTTCTGCATCTTGCCTCTGCAGTATCCCTTTTCCTGTGTCATTTTCTGAAGAGTTTGGTCCCATTCTATTTCATTTACCTGTTTACAGGAGATAGCATGTGAGATGAAGCTGACAACTTCATACTTTATATTATACGCTCCTTGCTATGCTAAGATGTCCTAGGCACTGGTCTATCACAACTCTAGGCTGTCTCTAGGAGCTACAACGTCTTTCTGGCGCCGTTGCCGGGGACGAATTTAAGAAAACCAGAATCCCTGCGCCTAGACAAAATCTTTTCACTCTCTAAGTAGGTGAGCACAGAGAGTTGAGAGTTTTAAATCCCTCACTTTGGCGACTCCACATTGGTTATTTGACATATCTATTTGCAGTCATGGCTCCTCGTAAGCCACACCTGAGGTCAGATTCGTCTAAGCCAAAGACACCTTCAGTGTCTGACCCTGAACAGATTATACATAGAAGAAATTGGAGGGAAAGGAAATCAGCCCGTTCCGAAATTCCTGAAGTACCTATAGAAGATTTTCCTTCCTCCTCCTCTCAAGATTCTCAGTTGCAAATTCCCGACTCCACTGTGGGAGATACTGATTATTATTACTCAGATATTCCACCCCGAGGGGTATCAGAAATAAAAACAACCTTCATCCCACTCTTGAGGTTGAAGAGGTCAAGGAAGTAACTGAAGTATCTGCTATTAATAGGCCTTTGTTCCCCTCAACTCTTCAAGCTACAGTTGAGTATATCCCTGTTATTATTCATACTCCACTTCCTCCTCCCCCTCCCCCTACTCATCAAACTGCCTCTCTACCTCCACCTCCTCCAATGGCTAATGTTCCGGCTTTCTTGATGAATAAATATGCTCCCCTGGCATTACCCCAAGTGCTTAATGATATGCCCCAAGACTATCTGAAGGTCTTGCCCAGATTCAATGGAGAAAATGAAATTGATGCTCAAAAACATCTTGAGACTTTCTGCTCCTTTGCAGATAACTTTAATGTTGAACATTTAGATGTGTTCTTAAGACTATTTGTGCAGTCTCTTGATGGTGAAGCTCGAAAATGGTTTAAAACATTGGTTGGCCGTTCTATTACTACTTGGGATAACATGGAAGACACTTTTCTCAGGAAATGGGGAGAGAAGAAAGATCATGGAAATTCTCTCATTGAGTTCAATACACTAAAGAAAAGACACAATGAAGGAGTGTCAGAATTTATCAAGAGATTTAATAAATTATATCTGAGTCTCCCTGCTGATATGAAACCCCATCAAACTACTGCTAAATTTGTTTTTGTAGCAGCCTTTGATTCAGAATTTGGCTTCTCTCTCAGAGAAAGAAAGCCTGCCACCCTGGACGATGCTCAGGCAGATGCACTAGAATTGGAAGCAAACTTTGCCTCCACTGGTAAATCAAAAGGAAAATCTGAACAAGATATCAGAAGAAGGGGCAAAGAGGAGGTATCTACTTCTAACCAAGACAAAGACTCAGCCAATGAAAAAATAGAAGAAATGAGAAAATTAATTAAGAAGATGGTCAAGCTTGAATTGGAAGCCAAGAATTCAGCCTTCAGGAATTTCCAGCATGCTCCAAACAGAGGTTACAATCCTCAATATAGGAAACCACCCTTGAAAATATTACCAAGGGAAGCAAAGGAGCAACAGGATCAAGTGCCACACACATTGTACCTGGAAGGTCCAGTAGATGATTCTACTGAGGACATTGCCTACAGGCTGGAGGATGAAAATCTTGCCTTTTCAAATAGTGATGGAGAAGAATTCCCTTTGCAAGGGAATGATGAAGCTGGGTGCTCATTGCAAGAATAAGAAAAGATCAGAGATGCAGAAGAAGCATAATTTCATCATTATTTTAAACAATTTGATGATTTCATGCAAGCTCACTTCAATAGAAGATATGATCTCAGATCTTCTAGGAAGAGGACCCGTACCCAAGAACAAGAAGAAGAGCTACCCCACAAGGAAGCACCTGCCCAGGAGGAATCAACAATGCAGAAAACTACAGACAAAGGTAAGCAACCTCTAAACAAACCCTTGCAATCTAATGATCAAATTCCTTCTTCATCAAAAGTAGTCACTTCCCCTAATGCCAAATATGTGTCAAAAGAAGCCCAGCCCCCAGTTGAAAATAAAGAGTCAAAAGAGGTCGAGATAGAAAAGTCCCCTCCTGCTTTCAATCTGCAAAAGAGCTTGAAAAGGTAAAAATCCCACTCCCCTTCACTGAGCTATTGAAACAGCCATCATATCAATCTCAAGTCACCTCTTTCATGCTCCCTCCAGAAGCACCAATCATCCTAGATAGTCTCAATCTTCAAGAAGAGAGACCCATGGTAGTTTTTGGCCCCCATGTTGAGGAGGTAGATCCTTCTACTCCTCCCTTATATGTGTCTCTAGTAATCCATGACCTGCTATTACATAACTGTATGCTAGATTCTGGAGCTTCCCATAACCTTATGCCTCTATCAGTCATGGAACAATTAGGTTGACAAATCACACGTCCATATAAAGACCTCTACTCATTTGATTCCAAAAGAGTTAAATTATTAGGGATGATCAAGGATTTGGTGGTCAATTTGGCCCAAATCCCAGCAAAAAGTGTGGTAATGGACATCGTAATGGCTGACATCCCAGCTCGCTTTGGTATGTTGCTTTCAAGGTCCTAGGGAACAAAAATTTGCAGATCAATCAAGATGGATTTAACATATGCCACTATCCCAGTTTTTGGTGGCCAGGAGAGGAGGTTATACAGGGAGACTATATTTGTCAATATGGTGACAAAGGCTAACAATTCTGTAAATTCACCAGTTTACAGTAAGGAGGGTGATTTCTCATGCTTAATGCTGGAAGAAAATCAAGATTATGCTCATGAACCATCCTTTCTCCAGATCAAGAGTGAGCAGCCCTCAGGGAGTCATGAAGCAGAAATATGGACACTACATTTTGATGGAGCAAATTCAAGAGAATGAAATGGAGCTGGAGTGCTATTAATTTCTCCTGCAGTAAAATGGATCCCCTTGTCTTTTAAACTAGAATATGAAGCCACCAATAATGTGGCTGAATATGAAGCACTTCTGTTGGGTTTGCATATAGCTAGGAATATGAATATACAAAGTTTAAAGGTTCTGGGAGATTCAGAACTAGTAGTCAGACAAGTCAGGAATCAGTGTCAGACCAAACATCCTAGGCTAAGGGCTTATAGGAATGAAGTTTGGGACATGATAGAGAATTTATTTTTGGCATTCAATATCCATTTCATGCCCCAAGAACAGAATAGGATGGTTGATTCCCTTACTGTGGCTACTAGTACATTCTGACCACCTCAGAACCCTCTTTTAAGATATGAAGTTGAGGTGCGTTTTCGGCCATCAATCCCGGATAATATCAAACACTGGTAGGTGTTTGAATATGAAGAGCAGATGAAGAGATTCCTGGAAATAGTAGGAGAATTCTCCAATATGGAGATTGATATGGATGAAGAAGAGGTAGAATCTGAAGATATTTCAGGAAGAAACTGGGAGGAGAAAGTGGCAGGAAACAAGGTGTTGCAGCTAAAGGGAAACATTATACCTAGAGGGATGGTACCTCTAGAAATACTATTTGATAATAATGACGTACCGTTGCAGCCAAACAAAGTGGTAGAAGAGAATCAGGTAGAAGACCTGAATTTGGGTACTGAGGCTGAGCCCAAAATTGTAAAATTGTCAAAGAAAATCCCCGAAGAATACAAAAAGCTATATCAGAAGTTATTTTAGAACTACAAAGATGTGTTTGCATGGCCCTATCAGGACTTCAAAACTTTTGATATCAATATTATGCAACACAAAATTCCACTGAAGACAGATGCAAAGCCCCACAAGCAGAAGCTCAGACAAATAAATCCCCTGTTGTTGCCTTCTATTGAGATAGAAATTAAGAAGTTGCTGAAGGCCAAAATAATTGTACCACTGAGGTACTCTGAATGGGTGGCAAACCTTGTCCCTGTACGCAAGAAGAATGGAGAAATAATGTTGTGTGTGGATTTTAGAAATTTAAACAAAGCGTCCTTAAAGGATAATTATCCCCTGCCTAAGATGGATCACATCCTGCAGAAAGTAGTTGGGTCTTCTAGGATGTCAATGATGGATGGATTCTCTGGTTATAATCAAGTGGCTGTACTTCCGGAGGATCAAAAGAAGACTGCTTTCACCACACCATGGGGTACATTCATGTATGCCAGGATGCCTTTTGGATTGATTAATGCAGGGGCCACTTTTCAGAGGGCAATGGACATTGCTTTTGTTGGGGAGCAGGATAAATTCCTAGTGGTCTACCTTGATGATATCACTGTGTTTTCCAAAATGATGTTGAGCACATTGAACATCTGCGGAGAACTTTTGAGAAATGCAAAAGGTATGGTCTCTCTCTGAATCCTCAAAAGTCTTTATTTGCATTAGAATAGAGAAAGCTTTTGGGCCATATCATGAATAAAGATGGGGTGAAGATAGACCCTAAGAGGGTAGAGGTTATAAACAGTATTTCTTTTCTCAGAAATAAGAAAGAAATACAAGTATTCCTTGGGTGCATAAATTTCTTGAGAAGGTTTATCCCTAACTATGCTGAGATAGTTAGGCATATGACAGATATGCTAAAGAAGGATAATGAGGTAAAGTGGTCACAAGAATCACGGGAGGCATTTACCAGGATAAAGAATGCTTTTGCAGAAGCCCCTGTGCTAGCCGGACCAGATTATGATAAACCTTTCATAATTTTCTCTTTTGCATCACCTCATACAATAGCAGGAGTTTTACTGCAGAAAAACGAGGAAGGGTATGAGCAGCGTATTGCCTTTTTCAGTCATGTGCTCCGTGATGCAGAATTAAAATACAACATATTGGAAAAGCAAGCATACTCCCTAGTGAAATCCCTCAAAGCATTCCGTGTATACATCTTACAGTCCCACATCACTGCATTTGTGCCCGCAGCCGCTATCAAAGATATCCTTATTCAGGGGGATAGTGAAGGAAAAAGAGGCAGGTGGATTGCTAAAATACAGGAATATGACCTGGACATCCGCCCTACTAAGTTAATTAAGGGGAAAGGGCTTGCCAAAATGTTATCTGAATCAAACTATCAAGCCCTGGGCATAAATTTATCCATTATAGCAGGTGAGGAATCTGAGGAGAAAGAAGAACGACATGGAATTGGGGTAGCTACTCCATAAACACATATAAAGTACCTCACTAGTCCATGGTACAAAGAGATAGTAGAGTATCTCCTTACACTCAGCTGCCCTCCAAGCTGTGATAAAGCTAAATACAGAGCGCTGAGATTAAAGTCACAGAAGTATATAGTCGCCAATGGCCGGCTATACTGGCGAGATCCCTCAGGCATCTTACTCCTATGTCTCACAGAGAATGAAGTCTAGAGTATTATAACAGAGTTCATGAAGGGATCTGTGGAGGTCACTACAGCTGGAGGGCCACAGCATATAAAATTCTAAAAGCTGGTTTCTATTGGCCAAAAATTTTTAGAGATGTTTTTGCTAGGGTAAGAGCATGTGATAAATGTCAGAAATTTTCTGAGAGACAAAAATCAGCACCATTTCCCCTGATTCCAGTACATGTGGATGAACCATTCAAACAATGGGGTATTGATTTTATAGGTGAGATACATCCTCCATTGAGTGGACAACATAAATGGATATTAACAGCCACTGATTATTTCACTAAATAGGTGGAAGCCATACCTGCAAGGAATGCTACAGATACTGTGATCATAAAGTTCATGGAGGAAAACATCATATCCAGGTTTGGTTGTCCCGCTAGGATAGTGATTGATAATGCACAGGCCTTCAAGTCTGCAAAGTTTATGAATTTCTGCCAGCAATACAATATCATACTGAGTCACTCTATAGCTTACTATCCACAAGGAAATGGCTTGGCATAATCTTCAAATAAAACTCTGGTAAGGGCCTTGAAGAAGACTATCAATTAAAATCAGAAGAATTGGGATTCCCAATTGAAATTTGCTCTATGGGCTAATAGAATCACCAGCAAGAGAGCAACTGGGAAATCTCCCTATGAATTGGTATATGGACGAGCAGCAGTTTTTCCTATACAACTGGCTTTACCAGTGGCCCGATTCATGCAAGAAATCCAAGAGGAACCTGATGACATGATCAGGAGAATCAATCAATTGGTGGAATTAGAGGAAACATGGGGCCAGGTGAATCAGAGGTTAATGGAATATCAAGAGAAAATGAAACACATTTTTTATCAGCACATAAAAGACAGGAAGCTGCAGATTGGTGATTTGGTGCTCAGATGGGATATCCGGAGAGCTGAGAAGGGAAAACATGGTAAATTCGACCCCCTCTGGTTTGTTCCTTTCAAAATTGTGGAACAAGGGGGCAATAATACTTTCAGGTTGGAGAATTTATAGGGCGACTTGCTGGATGCCCCTGTAAATGGCCAATTCCTTAAACCCTATTTCCAGTTCTGACTCAGGCCGAGGCAGCCTGGTGTATTATATTGTATGATAGTTTCCTTTTTGTTTTCCTTTTGAATAATGTTGGTGTTGTGATGAATTATAAAGTGAAAAATAGAGGTGTTGGAGAGCAGAGTCTACATACATGATGATCAGAGGGTCTGCGAGTCCTCGACATGTCCAAAGATGAACATGTCGTCCCCAGATGGAGCCGATGTTAATCATAATCCGCTTCCTATTTAAATTTTCAGTCAATCTGGCTTAAAGCCCTCGAATTCCCCCTTCGCAGCCTTGGAAAACCATTCTCAAGCCTATCATTACCATTTCCCGCCTCCAAAATGCATTATCGAGCGCTGTAAATTCTTATTTGAAAATATTCGAGGCATAGCTCCTTCGGCCCAAGCCCCTCTGTATTTTCCTCCATGTAGCCCGGGCGCTAGACCAGGCACTAGTCCTACGGGCGCTTACCCAATACATATCAGGCGCATCCTGAGCCGTCGATCTGTGTAGATCGAACAGTGTTTTCTCATCTCTGCCGCGCCCGTAGCCTACCTATTCACCGTCCGATCAAAACATAGATCTACAGTTCGCAGCCCGCCGGTCATGGTGGTCCCCGCGCCCAAAACACTGTTCAAAACCAGGTGATTTATATTGCACCACCTTTCAGCGGTAGGCGGTAATTCTCCTTGGGCCAACGATTCCATACATCGCTCACCATGTGTCCCTGCGTACGGCCCCTAAACCGCTCTTTATCACGCATTATTGTTCGGTCAAAGATGCGCGGCGATATTCATCTCAACCGTCCGATCTGAGGACCTTCATCCGACGACCGTCGCGCTCCGAAGCTGCATGAGGTTTAACCATAAGAAAATCACGTCCCTAGCCCACTGTTCATCGCCCCCGACGCTCATTCAACCGTTGATCTCCTCCCGAGATCGAATGGTCAAGATTCCATTATCCCCGTTGTTGACTGGTCTCATTGTCAGCGCTCCACGTCATCCTTTCCACATAGTCTTTCATACGTACACCCGTCACCCGCTCCATGTGTCTATCGTGTTTTTCTCTCGGTCATTCTGCCGCTTCATCACGTTGCTCTGTTACACAGTCGCTTCCATGGCATTGTCGTCCCTCATGCATTGGTTTTCTTCACAACTTTGTGTGTTTTGCAGGTTGACAGCGACGGAGAATTATCATAATTTGCATCCTCCATTACATGAGCCAAGCACACGTCAAAAGGACCATTTTCCAGAGCATAATTATGAAGGAAGTCCTCGGAAGCCCAATCGACAAGACTTCAATTTAAGAGGCAGGGTTAAAATTTGTCAAACCCTGCAGGGACATTCAAGGCGCCAATTTCACAGATGAAGATATCAATGGGGGCAGAGAAAGAATATCAGTGATCGGTAGAGAATTAAATACAAGTAGCTGAATATTTTGGGGGCCTTGTTCTAGCCTCTTGAAACCAAGTACCAAATTAAAGATCCCGCAACAGCTGCAGGTGTTGACTTTGTATCCTGACTCCGAAGTACGTTGGGTGAAGGAGTTTTCAAGGGATGTGCCTTTTCAGACATTTGCGTTGCAGTAGTTGTAGGTGTTGGCATTGCGTTCTAATTCTGAAGTATGTCAGGTTAAGGAGTCATGTGGGAATGTGCCTTTCAGAGGAATTTGCATGCAGTTGATGATGGATTGAAGCTGATACTTTTGGAGACCAAAATTTTCTTTGTGAGGAGGTGTGATCCGAAAGGATATTTGCACGTGAAAAAGCTTTGTGCCATGTTGATTTGAAGTTGGTGAAAAAATGCTTAAGTGGGTGAAATTATGATTAATGCTTTTCATGAGATGATCATGCATTTAATTATGCATTTTATGAGCCTTTATGAAACTCATGCATTATTATTCACTTTTGATATAAATTATTAATATTTGTGAGAGTAAATTTGTCTCACATATTATTTATTTAATGTAATTAGGGAAATTGGTTTTTATGTGAGAAACCACCTCACACCAATTCTCTATTTTTCTCAATTGTGGGTTGAGAGAATCAAGGGCATGGTTGAAGAGTCTTTAGGAGGTTTTGAGACTTTTCCCAATTATGAGCTTGAGATAGTTGGAGATCCTACTTTCATGGATCTTGTTTTTCCTTCCTTGTAATTAGGTCATACAATTGTGGTTCTTGTAATTAATGCTCTTTGTTGGAGAGTGGATGAGGGAAATATATATATATATATTCCTTATGTGAGCCATGAGAAAGGGGGCAAGAAAGGAGAGAATGCTTAGCTATTGAGAGCCATAGTTCTTAGCTAATGATTGGCCATAGTGCTTGATGTAAGAGAGATTATTTTGAAGAAGGAATATAGAAGATATGCATTCCAATTGAAGCAGATCCAGAGATGTAGCCCCAAAAAGATGGAGGGGTGAACTCCGTTACCAATTGATTGTCTCTCTCTTACTTATGTGCATGTGCTTTTTGATATGTTAAGTTAATTTATTATGTTTATGTGTTTATGCACTATAATCAATGGATTAACATGCTCATTTAAACCTTTATAAGTCATAGTCAATTAAAAGATCCTCACACCGTAAACATTGGTTAGAGTAGTACCCAACCCGTGATCGGATCACCTGGAAACATGGAATTATAATCTAGTATGATCTTGAGAAAGGTTCTACTAACCCATCCTCCATAATTAGATTATCATCAAAAGGGGACCTAGGGAAACAAGATGATATGCAAGCACATATTAATAATACAAACTTTTGCGTGTCAAATAAAAAATTTACGCCAATAATATTGTTGTGAATGGATAATTGTGAAAGTGATAATAAAAATCACTATGTGTACATTTGTATCCCTTTTAAATTTATGAGGATATATGATGTTGTTGTAGTTGGTTCCCTCTCCATGTGACATACACATTGAGACATAGAGAGAACTTATGGGATGTTATTAACTAAATTAAAGAGAAGAGACATATTTTTGCTACCATATAGGATAGACACTTATAATACATGTGAGGAACAAGACTCCTATATCCCATATATAATCAATGAATTTTTTAACATCAAGAACTTTGTAGAACCACACCTTTTGGATAGTAAATCCAAGATAAATATTATCAAAAGATGTTAATTTTTAAATTACATCTCATTGATGGAAATCTAAGTATGCACTATAAAGCCTCAAATTGGGATGAAAAGTGATAACCTCTTATTAATATGAGGTGTTATTTACCTAATGGAAGTTCAAACTTACCTATGGAGTAGCCTCATTTTTCAAATCTATAAGGAGACCTTGTGATATATGTGAAACAAAAATGAGATTAGAAATATATATTTCATTTTAGAAGAAATGGATTGATGGTTGGGTGGGTATAATACATGGTATCCCAAGATAATTTTTGGAGACAATATACAAATAATTGTTAGACACTCCCTTTTTGAGAATTAAGAAAAGAAATAACTAACCCTTGGCCATATAAAGTGTAAGAAATAATATCCAGTGCTCCTATAAAGAATGCACATTAAGTTACAAAAGTGTGTTTGAGGAAAATGTATCATAATTGAGGATTGTTACGTTGGACCTCCACATAACCATCCTAAAGTTCGATTATCTCTAATTGATGATGTTTTCAAGGGACAATGGTATGGTTGGTAGGGAAAAGGGAAGTGCTTACAGAAGTACATATGCATTGATGAGTATTACAAAGTAGAGGTTCAATAATGGAAGCCAACTTTAAAATCAAAGATAAACATGTATTTGCATAAAATATGTTTAAATATATAATGATTTGTTGGTTCATAAGAAAATATTTCCATTGGTGTTGAGAGCATCATATGGGCATGGTCACCAAGGGCAGGCTGAACATGAGAGTAAAAAATAAATAAATGAGAAGTGTTTTGCAACAAATTAGACACAAGAAGAATATATGGAACTTATTGTTGAGAGTAGAAGTGATATTGATGAATTAGACTTTATTTGAATGGTATTACCTTAAATATTTATGAAACTATACATCTATTCAATGATTTTTGTCACTTTCTTTTATTTTATTGTATCTTTTTTGTAACCACCCTCCTCCCACATTTACCCAAGTTAACTGGTATTTTAGGGTAAACAAGTGACAAGAGGATACTATGATGTCACAAATATGTAATCTACAAGTCATAAAAATATAGCTGAGCATAGGGGTCTCATACTTATTTGAGAATCTATAAGAAGAATTTATGCTTTATCATAATAATTGCATTATCATCTAATAGGTCATGTATTCATTGTTCATTAAGTTGCTAATAAAACATAATGAGAACCATGCATCAATTTTGTCATAAAACATACTCATAACCATCATATAACCAACATAAATAGCAAGGATATAACAACCATAAAAACCACATATGAACCAGTATATTTACCCATCAAATACAATATGGAAGGAGCTCTTATTAAGATGTGTAAAATGCAACGAGGTCTAGGAATTCCATGTACCACCCGACCATAAACTAAGTTGAGACAAATATTTATTTTAGCCAGTCGCCCATGTTCCATATTCTATCCATTAATGTGGGATCTCATGAAACAAATCAAGCCAAACCAAACCAGGGCTTCCAGAGGAAAAACCTCCTCAACCCTCAACTAGTGATTCCACCTCAAGGTCGGACATCACTAACCATCACTAGAGTGGTCTCTACCCAAGTTTTCTAGGGCTCTAGAGCGTTTGCTCCAACCAGGGCTTCCAGGATTAGTAACTCAACCCACAAGTATTGTCGGGCTTCCAAAACATTTGTCCAACTAGGGATTTCAGGACTAGTAACTCAACCCAAGATGTTATAAGGCTTCCAAAGCGTTTTTCCAGCCAAGGCTTCCAAGAACTAGTAACTCAACCCACAACCAAAGGAACATGAGAACTAACCAGAAAACAAAGATAACACCCACAACACCGTGGTTATCTAGGAAATGGCAAGGCTAGGAAAAACCACTGTCAATCTAGGTAATCCTCCAAGCCAATGACAGATCATAACCAAGAAAACACATGCATATGTCATGCATGCCAAAACTATCAAGGAAATCATACATGAAACTCAATACCTACAAGAAAAACCTGTTGAAAAGTCAACAAGAAATGTGTGTCTAATTTAATTTTCCCTTAATTAAATTGGATAATAAAATGTAATCTTATCTCATAATCACTTGTAATAGTTAACTGAGTGTGATAAACTTGGTTAGCTCATGAATTTTGAGTTGAGGGTGGTTGGTGAGGCATGCAGAATGATTCTATTAGTTATGGAGTTCGAGTTGCAGTTAGTGCATTAGCTTAATGCATGAGAAATCAATTAACTCAATTTATTGAGTTAAAGTTAGTTGAACTAGTTGTAATTGTTTGTTTCACTACTGAGAGATCAAGTGAATTAAATCAGATTTAATTCACATGGAGTGATATGCCATGAAACTGATGTTTTACTATTAATAGTTGCATGCATGTCAGTTCCAGTGGAGACCTAGTTGAGACAAAGGTTAAAGGGATGTTAACTATTAGTTGTATCATTAGTAGGTTTCCCGCATGTAGTAAGACAACAATAGGATTTCCCATGAGCATTGCACAATTTTGGAAGGTTGAATTTCCTAAAGAATATGGATTGCATTCCACATGAATTGCACAAGCAAGGCACGCTGATTAGAGGCACGAAATTGGCTAAGTGTTGGTCGATTTTATCTGGGTCAGTGTGAGACAGTTGCGAGTGCAGGAGAATCTTGTGAGAAGAGTGCATTGTAATTGTTTCATGATTCATTGGTGAATATACAATAGAAGATAGAGGGGTTTGGAGCAGCAAGCTTTTCCCGGGAAAATATTTGTGTTGCAGTTTGATTTGCTTCTTTTTTTACTTGTTGTGATTGGCGATCGTGTTTATTTTCCGCAATTGATTTGTAGAAGGATTCATTATCTTGCTTTAGTAAATTTCTTGATCGAAATGAATCCATTGATATACATATATTTGTATAATTTATACATGGTATCGGAGCGCAAGAAATCACTATAGTGGAGAAGAAATTGAGTTTGTGACTGAATAGCATTCGAATTTGCAAAATTATTCTTGGTGCGACAAGTGGATCAGGATCAAGATGGATTTCAATGGCTTGATATTGGAGTATGCACTCGAGGGTAGTTCCAATTATATTACATGGAAAGAAAGGATGGAGGCAATTCTGGAGGACAATGGGTTGAAAGAATTCATTGATAATGGCATTCCCAAACCCATTGTAGTAGATTTTTCTCTTCTTGATGCTTGGAAAAAGAAGGTTGCAAAGGTGAGGAGGATCTTATTGGAGGGAGTACAATACCACATTATCTCAAGTCTCCATGAAAAATCGACTCCATATGCAATTTGGAAGGCTTTGACAGGTCTATTTCAGAGCAACAATGATCATAGAAAATTGGCACTAAAGGACAAGCTCAGGAAAATCAAAATGGAGAAAGGCGATACTATTCTGAAATATTTAACCAAGTTTTTTCAATTTTGAGATGAGCTTGGGAGCATCAGAATTACTGTCGCGGATGATGACTTGGTGAGCCTAGCTCTTCTAGGCCTTCCCAAGAGTTCGCGTAGTTATCAGGACTATTTCAATGGGAGGGAGAAGCTACCAGATTGGGAACGACTTTGGTCGGATTTGGTGAAAGAAGAATTCAGGCAGAATACCAGGGTTGGATCTTCATCTAGGAAAGATGATGAAGAAAATTGTGCCTTGGCTAGTAAGGCAAATAAGGGGAAGGGAAAGAAATCCTATTCCAAATCTAATTCTGGAAAATAAGGCAAGAAGCATGACATGTCCAAAGTGAAGTGTTTTCAATGTCACGAGCATGGACATTATTCCACTAATTGTCCACAAAAGATGAAGAACAAGAAGGCTTCAAGATCTGCAGTTGGTGAGGCTTTGGCCTCGCAATTTGAGTTGGAATTCTTTCTCATTGTATGCATGGTGTCAATTGTAATGGGATCAGTGTGGTACTTGGATAGTGGTGCATCTTTCCACATGGCGAGAGACAAATAAATTTTCAGTAGCTTGGAGGAGAATGACCTCCAGATGTATATCAAAATGGGTGATGATGGGAAGTACAGTGCTACCGAGATTGGTACAGTTACCTTCCAAAGATAGTTAGGTAAACCCTTCTTATTAAAATATGTAATGCATGTACCAGGCTTAAAAAAGAATTTAGTTTCAGTCGCAATGTTGGAGGATAGAGGCTATGATGTGTTTTTCAGTGAAGGGAAAATTTTCCTTCGACACAAAGCCACAGGGCAAGCCAACAAGATTGGGATTCGTGTGAAGAATATATATAAACTTGATGTAGCTAGTTGTGCAACATTGATGGGTAAGGCAGAAAAAGTGGTAGGTCGGGATGAGGGTGAGTTATGGTACAGGAGATTGAGCCATCTACACCACGCGGCCTTGAAGGTCATGCAGCAGATTTCTGCAGGTCTTCCCAAGGATACTCTTGCGAAGATAGACACATGCAAGGGATGTACTATGGGAAAGTATGCAAGGCCACTTTTCACGAGAAGGAGAACCAAGCTTCGGAAATCCTTGAGAGATTCCACTCAGATGTGTGTGGACCATTCTCTACAACTTCGACAGCAAAGCACATGTATTATGTGATATTTGTTGATGAATTTTCTAGAAAGTGATGGATCCACTTCATGCTGAAGAAAGATAAGATGTTCTCAAAATTTTGTGAGTTCAAAGCACTGGTGGAGAAATACACGGGGAAGCATGTGAAGGCTCTTAAGAGCGACAATGGTGGTGATTTCATCTCCATTTAATTCAAAAACTTCAATAGTAAAGAAGGAATTCAGAGGGATTTGATTGCGCCTCATAACCCACAACAAAATGGGGTCGCCAAAAGAAATAACAAAACAATTGTGGGTGCATCACAACCAATGTTGCATGATCAGGGCCTACCATTGCATCCATGGGTGGAGGCATGTAACATAGCGGTATTCGTGCAAAACCGCAGTCCTCCTCAAATACTTGGCACGAGTACACCAGAGGAGGCTTTTTCTAGTAAGAAACTTGATGTTTCATATTTTAAAATTTTTGGTTCATCTGTCTATTGCCATGTGACCAAAGATTTTAGGAAGAAGCTTGAACCAACATCTGAGATTGGGATATTTGTGGGGTACACTGATACTCCCCACAACTTTCAAGTGTATTTTCCAAACAGTAGGATGATTGTTGTGAGACGGGATATAAAATTTGATGAGGAGAAATCCATGTGATTGTCCCTTGAGAGGGAGCTGGATTTTCATGCAGATGAGGAACTCTTGGTTCCACAGAATGAACCTCAAGATGTGGAGCGGCCACATGCAGAGGATCATGGGGTGGCAAAAAACACTCATGTAGATCCATCCATCAAAAATGGTATAAGGCACACCACAGAAGTTGATAGATTGATACTTGATGCGGCAGAGCATGTAGGAGCACCTACTTCACTACGCAGACAAAGATAGTCTCCAGACAGGTTTACTAGTACATGGCTCTTATGAGCATGTGTATTGTGACATAACCATCCTCCTTTGAGGAAGCAGTGCAGCAACCAATTTGGGTTGATGCCATGATTGAGGAGTATGACTCCATCGTCAAGAACAGTGCATGGGAAGTTGTCCCAAGACCGGTCGGAAAATCAGTGGTTGGATCTAGATGGATCTATAAGGTGAACCAAGCGGCAAATGGGAGTGTGGAGAAGTACAAGGCTAGATTTGTAGCTCGGGGATTCTCACAAGTTGAGGGGATTTACTATGAGGATACTTTCACACCAAGTGCGAGATACTCATCAATTATATCTATCCTTGCACTATCAACACAGAGGGGTGGCAGATACATTAGATGGATGTGAAACTTGTGTTTCTCAATGGAGTTATTTAGGAAGAAGTGTACATAGAGCAGCCATAAGGTTTTAAAATATTTGACTGTGAGTTGCATGTGTGCAGACTCAAGAGAGCACTATATGGGCTGAAGCAAGCACCTCCTGCTTGGTACACTAGAATTGATAGCTATTTCATCGGGTTGGGCTTCACCAAAAGTGAAGTGGATGCGAACCTGTACCATATTATGGTTGATGGTAAGCTCTTGATTATTTTACTTTATGTTGATGATCTAATTTTGACAGGTGATGAGTAGCTTATAACTTATTGCAAGGAGGATCTTGCAAGGGAGTTTGAAATGAAGGACATGGGACTCCTTCCCTATTTCCTTGGTTTGGAAATATGACAGCGGGATGGTGAGCTATTTGTTTCTCAAGGAAAGTATGCCAAAGAGATTTTGAGTAAGTTTCACATGGAGAGCTATAAACCCATGGAGACTCCTCTTCTAGGAAATTGAAGGAAGGAGGATGCTACTTCAGGAGAGGTAGTGGACGTTACTATTTACAAGCATCTATTGGGTTCACTGATGTACTTGGTGAACACCATACCAGACATTTCCTACGCAGTTAACCAGCTGAGTCAATCTATGGTTAAGACGACCAACCTATTTTGGAAGGTGGGGAAGCATGTCTTGAGATATATCAGGGGCACTACAGAGTATGGATTATGGTACAGACGGGCAGAGGGAGTGAAGCTTCAAGACTTCACCAATGCAGACTGGTAAGGCAGTCCATCAAACAAAAATAACACATCAAGAAGGATCTTCAGCATAGGATCGAAAATAGTTTCTTGGTACATCAGGAAGCAGATATCTGTGGCACTCAATTCAGTTGAGGTAGAGTACATGGCAGCAAGTCAAGTTGCATGTGAGTCCATCTGAATGAGGAAGATTCTAGTTGGTTTGTTTTGTTCTCAAATGGATCCGATGGTGATACATTATAATAACCAAAGTTGCATTAAACTCTCGGTTAATCCAGTATTCCATGATAGGTCCAAGCACATAGACATCTGGTACCACCATCTCAGAGATTGTGTTCAAATGTGCATTATGTTACTTCAGTACATTCCCACAGAAGTTCAGGATGCATATATTCTAACGAAGGCACTTGCCAGGAGAAAATTCGAATACCATAGAGGCCAGATCGGGGTGGTAGATAATCACTTTCTTGTTGAGAGGGAGTGTTGAAAATTCAACAAGAGATGTGTGTCTAATTTAATTTTCCCTTAATTAAATTGGACAATAAAATTTAATCTTATCCCATAATCACTTGTAATAGTTAACTGAGTGTGATAAACTCAGTTAGCTCATGAGTTTCGAGTTTAGAGTGGTTGGTGAGGAATGCAGAGTGATCATGTTAGTTATGGATTTCGAGTTGCAGTTAGTGCATTAATTTAATGCATGAGAAATCAGTTAACTCAATTTATTGAGTTAAAGTCAGTTGAACTAGTTGTCATTGTTTGTTTCACTAGTGAGTGATCAAGCGAATTAAATCAGATTTAACTCACATGCAATGATCTGCCATGCAATTGATGATTTACTATTAATAGATGCATGCATGTCAGTTCCAGTGGAGACACAGTTGACACAAAGGTTAAAGGGATGTTAACTATCAGTTGTATCATTAGTAGGCTGCCCACATGGAGTAAGACAAACATAGGATTTCCCATGAGCATTGCGCAGTTTTGGAAGGCTGAATTTACTAAATAATAGGCATTGCATTCCACATGAATTGCGCAAGACTTGATATATTTTTTCCGGGTCAATGTGAGACAATTGTGAGAGTGCAAGAGACTCTTGTGAGAAGAGTGCATTGTAATTGTTTCATGATTCCTTGGTGAATATACAATAGAAGATAGAGGGGTTTTGAGCAGCAAGCTTTCCCCGGGAAAATATTTGTGTTGTGGTTTGATTTGCTTCTTTCTTTACTTGTTGTGATTGGTGATCATGTTTGTTTTCCGCAATTGATTTGTAGAAGGATTCAGTATCTTGCTTTAGTACATTGCTTGATCAGATTCAATCCATTGATATACATATGTTTGTATAATTTCTACAAATCCCATTGTAGTTTTTGATCCTGATGTCTTCTGGCACTTTCCTGCTCTTCCTTTGCTTTCTTGCTCCAAATCCCAAGTTTCCATACTCCTCCAAGGGTACTCCAAGAAAAATATATGTGTCCAAGAGCACAAGAGAGAGAGAGAGTATAAAATGAGAGCTCCAAAACTAAACTAACAAAAGGTACCAACTGATCCTTAGAAGCCTTTTTATTAATGAGGCCTCTAATTTCTTCAATTTCCATTATTTTCATTCATTTTCCTCCTCACATGAAACTTGTGGCCTTTCACCTTCCTTTTATCCTATTTTCATTATTTTCAAAAAAAAAAATGTCAATGAATGCCACTTTGAATTTCCAAATCTTTTGCCATTTCCTTTTCCAATTTCCATAATCATTAATTAAACACAATTGATCCCCATCACTATTTTTTTTACCAACATTCATCTTGGAATTCGTGTCCCATGACCACAATATTATTTTGCCTTTATTAACTTTATTACATGGATTTTTAATCAGGGATGTTACAGAACTCTCCCCCTTGGGGGAATACTGTCCTTGGTGTACAATGACACCTACAGCCAACAAGAATGTTGAAGAAAAAGATAAATCCCATGGAGATTTATAACTTAGCTCATTGCAATATTTACAATGATCAACCTGCTGAGAAGCAAACCAACATGAAAACCATAATCACATGAAACCCATACTGTTTATTGGAGCTTTATAGCACAACTCATGGTAGTATTTACATCCATATACATGTATATATACCAAAACATCACACCAAAACATATGCCAAAAAATTTGCTCAACCGGCGAATAGAGAAGAATACATAGCCTGCATCTGATCTTCCATATCCTATGTAGCTTCATTGGGCCCAAAGTGCTTCCATTGCACTTTAACCTGCTCTATTGTTTGATTCCTGAGAATGAGCATCTTTCTCTGCAATATGCGTTGAGGTTTCAGCTGGAATTATCCTTTTGGCTCCACCTGCAATAAAAACCGTTCAATCACATGATCATCATCTTTAACATACTAAGAAATGACACATGGAAAACATCATGGAATATCATTGTCGGAGGCAATGCAAGTCGATAAGCTACTGGTTCAATCCTTTCAAGAATCTTGAAAGGTCCAAAATACTAAGATGCCAGCTTGGCACATGATCTAATCCTCAAGGATCTCTTCTTGGGCTTGATGTGAAATAACACCTATTCCCCAACCTAAAACTCCTTAAACAACCTGTTCTGATCTACTTAAACTTTATGCATGTCTTGTGCTACCTTCATATTCTTCTTTATTACATGCATTTCATATTCCATCTCTACCAACATATCTGGTCCTAGAAACACCCTGTTAACTGGATCCTTCCAACTAATGGGAGTATTACAACTCCGCCCATAAAATTCCTCAAATGGACTCATCCTCAGTGATACCTGATACCCATTGTTGTAAGAAAATTCAACCAACAGAAGGTACTCCTCCCATCTTTTTTGTTGATGCATCACATACATCCTCAACATGTCATCAAATATCTTGTTGATCCTCTTTGTATGTATGTTTGTCTGAGGATGATAAGTTATGTTGAAGGCCAACTTTGTACCAAAACCTGCAAATATCTCTTTCCAGAATATCGAAGGGAACTTAGCATCCCTTCCTGACACAATCTTCTTCAGTACACCATGCAACCTCACTACATATCTAATGAATACATGTGCCACATCACTAGATGAATACCTAGACAAATGAAGTGCGCTAATTTTGTCAACCTGTCCACGTAAATCATAATAGAATCATTTTGTCTAGATGTCCTCGAAAAAACTATAATGAAAACCATGCAAACGACATCCCATTTCCATTCTAGAATCGGAATAGGTTGTAGTAATCCACCTGAATGCTTACACTCTAATTTTACCTCTTGAAAATCCAAGAATCTAGCCATAAAATTTGTCACTTCCTTCTTCATATTCAGACAATAATAAATCTTCTTCACCATTTTCAATGTCTTCTAATATCTTAGGTGACATGAATATGGTTTAGCATGAAATTTCCTAAAGATAAGCTTCTTGATCTCACTCCTATCTGACACATATATAATGTCTCTAAACCTGACTAAGCCATATGTTGAGAGATTATAGTCCACATCTTGATCTGATCAAGATGGCTCTAGACACCCTCAGGAGACCAAGAGAGCTAATGATAGGTAAAAATTCAGAGTGGTCAGATGAATCTCAAACAAGGTTTAGGTTGAAGTACTCGTCGCCCTGATTCCAACGATGCAAACAAATCTCCAATCCAAGCCCATGTGGAGAAGTTAAATCGAGTCAAATTTTTGGTCAAAGGTGGGCAGTGGGCCAGGTTTAACTATCCCAAAAATTCACTGTCAACCAGTAGGAAACCCAAACCCCGAAAACAGGCGAAATTGTGGCCTCGTTAATTTTCCTAATAACCTTTAATTTCGTTAAAATCGAAAAGGATCATTTTTTTAAAAGACAAAAAAATAATAAAAAAAGCAGTGGCAGGCCATGACCCCCGCCACCCCTATGGATCATATTACATATCGTATTATATAAAAAAAAAATTTTTTTTTTTTTGGGGGGCGGGTTTTCAACCCCGCCACCCCCGTCGGAGCCCTACCATACAACGTACACACACACACACACAGATATATATATAAACAACAGAAATGTGGGTGGGTGGGCTACCTCCAGTGGACCTGGCCCACACCACCCCCCTAGCCCAAAGAATTTATATGGATTTTACACCTCTCAGTGACGGGAATCTGATGACGATGTCAGATTCTGCAACAGAGGTCTCGATTTTTTGGCTATTTTCCATATTGGAATTGTGGTGTCGGATTTCAGAGTGTGGATATCCGATTTCATGTCATTTGAAGCCACAAATTCGATGGTGCATTCAGATCTAGCAGTTGGGCACTCTATTATTCAGTCAACATCATAGTTGAGGTATATGAAGTGTTGTTTCCATGTACTTCATTGATTATTATTGTGAGGTGTTTTATGTCATGTCGATTCCTGCTTGATGTATGATGCAGAATATTGATGTTTATGTCATGTGATATGTATTCATCATGGATGGTCATTTATGTTCTGAGAACCCTTTGTTGCCTTGATGGCGGGATACTCTTTGTCACCATCTGTGAGGATGTCATGCTGATAGGAGGTTTGTTATGAGTGAGAGTTCCTTGTAGCGGAGCATCTCGCAGAGATATTTTGTCACTCACATTGAGGACACATTTCCTTGTATGACAAGTAAACAACATCCATGTACATCATCGCATTTTCGAGCACCAAATGAAGTGGCCAACACCATTGAGACACCGAGGCCTGGAGGCGTAGTCCACACTAGACGAACTCCGTTATTACACGAATTGAGTTTTGTTGTGTGATTGTTGACATGTTTTCCTCTTAATTATATATGTATGTGTGTCCATTAATGCTTTAATAAAATGAAATTCTAATACATCACAGAAGTAAAATATCATGGGTAAATCCGGTAGCCGACGAACTCGGATCAAGTGGTATCAGAGCGATCTTCTTGTTGATGTGAATTGCAAGCATGAACCATTTAATGTGCAACAATGGAGGATGTCAAAGACATGTACGAGGCCATGTTGAGGACGTCTAAAAGGATGGACATGTTGTATGAAGCTTATAAGATACAAGCAACAAATAACGTTGAGTTGAAAGCACTTCTACAAGAGGAGAAGGAGGAAAAGCAGCAATTGCAGCTTCAATTGCAAGCCACAACAAAGGCATTGGAAGAATTGAAGCACAATGACCAAAGCCTTCAAGTAAAGGATGCTAAATTAAGGAGGCTTCTCCAAGAAGAGAAAGCAAAGAAGAAAATACTGCAGCTTCAGCTATGAGCCACGGAAGATGCCTTGAAAGAGTTGAAGCGAAAAAAAGGCTTGAAGCAACCATCATCACCTGTTTCTGAATCAATATTTGAGGTAAACAATGTTGATGTTTCTTCAACTTCATATTCACATGCTATAATTTCTGTGGGAAATGTGGAGATACCCATTACAGGAACAGGCATGCGACTCCTCACCAAGATGGGATATAAAGGAGGAGGATTTGGAATTAATGGCCAAGGCATGATTCAACCATTGGAGGTCATGCAGAGACCTCGATTAGCAGTTTGGGGTACAGTGAAGGAAAATGCTGGAAGGTGTCAGAATCTCCCAATGCATGGTTGAAACCATTAGAGAAAGAGAATGATGGGAACACTTCACCATCATCCTATGACAACACACATGACAGTGAAAGAACTGAGGCAAGCTCTCGTCACATGATCGCACCAGAGACCACCAGGAAAGGTATAACAAGTCTCGATATTCTCAAGTTCATTTTGACTATAAGCATGTTGATAATCATGGATAGAAGTCATGGCATATAAAAATTACCATTTTTGTGGTTTACATAACCATGTTATTGCTAAGTGCTGGAGGAGAATGGTAGCGTGAAAGAGTATGAGGCATGAAAGGCCTTCTCCAAAACAGGGAAATAAATTGGTTAATTAGGTATGGAGGAAGAAGACTTATTGCAGTTATTGTGATAGAAGTGGTCATCAAAGAGCCACGTCTTGGAGAATCCATCCAGAGCAGCGTCTAAAAGACAAAGAGTCCGTACAAAAATCAGTCAGTGAAAAATTTCAACAAGCAAATCCACCACATTCATCATGGTTCACTTTGTTGAGTAAGAAATGGTTTTTCTAGATGTATTGGCCACAGTTATAAATCATTTGTTGCAATTTAAAATGTAAAAGTGATGATGTGTTTTCCATCACTTAGAAGAAACAATGATGTTTTTGTCCTTGTAGTGATAGCTAGGGTATTGATTACATTTTAATGTAAACTTGACCACCGAGTACATGTTATAAGCTCGTGGAAAGTGTGGGGATTTCTTGGGTCATATATTGGTCATTTAGTTAAGCATGTAATTTGCAAAATATTGTACTACAGTTTTCAGAGGTTGCAGGTGTCGGCTCATCGCTTATGGCTCCGAAGGACAAAGGTGAAGGAGAGTGAAGGGTGGCCTTTTAGGACATGTGTGGTGCAGACAAGGTACAAATCATCTCCATATTATGTTCATGATTTTGGTGGACCTAAATCTCCTCAGTGGGGAGGATTGACCCAGGTGGATCCAAACACCCTCAGGAGACCAAGAGGGCTGATGATAGGTCAAAATTCAAAGTGGTCGGATTCCAATGGTGCAAACAGATCTCCAATATGAGCCCATATGGAGAAGTTAGAGCAAGTCAAATTTTTGGTCAAAGTTGGGCAGTTGGCTAGGTTTAATTGTCCCATAAATTCACTGACAACTGGCAGGAAACCCAGCTCCGAAAATGGGTAAAATTCTAGCCTCATTAATTTTCCCAATGACCCTTAATTTCTTTAAAACCGAAAAGGATCATTTTTTTTAAAAGAGAAAAAATAATAAAAAAAGGAGTGGCGGGCCATGACCCCCGCCACCCCCACGGACCATATTTTATATCATATTATATAGCAAAAAATATATATTTCGTTGGGGGGGGCAGGATATCAACCCCGCCACCCCCGCCGGAGCCCCACCATACAATGTATATATATATATATATGAAATATGGGTGGCTGGGCCACCTCTGGTGGACCTAGCCCATGCCACCCCCCCCACTCCAAAGATATAGCGCAATGACCAAATCCGGTGGGAGTTGAAACCACGGCCGACGGACTAGCCCCGCCCACGCGACGGCTCCACATCCTTCAACACAACAAACCAACCCATTTAAACCACAACAGTTATATAACATATTAAAACAACGCCCAAAAAAATATACATGCAATTATTTTAAGACTGTAAGGTAAAACGGTATGCCAAGTGCAGGGGTCGGCGGGGTTGGAACCCTTGACCTCCTGCCTTGTCACCTCCGTCCATAATCGTTGAGCCACGAGGCTCAACATTGGAAACTCCTCCATCTAAGTAATATAAAACCTCTCAAATCCTCAAATGCGCTGGGCAGAACACGAACGAAGGAGGAGCGCAGAGTTCGAGGCAGAAAATCATTTTTCTATTGCAGGTGGAACCTTGAGCCATTGAGGGAGGCAATGGAACCATGATCTGAGCCATGTTCTTAGAGGGGCCAGAATTTCCCAGTGTCCAAATTGGACAAAATTTATATGGATTTTACACCTCTCGGCGATGAGAATCTGATGACGATGTCAGATTGTACAATAGAGGTTTCGATTTTTTGGCCATTTTCCAGATTGGAATTATGGTGTTGGATTTCAGAGTGTGGATAGTCGATTTCATGCCATTCGACGCCACAACTTCGATGGTGCATTCAGATCCAGCAGCTGGACACTCTATTCTTCAGCCAACATCATAGTTGAGGTATATGGAGTGTTGGTGCCATGTACTTCATTGATTATTATTGTGAGATGTTTTATGTCATGTTGATTCCTGCTTGATGTATGATGCAAAATCTTGATGTTTGTGTCATGTGATATGTATTCATCATGGATGGTCATTTATGTTCTAAGATCACTTTGTTTCCTTGATGGCAGGATACTCTTTGTCATCTTGTGTGAGGTTGTCATGATTATAGGAGGTTTGTTATGAGTGAGATTTCCTTGTAGCGGAATATCTCGTGGAGAGACTTTGTCACTCATGTTGAGGACACATTTCCTTGTATGACAATTAAACAACGTTCATGTACATCATCACATTTTTTAGCACCAAATGAAGCAGCGAACACCATCGAGACACCGAGGCCCAAAGACGTAGTACACACTGTTCGAACTATGTTATTAAATGACTTGCGTTTTGTTGTGTGATTGTTGAAATGTTTTCCTCTTAATTATATCTGCATGTGTGTCCATTAATGATTTGATAAAATGAAATTATAATACACCACAGAAGTAAAATATCATGGGTAAATCTGGTAGCTGGTGGACCCATATCATGATCACCTATACTCTATTGTAACCTATGCATAATATTCCTATACCTGTCATCCTGCTGACTTGCCTGTAAGATTTGATCCTATAGATCTGTCCCTTAAGAACTCATAGTTGTTATGCAATTTACCTGTATCCTCCTACTAAGATCATTTGTAACCATGTTCTCTTTACCTTTAATGTACCTGAGTTCAAAGTCGAACTCATTGATCATGGGCAACCATCTAGCTTGTCTGGCATTCAATTTTGGTTGGTAAAAAAGATAGCTCAATCCAATGTGACCACTCATCAGTATGAAGCTCCTGCCCAGACGATAGTTCCTCCACATATTCAATGCATGAATGATCGCTGCCAACTCAAGATCATGTGTCAGATAATTCTGCTTGTGCTCATTCAGTTTTCGTGATTCATAGCATACTGCATGCCCTTCCTGCATAAGTACTCCACCAAGTGCTCTCTTGCAAGCATCTGTGCACACTACAAACTTTTTGTACGGATTTTAAATCTTTATAACTTGAGAATTTGTCAACATTTGATTCAATTATCTAAGGTTGGTTGCACATTACTTTGTCCATTTAAATTTCCGACCTTTCCTTTGCAATAGTGTAATAGAATAAGCAATCATGAGAAGTTCCTGATGAGCCTTCTATAATAACCTATTAGTCCCATGAATGATCTTACCTCATTCCCATTCCTAGGAGCTTTGCATTCCATGATAGCCTATATATTTTCCGAGTCCACTACTATGCCTTCCTTGAAAACCACATGTTCGAAGTAATTTACCTATGTCTGAAATAAACTATATTTACTGAGCTTAACATATAACTGATGCTCTCTCGACAACCTCAAGGTGCTCCGACGAGAATGTTTGGAGATTTGTCGGAGCGCGTCTCTGGCACTCAATCCGCAAAAGTGCCAATTACTAATTAGGCAGGGGAAGTTGTTGGGGCATTGAGTTTCCAGCGGGGGCCTGATGACAAACCCTGAAAAGATGAAGGTCATTGAAGAAATGCAGACACCTTGTTTTCCACTTTCTGCTTGCTTTATTTAGGAGCATACCCGTTTGTAGATTGAAATGTGTATCTCTAGTTACATATGAAATATATGCTTTTTGACTTTATAGATATCTAACTCGACTTATTAGTCTTTAGAGTTCACTACAAGTTTCCTACTAGTCCTTATACTCTTCCCTATGTATATAAAAGGAGTTCTAGTAGTTCCCATTAATGTGTGTAATGCCCCGACTTGATTGAATGATTGGACTTGATTGAATAGTTAGGCCCACTGTACTGGTCATTCCCTTAGGTAAGTATGGTAAGTCAATCTTTCCTTTTGTATTTCCCTCCCTTTGTTGGTTGACGTAGCAAAGAGGGGAGACCACTAGATGTGGTTGGGCAATCCCACCGCGGCAAGACTGGCTCTGGAATGGAGGCCCCCTAAAACGAAAAGTGGAGCCCCTCGTTCCTTCCGTGCACAGACAGAGATAGATTCCCCTTTCCGAACTCAGCTAAAAATTAGGAGTCAACTGTAATATTCAATCGATCAATCCATATATGTTTTAGAATGGACAAGATGGGTGTGGTGAATAAAGCTATCTATATTGCTCGGTTTAGTCAATATTTGTCTCTTAATCCTGACTAAAGAACAGTACATAGTATTAGACCTCTATCCCTACACCAAAAGAAAGATATAGAATCATTCCTCGCTCGGATGGATAAATGGAAATAGCAGAATTGGAATTTCTTCTCCCCCCTGTTTCGAAGGTCTTCTCCCGGCCCCCCCTCAAGATCTGGTTTGTAGTAAAAGGTTTCTCTCGTGAGCCAACGACTATGTTCGTAAAGAATAGCCCCAATTACTCCTCTCAATGGTCAAATTCCGACGACCTCTCTCTTTTATTATTAAAGTATAAAGTAGGATATTTCTACCTAATAACTACGACGCATGAGGAAAAACTTAGGTTGCTTAAATGCACCGGTATTCGCTCCTCTAGATATATTTCGCTTCCCCATGGAAATATTTAGCTCATGCAAATAACAAAACCTCGCCCAGCTAACTATCTTATATACGTAGAAAAAATTCCACCTTATATAAATAGAAACAACGGGAGGAGGAACAATAAGAGCTTTCAGCAGGTCCAGTTCTTTGTAGTCGTGCAACTAGCTTCATTCAATTCTCAGTTGAGGTTTTAAGGAGAAGAGATACGCGGAGCGAAGTCCTGGAAGCGATATGGAGAAAGCGAAATAGACTGAAGGAGTAGTTTTATGCTACTGGATTGTCTACCAGACCGTTGTCATAGCTAGCCTTCTCGATGGCGAAAACATAGAACTAAAAGACTGATGGGTTGAAAACAAGTCCGGTCTTTGAGCTTCGTTGGTTAGCTGGTTTTCCGTGAACCACCTATTCCTTTGTAGATTGATCCCGACCCTGACTAAAGTCTAGCGCTTCACATATCCCTTCATTGATATGTTGTAGGAATAACAATCCATATGGGAATAGGAGGGAAAGGAATTTATTCAATGTCATCTTCCAACTGGACTCACTAGAGAAATATGATGCTGCATAGACAGGACCTGGCACAAAGAAATCATAGCTAGGGATAGCCTTCTCATTTCGCAGAAGGGGAAGCTTCATTCACTATCACCCAAAAGAGGAGCATGACAACCCAAGGTTCGGCCAAAGCCTATGGTACAATACGGAAAAAAGAGCCTCTGATACAGTTGGGAAACCAATATTTACTCGGAAACCAATATTTATCAGTCTATTGGTCCATAAATGCACCTGAAAAGTAACTGTCCACCGTTGGATTAAAACAAGTACACCATCCAACGGTGGGCATCTATTTCCCAGGTGCATTTATGGGCCAATAGACTGATAAATATTGGTTTCCGGTTGGCATAGTCAATTATTACTTAAGAGGCATTAATGGGCCAATAGCCCAGTAAATATGGAAACCAATATTTATCAGTCTATTGGCCCATAAATGCACCTGGGAAATAGATGCCATGCTGCACTCCATCTGACAGTACCGTATGGCCATCCATCAGCAATGCGACCATCCATCCATGCTGCATGATTTTTTATTTTCCGGTGACTCCACCGTTCCTATTCCTGCAGGCGTCACAGCTGGTGGTTGTTGATGTAGTTAATGCAATGGTGGACAAGACCGCTCTGACTCGCAGATGCAGTTAATGTAGGTACGCCTACAGTAGCCACTCGAGATTTCAAACAGAGTAATCTCACCCAAAAATTTTGAAACTAAAATTTGAAATGGAATTATAGTATGTGGGATGGAGAGACTACATCCCAACATTGTGAGAATAAGCCAAATATGGAATTATAGTATGTGGGATGGAGAGACTACATCCCAACATTGTGAGAATAAGCCAAATTTCTCCAAGCAGCGGAATTGAGAAATAAATGGATTGTAGTGGAAATTTTGGTTTCTAACTGAAACAATTGTGTTTTCCAGCTTTCTCTGGCTTTGGAGCAGCTACATTGTTAGAACACCTCTGAAACAAACCGCAACAACTCCAGGAATTGGCTCGAGGGCTGCTGTTTCCCAAGAATTTGATTTGGAATATCAAGCAATTTCAATATTTCCATAATTAACAAATTTGAGATAACAGGTACTCAAATGGATTCTTTATTCTTTATAAATCAATCTCCCCATATTTATATAAACTCATTATGTATTTGTGATTTGTCATCCCTGTATGATATCAGAGTTCCTAGGCTCCTGCTGCATGCCGCTTTTTTAATGGGATATGTAAGGCCTTCGATAAACAATTTTGTGGGTTTTCTAAGGAATCTGCTGAAGTTGGGTGGGCAGATCCTAATACAACTTCAATCTCTTAGGGTAGATGAAGATCAACGCTGAGTGCTTCAGCTGAAAACATTTCGTGTGATACAAAAGGAATTGAGAGATGAACGTAAAAAAGACTACGTTGTGTGTGCTTTTTTCTTGAGCGAGTTTGGTATGGATAAGAAAGTCTTGTTGCCCCCCAAATGCTGTCACGTTTACGATGAAATTTGTTTAACTCAATGGCTTGATTTGCCGTAGAGTAACTGCTCTATTTGTAGATCTCTTTTAACCACAGATTGAAATAAAGAAAAAGAGAGCCGTGATATTTAGCATTCCATATTAGCATGTTGTGTTTATTAGCCATACATATTGGCATGTTGTGTTTGTATTGAATTAACACATTTGTATTTTACAAGTTTTTAGTTTACAAATATTGTCATAGGATCTTCTGCATGTATTGAAAGTTTATCTCAATTGTCCAAAGTTTGATTTCTATTGTTTTAGGACTTGTATTTTTAAATTCTCCATTCACTGAAATTTCTGAGAGTCCCCTCCAACATTTCCTGCCCACAACTAGCTGAAACTTGAGAGGTCGAAAGCATATTGAGTCAACGTAATGATGCAGGTTCTAATTTTAGGTTGCGTGCAAATATTATCCACAAAACTCCACTAAGAAAGATCCACCAAAAATGAACGATCGACAATTTTAGTTTTAGATGTGTAAATTGCTTCTGATATTTCGTGTATAATACGATCGGGCAGTTTGCATTTTGCAATAAGACAGAGTTTTAGGATTCAACATTAAAGTAAACCTTTATATAGTTTTAGTTGTTTTATTTTTTTTATTATGTATTTTATATTCAATTCAATTAATTGGTAAATATCTTAATTTCCTTATTTATTTTATATTCAATTCAATTAATTGATAAATATTTTAATTTTCTTATTCTATTTATTTGGAGTTTTTTGGGTATATTTTTTCTTAGAATTTGCTTAAATCTTAGGCATGGGTTGAAATCACAAGTTTTGAATGGGAACTTTTCATAATCTAGAGTTTTGTCCTATTTTATCTACTTGTTATATATTTTGCAGTTTTTTTAGTATATTTTTGAGTGGAATTTGCTCAAATTTAACAAGCATTTGTTAGAACCATAAATTTGAATTGTAAACTCTCCACAATCTTAATACTCTATGAGTTTTTCAAAATTTATACAATAACAAAATATCACAATTGACTTAAAAATAGTTTAACTTCAATTAATTTTTTTTAAAACATATGATAATTAACAACATAGATTTGTTTTAAGTAATATAGATATCACATTAATTAATATATATATATATATATATATATATATATATATATATATATATATGAGTGAGTAAGTAGGTGATTACAGGAAAATGACATTCTAGCCTATCCAAAGGCTAATTTCACCATATCAAAAAAATGTGGGAGCTTAATTATCAATGAACCAAACGAGGGTATGTTCAGCTTATTCCTTAACATGGAACTCAAAACATGCACTGTTGAATCGTTACTGCAAATGGCTCAGCATATGTAAATATTTCCCATGTAGCAAGGACATAGCCAATAAGACATGTTCTTTATTGTGACATGGTTCCCCTCGTTCCCTTGCCTTCTAATGAATGTCTTGGTCTAATTAATTGTGATTGTGGCAGGGTAGTGGAGAGGACTATGGTCAAATTCGAAATATTTTTAAATTTTAGTAAATATTTTGATTATTTTAACAAGGAAAGTTTAATGGGTAAATCACTATCTGATGAGTAATTTGTATGTCAAATTCTATTCTTGGAGATGACACTCCACATTGTAAATAAATTACAAATTTTCTGAAAATACTTCTCATACATACTCACTTGATATATAATTTACAATTTGTCACTCTTTGTTTGGGATTGCAATGGTGAGGTTTACCAAACTATGGCATGCATAAACAAGCTCTCTTCAAATAATATCAAATGAATCATTTTGTCTGAAACTTTCTAGTCCTTGAAGATGGGTGGAGTGTTCACCTGAAACATCCAATAAGGAAAAATTTCACATAGTATCTGAAAGTTTTAGATTATATGAATAACTGTGGAAATCTCCACTCTCAAATCAAAAGAATCATGTCAATCAATTAAGCCTAGTATTTCATTGTTGAAAAGGTAAATTCTAAGATTATTCAACATTTTGATCTTTAATTAGTCACTTAAAAATACTCTCGGGTATATTAGTCTAGGTGATGGTTCTTGCGAGCATAAATTGTACATTCAGTATTGTTCCAGTGTTTTGTGCCTTCTTCACTTGATTTTGTTCATCCCAAACTTGTGACACTCTATCATGAATAGAAGGATTACATAGAACCTCAAGAAATGCAATTCTCTTTGCAAATCTCTTTACACTAAATAGTTCAATTCCTCCTTTTCAATCTTTTATTTATAATTCAGGTGAACAAGACACTAATCTTAATCTCAAGGTTGAAACTAATGTTTTAATGCTATGACAAAAGAGACAATTAAGTGAACCAAAACCCCTTGTCCATGAGTTATAGCAATGCAATAAGGGGAAATTTCATTCCATTAAATCTCCATTAGCCCCACATCAAACTTAATTAATAAATACTTAATACAAATACTCACAATAAAGTGGTAGCATAAGAACTCTGTCCCCCACATACCCTAGCCGAGGGGATGCCACCAATGGGAAGGCATTATAGTGGAATTTCTTTCTCCCCCACTGAATCATGTCTAAATATGTTATATTCAAATTTCATGTTTTTAAAGGTTGTAACTGTTTTTCAATTGTAAGAATTTTTATTATAAAATCATTTTGAATATTGTTTCAAGTTTTGAATAATTTTTATAAGGACCATTATGAAAAAAATGTAATGGTCTTTTGAATCAACTAGCCTATTTTTATTATAATTTTTTTTATTAATATAATTTTTTCAATGTTAAAAAAATCATTTTAACTTTAAATGATTAAAATTTTTAATTTTTTAAACTAGAAATATTTATTATTTTTAATTAAACTAGAAATAATAAATTTATAATTTTTTATTCATAAGAATATTTTGAATAGAAATTATATTAGTTTTTTTAAAATATATTTGAATTATTTTTATTTTCTTTTTTATCTTATGATTTTTTATTTTTCATTTTTAGGTTACATATTATAATAAGTTGTGAGTTTAAGTATTGAGGGGTTTTGGCAATGCATTATATTTTGGCTTTTAAACTTCTGTGGTGATCATTTTTCAAGATGCTTTCCGGATTATCCATAGTATTGAGGAACATGTGTCGACGTTTCGAACCCCAACTGGGATCCATCATCAGGACAATTTAGAATGAAGAATTTTGAGAAGGGTTTATAGACCATAAAGTGGAACTCTTGGGCACCAGGTGTTTAGAAAGAAAACCCATACTGATAACTATCTCCATGCTGGGTCCTACCATCATCCGGCCCAAAATTTTGGTGTCCTTAATACCCTTGCAGTCTGAGCCATGAGAATTTCTGATACTGAACACCTGAACGAAGAAATCAGTCACCTATCATCAGTATTTAAGGACTTAGGTTATAAAGAAAGAGATATCAAAAAAACCTTGAAAAGAGCTAAGGATTTGATCCTACCTCGGAATCGCCACGAACAGCAAGAAAACAGAAGGAGGATTTTTCTACCATATATTAAGGGTGTTACTGATAAAATCGCCAAGGTTTTGAAAAAGAACGATATTTTCGCACAATTTTCAGCATCAAGGACTATTAGGCAAAGGATGCGACCAGTTAAGGATGGCATAAGCCCTGAGCAACTCAAAGGAGTGTACAAAATTGACTGTTCATGTGGGAAAAGTTATATTGGGGAAACTGGACGCTCACTTCAGAAAATACTGAAAGAGCATGGAGCAGATATCAGGTATGAACGTTCACGCACCTCAGCCCTTACAGAACACTCCTCAAAAACCAAACATCATGTTCGTATTGGGGATGCAAAGATCATTGCAAGAGAAGAACACTATCAAAGAAGAAAGATAAGAGAGGCCCTTGAGATTATAAAGCATCCAGATAATCTTAATAGAGATGGTGGAATGGAAATCAGTGACACTTGGAGACCCCTTCTTCGACAAATCTGCTCCTCGAAAGCACCATCCACCCAGACATAGTTTTTCAGGTATAGGATTCTCAGGTATGTTTTTCCCCCTCTTTTGAATTCATATTTGGTATTAATTTGAAATTCTAATAATTATTCCTAGGTAATTAATTTTTATTTTGGTTAAAATAAAAATTAATTAATTAAACAATAATTATTAGTGTTTGCTTCTTTATTCTAGTTATCGTTTATATTAATAATATTTAGTAAATCCTTAATATAATTAATTAAAACAATTAATTAATTATATAAGAATAATTAATTATGAATATAATTAATTAAAACAAATAATTAATTATATTTATAATTAATTAAATTGTGATTAATTTTGTTTAAATTAATCATTTATCCTTGATCATTAATTAATTAATTATAAACTATAATTTATTAATTATAGTATTAAAAATAAATTAATTAATTAATTAGTTTATTATATAATTTATTATGAATTAATTATTAATTGGATATTATTTAATTAATTAATTGGATATTAATTAATTAATTAAAACAATTAATTAATTATATAAGAATAATTAATTATGAATATAATTAATTAAAACAAATAATTAATTATATTTATTATGAATTAAATTATAATTAATTATTTTTGTTTAAATTAATTAATTTATTATATAATTAATTAATTTATTAATTATAAACTATAATTTATTAATTATAGTATTAAAATTAATTAATTAATTAATTATATTTATGTTTAATTATTAACTAAATATTTAATTTATGATACTAATTTAGTTATTTTAACAAATATCAAATCAATAATTTTAGTGAAATAAAATATATAACAATTCAAATACTTTTAGAATTAAAATTAATGATAAAATTTATTAAATTATTAAAATACAAAAATTACAAAATTCCTGGTCGGCTACCTTTTCATGAAATTGATCATTATTTATGGTCTATAAACCCTTCTCAAAATTCTTCATTCTAAATTGTCGTGATGATGGATCCAAGTTGGGGTTCAAAACGTCGACACATGTTCCTCAATACTGTGGATAATCCGGAAAGCATCTTGAAAAATGCATTATATTAAATATCATTTTTTGGGATTCAATTGCTTTAAGTAATTCATTCATCTATGACCATTTACATGAGAGGTAGTCATAACTGACTAATTTCTCATGATTTTTGAATAGTCCACTTAGCACTCATTGCATCGGGTGATGCTCACAGGGGTGAATAAGTGGGATTGAAACTAGTGAAATAAATCACATAGCTTCAATCATCACTTCCGAGACTTGCACCTGGTAACCAGGAATTCCGGAGAGGTCACCCATCCCAGATCGCCTTTGGCTCAAGCGTGCTTAAGGCTATTGAACTAACATAGATCCATTTTTATTTTCAACATAATGAAATTTAATCTCTTTCGATACTTATTAGATATAAATCTAAACAAATCCAAAATAATTTGCGATTATAATAAATATAGTTTTTTTTCTATGTAATTTAAATCATCTAATTCCAAAAGTAAAAATATATTATTGAAGGCACAAAATAACATAGTTTAATAAATTAAATATAATGCATTTCCTATACAAGCCCAAGCCCAAGCCTCCTTTCATGTGAATTGTGCTCAAGGTTGGCGATCAATATTTCGTAAGCTATAGGATATTTAATAGCTCACTAACAGAATCTGACAGTACTGTATGGCCATGTGACCATCCAGTCATGCTGCATGATTTTTCATTTTATGGCGACTCCATCATTCCTATTCCTGCAGATGTCACAATTCGTGGTTGTTGATGCAGTTAATGCAATGGTGGACAAGACCGCTCTGACTCGCAGATGTAGTTAACATAGGTACACGAGTAGGCGCTCAAGATTTCAAACAGAGTAATCTCGCTCAAAAATTTTGAAACTAAAATTTGAAATGGAATTATAATGTGTGGGATTTGAGATTTGTGATCCCTGTATGATATCAGAGTTCCTAGGCTCCTGGTGCACGTCACATTTTTCATGGGATATGTAAGGCCTTCGATCAACAACGTGTGGGGTTTTTAACCACAGATGGAAATAAAGAAAAAGAGAGCCGTGATATTTAGCATTCCATATTAGCATGTTGTGTTTATTAGCCATACATGTTGGCATGTTGTGTTTGTATTGAATTAACACATTTGTATTTTACTAGTTTTTAGTTTACGAATATTTTCATAGGATCTTCTGCATGTATTGAAAGTTTATCTCAACTGTCCAAGTTTGATTTCTATTGTTTTAGGACTTGTATTTTTAAATTCTCCATTCACTGAAATTTCTGAGAGTCCCCTACAACATTTCCTGCCCACAACTAGCTGAAACTTGAGAGGTCGAAAGCATATTGAGTCAACGTAATGATGCAGGTTCTAATTTTAGGTTGCGTGCAAATATTATCCACAAAACTCCACTAAGAAAGATCCACCAAAAATGAACGATCGACAGTTTTAGTTTTAGATGTGTAAATTTCTTCTAATATTTCGTGTATAATACTATCGGGCAGTTTGCATTTTGCAATAAGACAGAGTTTTAGGATTCAACATTAAAGTAAACCTTTATATAGTTTTAGTTGTTTTATTTTTTTTATTATGTATTTTATATTCAATTCAATTAATTGGTAAATATCTTAATTTCCTTATTTATTTTATATTCGATTCAATTAATTGATAAATATTTTAATTTCCTTATTCTATTTATTTGGAGTTTTTTGGGTATATTTTTTCTTAGAATTTGCTTAAATCTTAGGCATGGGTTGAAATCACAAGTTTTGAATGGGAACTTTTCATAATCTAGAGTTTTGTCCTATTTTATCTACTTGTTATATATTTTGCAGTTTTTTAGTATATTTTTCAGTGGAATTTGCTCAAATTTAACAAGCATTTGTTAGAACCATAAATTTGAATTGTAAACTCTCCACAATCTTAATACTCTATGAGTTTTTCAAAATTTATACAATAAAAAAATACATTTTCAATAACAAAATATCACAATTGACTTAAAAATAGTTTAACTTCAACTTATTTTTTTAAAAACATATGATAATTAATAACATAGATTTGTCTTAAGTAATATAGATATCACATTAATTAATTAATTAATTTATATATATATATATATATATATATATATATATATATATATATATATATATATATATATATATATATATATATATATATATATATATATATATATATATGAGTAAGTAAGTAGGTGATTACAGGAAAATGACATTCTAGCCTATCCAAAGGCTAATTTCACCATATCAAAAAAATGTGGGAGCTTAATTATGAATGACTGCAAAACACAGGAGCCCCTCATTCAAATAAGGATTGATGAAAGTATTCAGAGATATCGCCACCAAGATGTTCTCTGATCCTCCATAAACCCACAACCTGCTGGATCCCCCTCTTAGAGGCTCGATCTTCCATGTCATTATTTTCACGGTAAATATGTTGACAGGAGAAAGATTCAAGTGAAGATAGGATCTCCCTAATAGAGCGAAGCAAATGCTGTAAATGGTGCACTCTGCAATGCTGATATCCTTTTATCCAGTTAATCACATTCAAGGAGTCACCATAAAAGTTTAACCTTCTGCAACCTTTCTCCACAGCAAACAGCAGAAGGATCTTAAGGCTCAACAGTTCAGCATTGTTATTCGATCCTTCCCCAAGCCCAACAGAGATTTCATACCAATGTGCTTCAGAGAGAAACAACAGAGCCCCCCCACCACAAACATTTTGTTGCATCGCCCCATCAAAGAAACCCCAAGGAATTCTTCTATCTATGTCCAACAGCAGAACCTCCCTCTGTTTGGCGACACAGACATGGATAGGAAGAGTAGAATGCAGACCTATAGTCATGGCACCGATGACCACAGGTGTACTGACCACCCCATCAAAAATTAAATGGTTACGGGCCAACCAAACACCCCAGATCACAAGGAGGGGCAGAGCTTTTAAATTCTGTTCAGTATGAGATGCCCACCAAACATCCCATGCCTGTGACACAGTTAAGCCCTCCCATCGGCAATGGAGACCCAATAACCTGGAGCATTCCAGCCACACCCCTTTAATGAAGGGACAGCTAAGGAAAAGGTGATTGACCGACTCATCATCAGCATTACACAAACAGCACCAGCCCAGGCCCTGAAAAATTCTGTGTTGCAGCACGTCCCAGGTGGGGACTTTGTTTTCAAGGACACACCACATAAATATGCGAGTCTTGGGGGGGCAATGTAGTTTCCAAAGTTTCTTCCACCACCACCGCTCATCACCCAAGACAGCCCCAACACTAAGTTTTTTATAGCCAGCCCGAGGAGAATAGATCCCTGACGGATCAAAATCCCAAACAATCATATCCTCCCGCTCCTGGAGCAGAATATGAGCCTGTTTTAAAGCACTGATGTAGTCAGCCAGAGCCCTCTCATCAACAATCTCCAAACCCAAAGAAGAGGCCAATATCCAGGACTGAATGCCCAATCTTCTCCGAACAGGATCAACAAGTTGAGCAAGAAAAGTAATACCCCTCTGCCTTAAGGCCCCAACCGTTCGCCCAGGTAGAAGATGTTGAAGTTCACTTCCTATCCAAGGATCCTCACCAACCCGAAGCTTCCTGCCACTACCCACATCCCAAGCCAAACTTGTTTCCAAAATGTGAAAGGAATTAACGAGAGCCTTCCAAATCACAGAACCTCCCGCAGAGGTTTTCCTTGGATTCCTAATCCAATCAACAATAGACAAAGGGGAAATATATTTCTGAAAAATCACCTGAGTCCAAAGGCTGTCAACATTAATGAGCCTCCATCCACCCTTAGCTGCAAGAGCCTGTGCAAAGAGAAAGATGTTTTTCAGTCCCCAACCACCCAAACCTTTAGGGACAACAATTTTCTCCCACCGAACCCATGGGGTCACCAAAGTATCCTGCTTCCCGCTCCAAAGGAATCTAAAGCAAATCCTCCTGGCTGCCTCCAAAATACCTTTTGGGATCCATGAGAGGGACAACCAATATACCGGGACAGCCTCCAATACAGACTTAACAAGAGTTAAGCGCCCAGCTCTAGACAGCCATTTATGACACCACACTCTTAAACACTTTTCCAGCTTTTCCAGCAACCAGCTCCAATCATGTTTCCTATAATCATTGGGTTTAAGGTGGAACCCCAAGTAAGTCAGCCCATCAGCCAGACCTACAGAGTTATAAGGGAAAATTCTTTCAAACTCACGCCTCTCCTCCTCCCTCAAAAATTGTGAAGTGATGGATGACTTCACAACATTCACTTCCATATCGGTGGCCTTGCTAAACAGGGCCAAAATCCCACCAAGAGTAACAGCATCTCGCATCGAACCAGAGCAGAAAATTAACACATCATCAACAAAAAGGAGATGAGTGATGAAAAGATTTTGAGCAACCGGAATGCCCTTCAAAGAGCCCTGTCTTGTTGCCTCCTTAAGAGCTCTGCTTAGGCCCTCAGCTACCAATAAGAACAATAGGGGAGAAAGAGAGCAACCTTGACGGAGGCCCCTTTCAGGATGAAAAAAGGGAGATGCAGCCCCATTAAGAAAAACAGAGAAAGATACAATAGTTATACAGCTCATGATCCACCTAATAAAGCCAATGCCAAAGCCAAGGTGAGTCAGGAGCATACGAATAAATAACCAGCTTACCCGGTCATAGGCTTTGGAGAGGTCTATTTTCAGCACAGCCCCTTTGAGGTTCTTGGTCTTCATGCTGTGGAGAACCTCTTGAGCAGTCCCGATTGCTTCATGAATTTGACGTCCATCCAGAAAACCAAATTGTTCCCCAGAGATATGGAGAGACAGAATGCTTTTGAGTCTTCTAGAAATCACCTTGGCTACCACTTTATAAATGCAGTTGCAGAGAGATATTGGATGAAAATCAGCCAATGAAAGGGGATTATCCACTTTCGGGATTAAAGCTATGAAAGTGGAATTAAAACAAGCCGGAATCCTCCCTGAAAATCTGATATCCTCCACAACTTTCAGAAGATCTGCCCCTAACACATCATAAAGAGCCAAGAAAAATTCAATCGACCAACCATCTGGCCCAGGACTTTTGTCTTTTTGGAAACTATGGAGGACCTCCTTTAATTCCATCTCAGTAACCTCAGCCATCAATGTTATGTTATCAGCCTCCTCCACGAATCTCGGAAAGAGTTGAGCCACTCTAACTACCTCCGCCAGAGAAGCATGATCAGGAGCCTTAAAAAGAGCCTTAAAATGATCAACTCCCAACTTTTCTTTAGCCTCAAAGGAAGAGTGTTCAATGCCACGACCATCCCTTAAACTCCAAATGGTATTTTCCGCCTTCCGACCGCGGGCAAAAGCATGGAAAAATTTCGTATTATCATCTCCACATGCCAACCATGTGGCCCTGCTCTTCGGCCTCCAAGATTCTTCCTTATCCATAAGAAGGGAGTTCCTTCTTTTTTCGAGAGCAACAAGGGTATCTTTATCTGCTTGTGAATGAAACCCCCCTCCTATCCCCTCATAGATCAGGCGGAGTTCCTCTTCAACCTACTTCAGATCCAAATCCTCCCTCAATCTCTTGGAAGCCGACCAGGTCTTCACTGCTTCCTTGATACGCTTAAAATTCTCAGCAAAATGAAAAGCCGCAGAAAGATTACTATCAGCCCTATATGGAATCCACCTAGCAAGGACAAGGGCTTTAAAGGAATCATCCTTGAGCCAGGTATTGTTAAACTTTAACGGGCTGGGAGGCTGTTTAGGCCCAATCTTTAAATCGAGGAAGATAGGAAAGTGATCAGAAGCACCCCCACAGCCAACCCACTGTCTAATTTGTAAAGGCCTGTCCACAATCTGCTCAGCCACCAGAAAACGATCAATTCTCTTCGCTATTCTATCTTCAGCACATCTATTGTTCCTCCAAGTGGGCTTCAGCTTTAAAGTCTCAATATCGAGCAAATGGTTCTCCACTAATTTTTGAGTGAAGTACCCAGTCAAAGAATCAGTATGAGCATGAGGACCCCATACCTCAGACTGGCCCAAAGAAAAATTCAAATCACCTCCCAAAATCACCGAGTCCCCCTTGAGTAGGGAGTTACCCAGTAGAGAGTCCCAGAAAGGGATCCAATCTTGATATGGACCATAGATATTGAAAATATTGAAAGCCGCACCTAGCTCCAAAGCCTGAAAGTTTAACCCCAGTACAGACTCCATACCCCAAAAATTTAGAGGTTTTATTGTTCTTTCATTCCAGCCCACAGCCAGCCCACCCGATCTCCCTCTAACATCCAGCGTCTCAAAAATCCATCCAGGCAGCCAACCTTCTAATCTAGCTTTGACCACCGATCCTGCTCCTAAAGTCTCTTGAAGCAAAATTAAATCCGGACAATCCAGAAAAATGATCCTCCGTAAAGCAGCTTTCTTTTGGGGTCCTGCCAATCCCCTGAAATTGAAGGACATGATCTTCATCACACACCAGTCTTCAGGGACTGTCTTGCTCTAAGTGCCCTCTCAATAGAATATTGCCTCCCATCATGTACATCCAACATAGCTCGATCTTGAGCTCTCGCCAAGAAGGAAATCCTTCCCCTGCCCCGAGCTGCTAGAAGTTTCCCCCTCCCTAACCCCCCTGCACCTTTTTTAGCACTGGATCTCAGATTATACCCCATGACCAAAGGGGCAGAGGTTTCCAAAGGAGCCATCAAACCTTCACCTGGATCGAAGACAGTAGTCTTCCCTTGAGGTGCTGGCTGGGAAAAAATAGAATCAGCAATAGGTAACAATCCACCGTCGACCATACCATCTGAAACTGACTTCGATACCAAGTTAAGGGAGATATTAATGATGGGGGCAAAAGGAAAAGATCCCAAATGAGAGGATGTCAAAAAATATAGAGCAGTCTTCAACATGGCATCTTCCTTCAGTTGTAATTCCGCTCCATAATGGCATCTATGGACCTTCACAACAGGTAAAGAACCTCCATCACAAGACTGGGAGAGCGTCTCCAGCCCAGCAGCGTGAACAGACTCCACACCCAAATGCTGAGAGCCCAGTGCAACCAGATTGCAGCATCTAGTGGTATATGGTTTCAAGGAGCTTGAAATAGACGTAGAGGACAGAATCTGAGCATTGGAAGGACCAGAGCCTTCCCCTCTCGAGCTTGGAACCCTCTCAGAGCGACTAACCCACCGTTTTTTGACAGGTCGAGAGGGAAAGCCACAATCAGAGGCAGGATGTCCGTATGCCTGACATCGATGACATCTGAAGGGAACATGTTCATAGTCCAGGATCTGCTTGATGACATGTTGCCCCCACCAAAGATTCAGTGATTCAGCCAATCATTCTCTGATATTGACCATCACTAAAATTCGAGCAACCCGCATGTGGTTAGTCTGTAAGAAGGAGAGGTCATCCTCAATAAAAACCCCAAGCGTATTACCGATACCACGAAGGTGTTCCTCTGTCCAATAGTGAAGAGGCAGTCCAGGGAAACGAACCCACAGGGGTACAGAGTCCACTCTCTCCCTGCTAGCATCGAAAAGAGGGTGCCAGTGTTTGAGAAGCAATGACGTGTGATCCAGTGCCCAGGACCGATGCAACACCCACTGAATATGTTCAGGGAGCAGAAAGTTGAAAGCAAACCACCCTTTGGTGAGTAGCACCACTTCCGGAACATATCCAAGGTCAGCTTTCCAGTTCACTTCAGCCCAGGCAACCACAGTTTTTAGAACGAAATGCCTCCCCATGGCTCTACCAACTAGAGTTCTGCTAGCCAAATGAGAGACCTGCTCCCAGCTTATATCTTCACCCAGAACGTAGTTTATCTCTGCTATGTTGGCTTTTATCCAGTTCTTTTTTCTTCTCCCCTTCTTCGGCTCTCCAGCCTCCCTAACTTTGCAATCGCCGGTTTCTTTTAGTCCTTCATAGGCAGGTTTCCCACACTGTTCATCTTGGCTTAAATGGTTAGTGATACCTCTCCCACTCTCCCTACCACAAAATTCATTAACCCCTCTATCAGATATCACAGAAGGATCCAGTTCAAAAACAAAATCGGAGCCATAGTTTCTCTGATGATCACCCACTGCTCTTTCCCTTTCGGCCGCGCTCGAACACTGAGACAAAAGCTTCCCCTGCCGGTCGAGCACCTTCTCTATTTCATTAACGCCAATGGACAGTCGCTTTTTCAAAGGAGCCTCGCCCCCTCTGCCTGACAATCCAGCACCCACCTTCCCGTCAAATCCGCCTACAGTTTTAGCAAACGACAAACCTTCAACCGACGCTTGTGGGCTCCCCTCATCTCCTTGGGACCGAAGCCCCGACTGAATCCGCCCGACCTGTTCTGCAAAATCAGAGGCACGCAAACCCTGATCAAACTCTCACCCTTCTCCATTCAAACGCCAGCTTCTCCCGCCCAGCGCCATCACATTTTTTGTTACTATTACACAGTAATTTGTCACCATCCTTACCATTCCCCGTCCCGCACAATGGAGGACCCATTTTGTGACCTGTGAACATTGTCATGCCTTGAAAACATCATCAATGCATTCCTCTAAGCATGAGCTTCAATTTCCATAAAGACATCTCCTTGCAAAAATCATGAGAAACATCTCCTTTTGCATTGGCGCGGGCAGACAGTTCAGCACTCGCGCTAATGGGGAAAATCCTGCAAATAGGCCGCGCCAAATGGCGCTCTGTCCCAGAGCAGTAATCGCACCAGCCAATTTAAGGAGTGTTTTTTAAATAAAGATGGCGGAAGTTGTGTTTCAACAAACTCAGAAACCATTGCCTATCTTGAGATGGGAGGTTTGGTTGCGGGAGTTCTATGGAAGGGAAGTGGTTTGCCACCTCCCATGGAACCTTCCTTGTTGATAGGGCCAATCCCACAATAATAGGGATCCCAACTCCGTCCTTCCCCATCTATAAAAGCCTGCTCAATTCCATAGCAAGCTAGTCTTGAAGTGCCTAAGCTTTGAATCTCCAAATTCCCAAGAGCCTTTGTGCTGTAACAGCCCTCTTTTCCCTTAAGGCCGACTCAAGTAAGGAGACTATCGTCGAGAGACTCTGGAGAGGTTTTCCCTTTCCTTGGTGAGCTTTGCGAGACGTGAACGATTGGAGACCCATCCGAAGGGGAACACGACGTCAGAACATTGGTTGTAATCTTTCTTCGATTGTTATTTAATGAATGATTACGATTATGGTTCCACTCTGTTTTCGATTATGTTAATATGAGTAATATCCTTTCTGACTGATATTTAGTTACGTATGCCAGATTTTATGCTTGTATCTGTTTGTTTCTTGCATGTGCAGGTGTCCATCCGCGGAGATCATGGAGGATCGTGATCTGCCGAGGCTGAGGAACGGGAACGCTCTCTTCTTCAGATCGTAGCATTGGATTCCAGGTAGGCTCCTATCTTTAGTCTTTTCATTCGTAACTAGGAACTTGCGTCGTAACATTTTTTATTGTTGCTAGACCCCTGCTGGGCTAGTAGGGATCGCCTCTGTCCGCAGAGGGGATTTACCTCCTCAACAATTTGGCGACTCCACTGGGGATCATCTAGACTTCACTGTCTCGTTTGGATTGTCTCGTTTGATTGTTTTATGATTTTCCTTGCTTGGTTAGCCTTCTGGGCTGGGTTCTTTTGCTGTTTTTTGCTTCTTGGTTTGCTTAGTTTACATTGATCTGCTTCTGGAGTAGTTCTTTTTTAATTTTGGTTGAGAAATTCGATTGGCGCGCTTTTTAGCCCGACAGTCGCGCCAATTGGCGCATGTTGCTTTTGTTTAGCCCGCGCCAATTGCTTTCTGGCACCAGTTGCAGCCTTACAGTCGCGCCACTCCTGTAGGGTTTTTGAGTTTGCTTAGTTTTGAGCTCTCTGGATCTGGTCAGTGCTTTTCTTCTTGATTTTCCGACTACCTGAGTGTGTTGGAGTCCTGTTTGACTGGGAATTCACCTCTGTCCTTTGGTTGTTTGCTTTTATCTATCGATTTCACGTTTTAAGCCCTAGGGCATCTAGTGGCTTAGTGTATCGAGCCCTCCTTGGGAGTTTTGGTGTTTCGTCTGTCCGGTCAACTTTCTGATTTCTCCTCCGCATCCTCTTAGTAGTTGTTTATTGTTTTGTTGCGATTTTTGGGTGATTTCTCATTCCTTCATTCAAATTTCGTTTGGTCTTACTTTGGGCTTAGATCACACGGTCCATTGGGGCCTTTGAGTCTTTTTCTTGGTTTTGAGAGACTTTGGTCGACTTGGGATCTGATTGCTTGTGCCATTGAGTGAAATTTGTTTGTTTTGCTCTCTCAATATCGTTTCTCAAGTTGTTCCGTTTGTTTTCGGTTTGTTTAGTGCATTTAACTATCAAACGTTGAAAATTTAAAAAAAAAATCTCTTTTGCTTTTGGTTAATTAGTGCAATTGTAATCTTTTTTATTTTGCTAGTGATTAGTGATTTGGATGAAAAGTTTTCAATTTCATTAGTTGCATTAGAGATCTCATTGTTTGTCTTCCGATCATTTCGTTTGTGTAAAAGCTCTCAACTCTTCTGTAACTAGTTTTCATCGAACGAAATTTTGGACTGTGGCATGTAGCTTTGCATTTAAGAGTCTTTTAAGACATTACATACGATAGGGCCTGAAAATTGAAACTTAATTGAAGATCAACTATAAAATTTATTCAATTAACCTAAGGCAGCATTGAAATCTAACGAAACATATTTAGAGGTCTAGGCTAGAGACGTGTTCCGGCGTCTTTAAACCTAGCAGCTGTCGTTCGCCTTTTGGCTTTAGACAGCGCTAGTACGGACTTGTGCTCCCCGTACCGTCGCGTATATAAAGGGAGAACCCTCTAGGTTTTCAATCCTTTATCCACAGGAAGCCGAGTCTGCCGCCCTATACCCGTGATACACCGAACACAGCATTCGGGGAGACTACCTGCACGTACGGAAAGTCCTTGGTCGATTTATGTTTCATTATTGAAACCAAGGTGTATATTGCAGTTCATGGATATTTGGTACACCCTTTGTGCCTAGTATTACCTGAGCAGTCATTTGGTCTTTTCTGACTCCCTAAACTTGAAAAGACTGTCAAGCGCTTGTCCTTTCACGCTTGTGTCAAATCTGAAAGAGATAGAGTCATATTTTATCGTTTCTCGACTCTTAAAACATGAAACGGTAAAGTTTCTTACTTTTCAATGTGGTAAAAATTAATCACCCACGATTACACGCCCGCTTAGATATTGCTTGTTGACCGTTTGATCGTGTGTCTTGACTCTTTTTCGGCCCTCGTGTGTTTTCAGTGTTGATGGCAACTTTTTCAGAGTTTACCAACCAAGGAATCCCCTCAGAAGGGAATCCTAGTCAATTTCCTCCTTTTGGGAATGTTGGTGCTCCGTACATGGCAACGTTGTCCCTTCCTGGGTTAACTGTTGGATTGCCTGTTTGGTTGTTTTCAACCTCGGTGGTCCCAAATTTCTCCACTACTGTTCAATCAGTTCCTCCGCCTGAACAACATCATGTTGATTCTAAGGTGGACCTCTCCCCTTCTTCGCCTGTTTCTGCATCCTCCTCTTCTACTTCGCCTGGTGAAAGCCTGGATTCGAGTAACCAGGTGACTAAGAAGAAGAAGAAGAAGACCAAGAAGAAGAAGTCTGATAAACGAGAGGCTAAATGTACAGCTACTATCTCTGAGGAATCTCCTCTTGATAGGCTCTCCAACCCTCCACGGAAAGTCAAGTTCCCTTGCATGTTGTGCACGGGAGACCATCTGCTTCGAGACTGCCCTGGCATTCCCAAGGTTCTCAAAGTATGGTCCAACGGTCGTCCACCATTGCCTTTGACTTCCGGGAGCAATGTTGGGGGCACATCTTCGACTGTGACTGATAAGACTCTCAAAAAACAGGGTAAAGTCACCAATCCCTGTAAGTTGTGTGAAGGGCACCATGCCATTCACCTTTGTCCTTATTTGGATGAAGCCAAGTGAGTCTTGGACAACCCGACTGTTTCCACACCATGCCTCCCAGCTGGTTATAAACAGCTCTCTTTGAGTCTTCCACCTACTGATGACACGATTGGTCAAAAACCATCTTTGGTCGATCCCACTCCCTCAGAAATTCGGATTCAAGAATCCGTCCCTGACCAACCATTGGTCGTAGGATCGGTTGAACTGGCCCCATCCGCGGTGCACCAGCTCTTTTCTGTCGAGAGTGGATCTCACACCCCCCATGTTCTTCTGGTTTCTTCAGATTCTTCAGACTTGGAGAAAGATTCTCCTGTCCCTGTGCTTCAAGAAGCTGCTCCTCCGCCTCCCATGATGGAGGCTCCGGAGAATATCCCTCCCGCCTTCGAGATGGAGGTCATGGAGGATGCTCCTTCTTCCGTAACACCAGGGGAAGACCTTCGCATTTCGATGGTAGCCCCTCCAAGTAGTTTGGTCGCTTCCTTTTATTGGAATCGATTTGCAGGATTTCGCCTTCCGTCTTATGTGCCTTTCGAGATCACAGTACAGGCTCTTGGTCTGGTTGTACCCAACACCATTATAGACGAAGGTGCCTCTGTTAGTATTCTGTCTTCGACTACCTGGCAAGCTTTCGGTTCGCCATCGCTTGCACTCGTTACGCAGAATCTGTTGACATTCAATAGAATAACGAGTCAACCGTTGGGGATCCTTCCAAGGCTACCTGTTACTTTGGGAGGTAAAACCGTCCATATGGACGTGATGGTTGTTCCAGGCCCCTTGGATTTCAATCTTCTTTTGGGGCGCGATTACACCTATACCATGGGAGCGCTTGTCTCCTCCCTCTTTCACGTGATGTGCTTTCCACATGAAGGACGGATCGTGACCATTGATCAGCTTTCGTTCTTTGGTCCTAATGTGGCGACTGGTTCGCCATCACCCCCTCCTGGTTTCTATCCACCCGTTGTATCTGCCCTACCGCAGGTCAACTATGTGGCCACCTACCCCGTGCCTGTACTCAGTGACAATGCTATTGTGCATAGTGTGCTGGGGGCATTGGGTCCTGATTTCCAAGATGTTGTTCTCCCACCTGGTGCGGAACTCTTGGGAATCATGACTTCTTGTTCGTCATAATGAGTAGTCTGTCGGAGCATAGTTCGTTTTCCTGTGTCAAGCTCCTTAAAAAATGAAACAAGGTTCTCGGAGCATAATTCCTTCACTTGTGTCGAGCTCCCAAAAACAATGAAACAAGTTTTTTGAGGACAGTTCTTTTAAGTATGTCAACCTCGTTAAAATAATGAAACACGAGCATGTTCAATTCGACTTTTTGTTTTGAACCTTTAGTCCATTTTCAATGGACTGAAGCTTGGGGGGCATGCACCTCGAATTGAGACACCATGCTGGGGGGCATGCCCGTCTTTCTCATTTCAAGCATAGTTTTCATATGTGTGTGTGTTCATGTGTGCTTTCATAAAAATGAAATGTGTCAGTAGATACATTGTGTGAATACATTTCGCATTGGGTCGTTTGTTATGTAACTGATACATTAGATTACATTTGTATTAGACATTTGCATGACATATAAAAACATCATCACATGTAAAAGATCCATCCAAATAGTCATATGTATATATGTATATGTGTCGAAATGTTTGCACAGTGTGCATCACGAAAGTCAAAATATACATAATCGTCTTAAGTACATCCGGAGACGATACGTCTCTCAAAAAATAGGTGTGGTATAAATCCTAAGAACTAATCTGCATGGTGCTCATGATAGCATGTGACTGCACGCACTAAGCGTCTCAGGATTCGGTGGATCCGACTTGGAACTCCCACCGTATGACGCTGGTACACCATCGGTACGTCCGCCAGTCGAGCATAGTCCGGGATCCCACGGGTAATGCCCTCAAGATTCTGGATCAACTCCTCTCCTCTTGTGCCCTCTCCCTGAGGATTAGGGGCGAGAGGAATCCTCTGTGAGATTGGAGACATCCCAGCTGGTCTCTCAGGTCCCACATCTGCATGCATATATGAAATGTGTTAGGACGAATATGTATTAACAAAAAAAACATAAAATATAAAATCAAAAAACATGAGGTCTTACCCAACTCCTCGTCCCAGTCATCTCCTTCTGGCAGTGGGAGATCTGGGTCTCCGGTAAAGTCAGTTCCTGCATAGGGCTAGTCTTCCACGACAATCAGTTGGCGCCGTAACCACCTAAAGAACTCCGGCCTCTAGGACATCTGTTGGCCGCCTCTAGCTCTGGGCATTAATGCTGCCCAGCGAGCCATCCTTGGCTCTCGTGGTATCGAATCTGCTACTGCGGCCCCTTGGCCCTGGAAGATTGGTAAGCATTCTAGAATGAACGATACCAGGATGGAACCATAACCAAACTGTTTTAGTTTACCCTGTTTGCATTTTGTGAGCTGCCTTTTCATATTGATTGTTACTACTGTTGCCCAGTCGAACAGTAAGGGACCCATGCATTCTGAGGCCAGCAGGAGTTGGGCCTTTGTGGCCTCGTGCGGTGCCTGCGACCCTGCAGCCCGCGTGATGGTATGTAGGACAACTCTCAATGCCAGATCAGGGATAGTGTGGATATCCACCTTCTTGCTTCCTAATCCCATTTGTGCTCCTCGGCACACTCGTGCCATCACTTCTTCCATCTTCTCCCCAGATGGTCTGCTTCCAGTCAAGACAGGGATCGGACCTCTACGGGACAATCCAGTGATAAAATAAACATCAAAAACCTCCAGCTCTAATACCTGGTCTCGTAACCTGAACACCTGTTCATGTTCATCCCAGATACTGATCAAATACTGGAGGAGCTCGGGCTGAGCTCGTAGACAGGGTGTAAGGAAGAACTTCTTCAGCCCACAGTTTCTGAGGGCATTCATGCAAGCCTCACTTTGGATGGCCTGTTCATCCTCTTCTCCATGCTCTCGTTCTTTCCATTCAATCGCCATTTTGCTTGATTACCTGCATTCATATGGTCATAAACCCTTAGTTAGATCTCTGATAAGCCTCAAATTCCATGCAATTTGGTCTAAATGTCGATTTTTTAGGCGGATTTTTAGGTTCGGCCGCTGGTGCAGCTGTTTTGTGAACAGTCGCGCCACGTGGCGTGAGCCCTTTGTATAAAAGAGTCCATTTGCGCGGGTCCGTGCCCGATACCCGCGCCAATGAGCGCGGCCCTAAATTTTCAAAAGTGGCCCTAGAGAACTGATTTACAGGGTAAAACTATTAAAAAATGAATGAAAATGTAGAGTAGAGGAGCGCCTCTTACCTGTAGCAGACGAGAAACTGAATGATCAACCGGATCTGTCGCAATCGCCGTCAGAAGTTTCTGCTCCAAATGGATCACTGTTGCTTTTTACCAAGGTAAATAGTAAATGTAATTTTATTTTTACCATTTTGACATATTTATAGCTTTTTCGACTTTAAAAGAGTTTTAAAAGTTATTTTTATCAAATATTTGAATATGTTATGTCGAAAATGGGTTTTACGCTTGCTTGGTATGTGCAGCAGTAGGTTTTTGCGACTTTTACGATGGAAACGAGTTGTATTTTATACTTTTTCGGACTCGGTAAATACACGAAAAAGTCACTCTGGAGTCATCTTTCAGCTCTTTTCTGACTCTCTAAACATGAAAAGATTTCCGAGGCCCTTGTCGTTTCGATCTCGTTAAAATGGACACGAATCGACATCTACCCAGTATAAGTTTAACCCTTTTTCGGGCTGGGATGGATTGATTACGAAAAAGGAATACCCTAGCCTATCGCGACTAGGAGGTTTTCCCGGATATTGTTTTCTACCTTTTCGGATCTGGGAAACTATTTACGAAAAGGGACCTGTGGAGTTTTCTTTTCCGATGTCTTTTCAAACTCTCTAAACATGAAAAGACGCCGAGTTCTTCCTTTGTCAGACTCGTTAAACCCTGATGACATTGGATTCCGTCGAAATGACGTTCTCAGAGTTTCTCCTTCCTAGGACTCGTTAAATGCACTAGGATGGATTCGCCCGAAGGGCGGACTTATATCACAAGCATATGCTATCCCCTTCAAGCTTGTTATCAAAAATAATTGGGGTACTCGCCAGAAATGGTGGGGGAAAAATGGAACCATCTTCGTTGTCGTCGGCAGTATGTCGCTCTTGAACATGGCACTTGTCTGCATTCGTGTCGGGTTGGGGACATCTCATCTCGTTTCTTCACTTTGCCTCCATGGGTTTGGATAATCCCTTTTGACCTCTCATCTTCTCATTGCCTCGTCACCATGACCTCTGATCCGTTGATGTCAAATACTGCCAAGTCCACTGTCGTGCCGTTTATATGTTCAAGAGAAGTTGGCCTCTGCGAATATCAACCTTCCTATGATTCTCATACGATCCTGATTCACAACAAAAACATCATGTTCCTCTGTCTCGTGTCGATGATGTGGGAAACATTATGGCCCACCTTCGATCAAGGTCACTTCCTGTCGACTTCAGCTCATTATCCAGGAAGTTGATCTAGAGACTCCTTTATGGTACCTGGGAGCCTGCATGCCTCAATGGCAGGTTCGTCGCATTCGACGTGAGGTTTTCATCATTGGCCTCCGATCGAGTGATTCTGCGGGTGTTCGACACCAACTCATTTATTCACACGCCGTAGATTGTACCTGTAGTACCTTGAGGACCATTGTCATTATTGGTGGTTTCTCTCGCGTCTGTTAACGGCTTTCATCATTGGCTGGTAATCAGACGATGTTCTTGCATGTTCGACTTCAGCTCACATATTCGCATGCTTGAAATTGTACTCTGTTTGGATCGAGATGGAGCGCAAGACCCTGGATTGTGTCTGTTGTAATCCAGGCTGCGATTGTGGATTATTATCATTATGTACATGACTCACTGATTGGATGGCTGCGACCATACCTGAGTCTATTTATTTGATCCTTGCTGGATGGCTGCGCCCATACCCTGGATCCAGATTATAGCATACTCTGTTTCGGATGGCTGCGCCCATACCACATATACATCATGTACTTGAGATATCAGTTGTATTTTTCTGCGCAGGTTTTCCGACGGCGGGGCTTCAGTTGAACATGTTCTCGTAAAGCATTTCACCCCTCTCTCTCTCTGGACCTCATACTTGTACTTTGAGGCATCTATTTACCACGATAATTTGTCTGCATCCTTACTAATTCACAGTCTACACAATGGAGGAATCATTTGTAAACACTGTGAACAATGTCATGCCTTGAAACCATTATCAATGCATTCCTCTAAACATGAGCTTCAATTTCCCTAAAGACATCTCCTTGGAAAAAATCATGAAAACATCTCCTTTTGCATTGGCGCGGGCGGACAGTTCATCACTCACGCCAATGGGGAAAATCCTACAAAGAGACCGCGCCAACTGGCGCTCTGTCCCAGAGCAGCAGTCGCACCAACCAATTTAAGGAGTGTTTTTTTAAATAAAGATGGCGGAATTTGTGTTTCAACAAATTCAGAAACCATTGCACCCCTATGTGAGGATGGGAGGTTTGGCTACGGATTTCCATAGAAAGGAAGTGGTTTGCCACCTCTCATGGAAGCTTCCTTGATGATAGGGCCAATCCCATGATTATAGGGATCCCAACTCCTCTTCCTCCATCTATAAAAGCTTGCCCATCTCCATAGCAAGCTAGTCTTGGTGCCCTCAAGCACAAGATCTCTGAATTGCAAGATCTTGTCTTGTCCTAGGGCCTCTTTGCTATGGCGAAGCTCAAGTGAAATATTGTCGAGAGACTCAAGAGAGGTTTTCCCTTTCCCTGGCGAGCTTTGCGAGACGTGAACGACTGGAGACCCATCCGAAGGGGAACACGACGTCAAAACATTGGTTGTAATCTTTCTTTGATTGTTATTTAATGAATGATTACGATTATGGTTCCACTCTATTTTCAATGATGGTAATATGAGTAATATCCTTTCTGACTGATATTTAGTTACGTATGCCGGATTTTATGCTTGTATCTGTTTTTTTCTTGCATGTGCAGGTGTCCATCCGCGGAGATCGTGGAGGATCGTGATCTGCCAAGGCTGAGGAACGGGAACGCTCTCTTCTTCAGATCGTAGCATTGGATTCCAGGTAGGCTTCTATATTTAGTCTTTTCATTCGTAACTAGGAACTTGCGTCGTAACATTCGTGATTGTTGCTAGACCCCTGCTGGGCTAGTAGGGATCGCCTCTGTCCGCAGAGGGGATTTACCTCCTCAACAGTTACATATTATAATAAGTTGTGAGTTTAAGTATTGAGGGGTTTTGGCAGTGCATTATATTAAATATCATTTTTTGGGATTCAATTGCTTTAAGTAATTCATTCATCTATGACCATTTCCATGAGAGGTAGTCATAATTGGCTAATTTCTCATGATTTTTTAATAGTCCACTTAGCACTCATTGCATCGGGTGATGCTCATAGGGGTGAAGAAGTGGGATTGAAACTAGTGAAATAAATCACATAGCATCAATCATCACTTTCAGGACTTGCACTTGGTAACCAGGACTTCTAGAGAGGTCACCCATCCCATATCGCCTCTGGCTCAAGCGTGCTTAAGGCTATTGAACTAACACAGATCCATTTTTATTTTCAACGTAATGAAATTTAATCTCTTTCCATACTTATTAGATACAAAGCTAAACAAATCCAAAATAATTTACAATTATAATTATAAATATAATTTTTTTTCTATGTAATTTAAATCATCTAATTCCAAAAGTAAAAATATATTATTGAAGGCACAAAATAACATAGTTTAATAAATTAAATATAATGCATTTCCTATACAAGCTCAGGCCTCCTTTCATGTGAACTGTGCTCCAGGTTGGCGATCAATATTTCGTAAGCTATAGGATATTTAATAGCTCACTAACAGAATCTGATAGTATCGTATGGCCATGCGACCATCCAGCCATGCTGCATGATTTTTCATTTTATGGTGACTCCATCATTCCTATTCTTGCAGGTGTCACAATTCGTGGTTGTTGATGCAGTTAATGCAATGGTGGACAAGACCGCTCTGACTCGCATATGTAGTTAATATATGTACATGTACAATAGGTGCTCAAGATTTCAAACAGAGTAATCTCGCTCAAAAATTTTGAAACTAAAATTTGAAATGGAATTATAATGTGTGGGATTTGATATTTGTGATCCCTGTATGATATCAAAGTTCCTAGGCTCTTGGTGCACGTCACGTTTTTAATGGGATATGTAAGGCCTTCGATCAACAACGTGTGGGGTTTTAAGGAGTCTGCTAAAGTAGGGTGGCAAATCCTGATACAACGTCAATCCCTCTTCTTAGGGTAGAGGAGGATCAATGCCGAGTGCTTGAGATGGAAACATTTTGTGTGATACAAGAGGAATTGGGATATGAGCATAAAAAATACTATGTTGTGTGTGTTGTTTGGTTGAGCGAGTTTGCAATGGATAAGAAGATCCTACTCCTCCCGTAGCCATGAAAACATAGGGATGAAAGTGTCTGAAAGTCCAAATCTGAAGTAGGAAATATGCATATCTCTCTATATATAATGCACCCCAATCAATCATGGAAAGATGCAATACGGACATAAGCTACACCCAGGTTGACGTCTCACTTTATCATAGATGTGACTGTTGCCATCTCTTCCTCTTTGGCTGTAGATCCTAGCTCTCTAAAAATGAAATTGGTGCGGGGCTGGACTAATGATTTACCATGAAATTTTCTTACTAAATGGCTTGATTTGCCACATAATAACTGATCTATTTGTAGATAACCACATATTTAAAGAAAGAAGAAAAAGAGAGCCTTGGTATTTTGAAAGAAAGAAGAAAAAGAGAGCCTTGGTATATTAGTGATCCATGTTGGCACGCTGTGTTTGTGTTGTGTTTGTGTTTGTATTGAATTAACATAGTTGTATTTTAATAGTTTTTAGTTTACGAGTATTTCCGCACCATATTCTACATATATTGAGAGTTTATCTCAATTGGTCCAAGTTTTATTTCTATTGTTTTGGGACTTACATTTTTTAAATTATATATTCACTGAAATTTTCGAGATTCCCCTCCAACGGAATGCCCTTTAGGTTTTGCGCCCTCAGCGAATCCCTCCGGCGAACGTGGGCCCCATGCCCCTCCCCGTCTCTGTCCCACGATGTTACCGTTTGAAGGAGCACATTTAAGATCCAGTCACCATTTCCGTTTCCCCTCACCTACGCACAGGGGCAACCATGAATGCAAATGCAAATGCAAAAATTTCTCGCGTTTCTCGAGCCACTTTAGCCCACTCTGAACAGGGACCTGCAAACCAGTCGATGGGAATACGCTAGAGCTGCGATGCCATAATAAATCGATCCTCCCCTATATAGCTCCTGTAATCGATGGAACATGTCATCCCCTGTTACACACCAGTCTGATTGAATGACAAAAATTCGAAGGAGTTACTCACTCGACGAAGACCGGGTCTATGCTGTCTAGTGAGGGTGGAGAAATATTATCTCTGGAGTTCCTCCATGACAGTTGGGTGGAGGATATTTCCTCTAGAATCTCGGTAAAGGCCTAAAGGGTTGTATAGGGTGGAGGTAGGATAAGTCTCTAGAAGCCCTGGTTTGGTCCCAGGCTCAGGGGTAGCAGATACATCATGGTTAGTTTTTCAATGAATGGGTGGTAAATTAGGGAACTAATACTGAGTTAGCCACACTTATGTTTTTTCAATGGATGGGTGGTAAATTAGGGACCCAATACTGAGCTAGCCACACTTATGCTTCATCTGGATTGTTCACAGGTACGGAAGGGAAGGTGATTTGTGCTTCCTCATGATTGAGACACTCTATAAATTTAAAAGAAAGAATGATTGGCATTATTGCTAAGATAAGATTTAATTGTGAACATAAGATTTGCACAAACACAAGACATAATTTTTTATTGTGATCTATTATGAGCCTAGCATTTAATGTTAATAGAATGTTGTCTCTAAAATTTAATATTATTATAATGTTGACATAAGACATAATATTTGAATGTGATCTATTATAAGCCTAGCATTTAATGTTAATAGAATGTTGTCTCTGAAATTTAATATTATTATAATGTTGTCTCTGAATATTATTTGACAATTTTTAAATTTATTTTTTGCAATTGCTTGCACAACTTTTTCCATGGAATTGAATTAATCATCGAAATAATTTCTCTATTACCTTTGAAAATCTCTAAGTATTCTCTAATATGATTAATCAATAACATGAATTTAAATAAAAAAGTAATATTTTATAAATAAAATTTAGATTTAATATTTTTCAAAAAAAATTAAAGATAATTTAACTAAAATATTTAGAAAGTAAATCTCTAGATTTAATTACTCTTTTAGAAAGTACTTTTCTTCATGTAGTTAATATGATTATGGAGCGAGTTCCAATATCTGTAACATTATTTGTAAGTGATATCTTCTAGATATGAAAATGATGTAAATACAGTTGCAGTTCTCAAGTTTACTGAGACTAATTTTCCTAAATGTTTGTTTAAACCTCCTCCAAAGACCTTCCAAGAGAAAGGGATCTCTTGAAAATCCAATGTAAAAAGAAAAAAACACCGTCAACTTTGTTCCATCGAAATTTTTTGATAGCGGTGGACGCAAAATATTGCACTTTTGTTTGCACATGTTCTTTCACCAACATTGATGCAATTTTTTTTGCACCTCCTCCTCTCTTTCAGTACACGTAAAACAAATATATGAGGAACTGAAACAACCACTTTTATAAGCTTTGTAATCTTATTAATGGATAATACTTCCTCTTGTTAATATGAATATCAAGTCATAACTTATTTCAATTTGATCAGCCCTATTGTCTTCAAATTTTTAGTTGCTATACTTGTTTCTCTCTAATTGGTTTTAGATTCATTTCGATTAAATAATATTTCCTATAGTACTATTATATGTTCTTTGCAAGTTCATTATAGTGTTGTTACATGTTCCTTTCTTGTATCTGATTCAATTTTCAATCATTTCACTGTTGTTTCTCACCTCTTAATTATTCTTTCAGACAAAGGCTTACAATCCTCATATGATAGGTATATATATATATATGTGTGTGTGTGTGTGTATTGCCTAGATTCTCCTGATCCAACAATTATATGCCACTGTTAAATACATAGTCTCTTCTACAAAAATTCTTGCGGAAATTTAAAACACGATCGCCAATTGAAAACATATGAAGAAAGATCAATCACACATAACACGGATGTTTTGCAGAAAGCATAAAGCTAAAAACCCCACTATCATATATATATATATATATATATATATATATATATATATATATATATATATATATATATATATATATCAATGGATCATGAAACAATCTCATACAAAACTCTAATCCAAGAGCTCTCAGTACAATATACAATCGTCTCACAACGTCATACAAAAAGTGGCAAATACATGCGCCAATTTATTGCCTCTAGACAACCTGCCTCCACTGCGCAATCCTTGATGGTCAAGAACCTCTGAATGAATGATTCTTGCCTGCCTTGACTGCACAATCCTAATAGGAACATCCAATGTGTGTGTGGTTGCTTGTGTGCACCCACTAATGTCACAACTAATAGTCAAACTGTCCCTTTCAACTATCTCTCAACTAGGTCTCCACTGGATCTGACATGCATGTAGTTAACAGTAGTAAATCTTTAGTTGCATGTGAGACCACTTCTTGTGAATTAATTAAATAATTAATTCAATGATCTCTCACTAGTGTATGTTCAGTTACAACTAGCACAACTGATTTTAACTCACTTAACTGAGTTAAACTACATTACAACTCACATAACTACACATCCAACTCTGTTACAACTTCGAATCACTCAGTTACAACTAATAAATTCAAAACGAGGGAACGTGGAGTACCTTTGTGTGGGGCTAAAAGGTACTAATCCAAGAAAATCCAAATAAATTGAGATTGGAAGGGTGAGAGAACTATACTCTCATATGTTTATTGATTGAAAATGATCTTTTGGAGGTCCAAGAGCTTCCAGTGGGGAGGAATGATCTAAGGTATCATTAAAGTGCTCAAAAGTGCTTGAAACTGGTGCCAAAGCGTAGATCTCATTGCCCTAAATCCAACGTAACTTTAATCACTCAAAACCGATAGTGTATGCTACATATATTTCATTTTGATTGTTTTCCTAAACATCTAAAAATTTTGCAGGGTGGCGAGCAGGACTGCTGACTGGGCAGTCCGTACGCTGACTGGGAAGGCTGAATGGGAAGGTTGATTGTGTATTTCAAGCCAATGGCAAGCTGCCAAGTGGCCTCACCAGATTGGTTTTTGTTATCAGTTTTTAATTTTTTATGGTTTGTTATGTTGGACCAATTATAGGGTGCCACGTGACCCAATCACGGGCTACCACGTGGCACCTCGACATTGTCTAAAATTTTAGTTAAGGGCCAAATGAGCCTTCATGGGTTCAAATACGAGACATATTTCCAGACAAAGAAGTGCCTTACCAACACACTTCAGGTGGTTCTTAACTACTATGGTAGCCAATTGTTATGTAAACTTTCGACAATTTTGCATTGGGGAATGGGGTCGGGGCTAAGCCCCTGGGCCCTATTCACCTCGCACCCGCGGAACCGCAGGCGGAGGAGCCGAGGGCTCGAGGCTTAGTCCCAGCCCAAGGCCACAAGGTATGGCATATAACCATAACGCAATGGGATTTTAGTGCTTACCAAAACAGTCTTGAAGTAAGGCCCCAGATTGTGGCCTCATGAGTTACCACGAGATCAAGAGCGAAGGCTCCAAAGTGGTGGAAGATGAAGTGGGCTAACCCTTAGCCCTAGACAAGGTCCTATGCAGTGGTCGAAACCGCGAGTGCGGACAAACTAGCATGTGCAAAAATTCGGGGCCAACCCAAGGTTATGTGCTGGTAATATGATCGTGGCACGGAGGAAGTGGGACCTATGTCGACGGGGGTGGGCGATTAGCCCCAGCCCTCGGGCGCATGGACCCATGTGGCCCTAATTTTCCGCCCATGGGGGTCATTGGGATTTTAAAGCATTTGACAAATTGCACCCAAACCAGTAGGAATCTCACTGACGTCGGGTGAAAATGTCGCTTGACGGTTTCAAAAAAGGCAGAATTTGTAGAACAGTTAGCATGGGAGTCCAATTTGTAGAGAAGTTAGCAACAAAAATTCTTTGGAGCATAAATTTCTCAGTTCTGGAGCCATTAAAGACATTATTTATTCATTCTCAGCACTTTAAATCCATGAAATCACATATTTGAGCACTTAATGAAAGAGGCCCAACATTGGAAGCTGGACCAAGAGATGTCTCCCAAAAGGGGTGAACTCTATCATTTTTCTATCTTATGTTGTTGTGTATGGTATATTTGTCTCTGTTTTTATGTTGCAAACTGAGTTTAATAACCATTACATTTATGTTCTTTTGCAAATTGATCCATTGCCTAAAAGACATAAAACTTAACTTGCATATTTCCTATCACCTTCAAGTTTGTATTTTAGATCATTTGCTCTCTCTTTATCTATACATATCCCCTTCTCCCTAATAATGGTGGTAGCTTCATATCTCTAAAGAAGAATTTCCAAATGGTGGAAATCAAATAACTATTTTATTCTCTTTTTATATGGTGCCTTGAATGGAAACCCAGGGGAGGTAGGTGCCAAGGAGGTAGTCTTTCACCCCGGAGGAATTCTAGAAGGAAATCTTGTTTTGGAATTTAAGTTTCATCTCTAACAATATGGTTGAATCTTTAGTTCTCTACCAAGGCTTAATCACATCTTTCTCTCTTTACCCTCGCCATATCATTTTCTTTGGATACTTTCTAATCCTCATTCATAATATGCATAATAAGATTTATGCAAAGGATCTCAGAATGAAAACCATCCTCTCCCAAATCAAGTGACATGATTGCTACAATAGAGTGCCATTGATTGGTTTCATATCCAAATTTTTAAAACTAGTGTGGCAAACCCATGTTGCCATTCGCCTTAGTGCAAAAGGGACTTTTCTTTTTAATGAGCTACGTGACAATGTTTCAATTTCATGACATTTTTAGAACTCCAAGTGTCACCCTCAAAGGAACCATCGAGAAGCAGTAATGCATATTAAGTATGCATGAGAGGCTTAAGTCACAACATGCTCCCACCCCCATTGCTCACATGAAAATACTCTGTTGCAACATGGGGAATAAATGCCCTAGTCACATCACATGCAACCAAGTTGGGATTTCCCCTAGTTTCATTCCCTAGAAGAGGTTGGTTGTAATGCAGGTTGATGGTTCTCCTCTCAGGAAATCTCTTGAGAGGGTGGAAGTTGCTTCATCCCTAGATCCCATATGAATTCAGGATTTAATTTCCCTTCGGCTGTCATCTTTATCTCAATTGCACTATTTTGGAAAAGAGAACAAAATATAAGGAACAGTGGCACGCACTTGGACACAACTTTGGCAACATGAAGAAGCTCTACAAGAAATTAAAAAATTGAAATTGTAGGAATTTATTAGAGGTTGGACGCTATGGACATGGTAGGTGGAGTGGGAAGTCTTAGTGGTGAAGTTTGGCTATATGCACACCTTCATATAAAAGTATGAGTAGAATTATTCCAAGTATTTATGCTTAATTTTTTGAAGGATAAGAATGTGGCCCTCTTACATGGTGATAAGTTTGGTGGTTCTCGAAGATCCACTTCATCTCATCATATCTCTTATGCGGTCTCTTCTTTTGTTTATACTCCAATTTCCTCAAGCTCACCTTAGCGACTTGGGGACCTGCCTGTGCCAACCCAAAACTCAACAATTCATCTTCTACCAAAGTTCAAGTAATAAGTCCTAGTCTCCATGCATATTTTATGTTAATGTGTAGGAAAATTGTTATATAATCATCTTTGTGGTAAGGAGTTAAGGTCCATCACTTTAGATTAAAAGGGCATTCATTATTGTTAATTCCTGCATGCATTTATCATTATGACTTAGTTCAGAGGATTTCCATGATTGCATTGCTTGTGGATCATTGAAGGGAAAACTTCAAAACTTACACATTTTGGCACAAAATCATGTTTTAATTTTATTTTAAGCATCTTTCGATTGTCTCTCAGACCCCTAAATCCTTCATGCATTTATTTTTTATCTATTCTTTGACATTTTCTATCAGAAGGCCTTCCCTCTTTGCCTTCCTCATTCCAATCCCATGTAACTCAACCTCCATTGTTTCACATCTATGTTTACTTGAGCATGGTCAAGACTAGCTATTATTCGCCATCCTTTTGTACTTTCCTTGGTAGTGATATGTATTATGCTCAAGTCCCTTGAGGCTTCTTCTTGCTATACATATCACACCCTCCCATTTGACCCTCACTCTGCTTCGAGTTAAGTTGCACCCAAGCACCTCACATGGCTCACTCTTCTTTCAATTAAGTTGCACCCAAGAATCTCACATGGTTATCATGAGAGACATAGATGCGGGGAATATGAATATGAATATGAAGGGTGGGTGGAAATATGTTTCCTTTGAGAAATAATAGTTAAGGAAAATTGGAAAGATTATGGAGCAGTGTCAGGTTTAGGTATTGGCCCTCCAGTGATAATGCCACCTTCAATACTTCATTACACATTGGATTCCAAGCTTGGGAAACACTCATTCATGATAGATATAATATATGTATACTATTGACCTCTACTGGCATACCAATATGATAATGGGAAAGGTCATGGTAGAACAAAGTGAAGCAAAACAAGAGATACTACTCTATATAAAAGCTTTGTAACTACAAGGGAGAATCCCAAACCACAAGGGGACTACCCTTTCCAAGAGGATATTAGAATTGAAATTATCAATCAGTGATGAAGAGAACGATGAACCTTCAACTCAGCAAGCAAATCCCCCCTAACATAATGGTTGGACTATTTATTTCCATTTTCACACTTAAAAGAAAGATATTTAACCTCCTTATAAGCTTCAATATGAAGCCTATTATAAACTTCAATAACACTTATACATGCTCCAATGAGATGAAATTGGATAGATTACAACACACATGACCATTCTCAATCTTGAAATGACAAACATAGTCTCGTCTTTGATCAATAATTGTTTCACTACAAACTTATATCTTTGTTTACCATTTATTTATTGACCATGTAATAACCACACCTTCTCTATATGGTTATATTTCAGAGTAATAGTTAAGGATTTAAAAATAAAGATTAAAAAAATAAAAAAAAATAGAGATATTAATTATATTAAAAATTGAAAAAGATATTATGAGAAAATTTTAATAGAAAATAAAATAAAACAAAATAATTAAATTAAACAAAACAAATATGAAAATTAAAATTATTATATTTTTAAACAAAGATAAATATAATAGATTTATTAAAAAAAACATTATAAATAAATATACAATTATTAATTAAATTTACTATTGAGTAAGTACCCTTCAAAAATTTGAATGGTTATTTCATTAATTTTAATTGAATATATATCAAATTGGAATTAAATTAAAATTAAATTATGAAAATAATAAAATAAAAATAAATAAAAATTAAAACAATTAAAATTATTATATATTTTAATTTAAATTAGTTGTTATGTCATAAAATCTAGTTAATCCTACTCTTTATCTATTTAAATCTCTTGCCACAGACTAATCTTTCATCTAAATAATATTTAAAAAAAATTATAATTTTAACATAATATTATTTAATAAAAATTTAATTAATAATTCAAAAAGTTATATAATCATTAAATTATTACAAAATAAATTAACAAATATTCCAATTTATTTTTCAAAAAGCAATAAATGGCAAACGAATTTATCTCAAAATTTAAATTATCATATTAAATAAAAATAAAATCGTGAAACAACATTAATATTAATAATTAACTCAAACATATTATTTCTAAATACCTAATTTTTTAATAAAAAATAGCAATTTTTACAATAATTAATATTTAAAGCAAAAATCCATTACACTTTCCATAGAACTGAATAAATGTTTAAAACAAAATACATAACACTTGCATGAATCCAAACATTCTTAAAACACAACTATCAACATAGATTCACGATTAATTTTTAATAAACAATGATGAATCTAAAAACATCCGCAAAATACTTTAGTTTACTGGTGGTACCATGCCATTTTCTATTTATATAAAAGACAAGTTACAAAATATAAAGTCAATCAGAGTACTTCCAACCCTACTATATGTCTCAAATCATATCGCCTAAGAGCATGAAAAGCTTTCCAAAACTGAAACTGTCTCATCCTTCTATGATTTGCATGTGCTATCTGTCCTAATAGTACTGTTTTCACATTCATAACGCCTAAAAAGAGTTCATTCTTATCAAAAAAAGGCATCAAAATTCTGAAACATAAAACTTCTATCCATCGGAGGAAGAGACTGGAGCTGGGGCTTTGACACTGGACCGAGGCATTTCAGCTTGTTGAAGCTGCTGGAGCATCTTTTCCATTCTGCCGATTTTATCATCCATTCTATTCAGTCTATCAGCTGCCAGATATTGTGTGACCTTTTGATATGGTTAGCTTATCCGTAATTTCATGTGTCCTTCTGCACGTGGCCTTTTTAACATAGTATTCAACTTGAAAAGGTTTGAGGTGGTTTAACACTGGAGCGCTTAAGTTATGAGGCATTTGACCGTCCAATATGCGTGGAGGTCTCAAGAAGAGAGTCATGTCAGTGTTTCCCGATCATTTATAAAATCTTGCACAAGATCTCACTGCCCATCTTCGTGGCCTGAGTGAACCTCCTTCCTGTCTATCCACGAATTACTTGTCAGAACTGTGGAATCTTCCCATCACATAATTTGCCAGCAAAATTCTCCAAGTGCTCTTTGATTGGTTTTAATAGGTCACAGCTTTATGGTACATACATTGGCTTCAAAATATATTTTTAAACATGAACGTTGTTTTTAGTAAATTAAGCTTGTAGATATATTTGAATATATTTTAATGTAAGTTTTATAATAATTTACAATAACAAAATATTTTTAAGTTAAAACATAGCATATCTATTTCTTTTCAAAATTTCAACTCCTAGTTTGTATTTTTTTTAAATTTATTAAAAAGGTTATATCATTACTTGGTTTCTATTTCTGTACAATAAATTTAGTTATACTATAAAATTATTATAATATTAAAATAGAAACAATTTTTTAAATATTATTTTAATAATAATTTAAAATATAAAAGCCAACTTCATTAAGAAAAAAAAAACTTTGATAATCACACTTACACTTATCTATGAAACCCTAAAGAAAAACACAATGGGTTATAACTGCTTTATTTTCTAGAGTATAAACACGAGAATTTATCTTAGCATCAAGCTTTGAATTTGATTTATATATATCTTAATACGATTTTAAAATACATTCGCTGAGCAGTTATCTAAATTTAAAATTCGAAGGCCAATATTTGAAAACGTAGGAGCGGATGAGGCATTGAATACGTTGCCAAGCCTGATAGCTAGATGTTGGGCTATCCATTATCTGCATTAATTACATTGGAGTGGAGCTTGCCGAAGGTAGAGTGATCGAGTTGCCGGAAAGTCCATAGATATGTATGGTTCTCATGGATATGTAGCATGCTCTCTCATGGAAATATTATTGATTGCTGGGATGACTATGAGAAATTGCCTTGATATCTAGAGCATTAATGCGCCTATAGCCTTGGAAATAAGGCTTTCCATACAGTTGGGGTTTCATCCACACGGTTAGCCAAGTTGGGAATGAATGACGGGCGAAGGCAACGATTCAGGGATTCGCAACACCAAACACTGCTCAATGGCTATTTATCGGTTGGAATCACAACATTCATTCATTTTATCCATGGAAAACTAGGGATCTTCATAAATTGTCACAAGTTTATCTCACTCAATAATAATAAGAGTTGGGAGACGTGACTGCCCTAATAATTAGAATTTCCGAACAAACTTCACTAAATCACCCTTCCCTTCAAATTTGTTCGAAGAGCAACATGGATCTCGTTCGAACGACCAATGCTTATTTATATGGAGCCCATTCCACCCAAGTAACTCAGTTAGGCCTTACTTCAACGTTCTCTTCCGGATAGAGCTCACTGGTCCACAAAACTCTATTTGGGTTAGTTTCAGCCAAACGAACTGCGAAGCTGGTCCATTCAACCCGAACCACCGCTTGATTTATCCCATGGTCGGCATTATCCCCATAGAATGAAACAGGTAGATCGATGAATGCCAAGAGAAAGCTGGACGTCCGATAAAGTAGTTATGTGAACGAGTGGGCTATAGGCTGATCAAGAACATTTATTTACTTGGTAGTCGGAATCGAGTCTAATAGAGCATGGTTGTAATGGATTCAATTACGAGCACCTGAACCACATTATTTGGGTATACGACCACTATGATAAAACCTAGGCATACTAGATTCTTCCCTGGAAAATAATGCCTAAGTAATCCGAGAGCTACCATTTTGTATCGATAGCTAATGGTCGCAGGGTTATTTCCCAATCCCAAGACGAACTGTTTACTGGGATTCATAAAACCCTTTTGGGTGAGTCGATAGATTACTCTATATATTGGTACTTTTAGAGTGAGGGAACTCCCTTTTTTCTCCCCACGAGGTTATACCAAGTGGGCCCCTAAGATACACCCGACTTTCATTATCAGAGGAAGGCAAAAGAAGAATGTAAACTCAATCTTTCTCCACTAGCAAATGAAAATGATTTAGGTTTTGCCCGAAAAGAAAGTTTGCCTAACTTAGTTTTTAGAAACTTGCTAAATTGAGTGAGTGTATCTCGCGCAAGGCAATCCGAAATAACTCTCGTGCCTAGTGTGCAGTCATCGTCCATATGTAAGGCCTCTTTGTTTAAAAATAGACAGGGTGAAAACATCCAGTTCGTGAAGAACCACATTAATTAGTAGCGGAGAAAATACCGCTCCCTGTGGAATCCCCCTCTTAGTAGAAGTATAATTTTTTCCCATATTATCAAAAATAGGAGTAGATGGGAACATCATTATTAGTTCTAATAAGAGGTTGTCCGATATGTGATTAGTAAGTAAGTGAATTAATGTTGAGTGTTCTATATTATCGAAACGCTTTCTGACGTCCGCATGGATGATTCGTTTGATCCCTATCCATATTTTTACTTCCGCAAAGGAGGAGTGAGTGCTCATGGATGGGTGAAATCTGCATAAAACTAGAAGAAATAAGAGTTTGTATATTTGTTCCAAAACATTGGCGACGGACATGTGCACAACCCGATAAATTGTTGAAGAGATCGTTATTGGCCTTTTATCCATCTATTTGGTCTTCGGAACAAATATCCTACACATTGGAGAAAATTGGAATGTGCCTTTCAGTGATGCACGTGAGATATCTACAAGGCGTTCTTTAGATATACCCGAAATGGTTTCCTGGGTGATTGCTTGAGTCATCAACCCAAGGTTAGCCTGGATCTTCTCATACGCGCTCACTAGATTATCCCTATGTAATACTGTGTATAAAATACAGGTCCACCACCCCCGATCGGGGTGCCTGACAATTGATCTGGGCTGCGCGTATCCGTGGTGGATGTCTTGCCGCCTTATGTGATATTATAATGAAGAAATTACTTTTGTGGTCGCTCTCCACTCCGTTCTTTCATTTTGCATGCGTCAGCTAGCTCTTAATACTTTGTCAGATGCATTAACACAAGCTTATATGCGGTGGTTGAATAGTTGTATGGTTTGTTTCGTTATTCTTATTCATTCTCTGTTCAGACCTTGCATCAACGCTCCATTGCAAGCGAAAGTTCAAGACTTCATAGCGCGCATTCTCTACCGAAGATCATGGTATGTAATGGCAACTCTACCTTCCATGCCCACTTTTCGTGTTTTGATTTTATCTTTGTGGCCTCGGTTTTCTTCTGCGTATCATTGTGTTTTTTCAAGATGGTTTTGGTTTTGGACTGGGAATTTGGGTAATATCTATGTCGAGCCTAACTTTCACAGTCCCCCTGGTTGGTCGTGGGTTTATTGGGTTAGCTTTGCTCTCGTCCTGCTTTTTTCTCTTCGGGGTCTTCAAGTTTCTCCTACCCTTCTGCATTTGTCGGGCTTGTTTCTTTCGTTGGGGTTTACAGTGGATAATATAGCTTATGCAAAATCCTTCTATGGGCATTTTCTCAAAATTGGTAAACTTCTTCTGCCTTGCATGCATTCTCGGCTTCATCCAATACGTTATGGGAAACTGTCCTCTGTGTCTACTGCATTTTGTTTCAACTGCATGCATGGTTTTCGCTTTTTTATAAGTGGCTATGGTATGGTTTCGCTGGTGGTTCTTTATATTACAGAGGGTTTCGTATCTGTTCCAGCTATTCTTGGTCTTCCTTCTGGCCATGGTCTTCTCGGTACTTTCGCTCTTGGTTGGTTCTTTGTTATTCTATCTGCCAAACATCATTATAAGGTGCATTGTGTTCTGGGCTGGTTCCAGATTCATTTATATGACAATTTGCGTTGTAAGGATCTGCGTGTTTGGTTCGTAGCAATGGCGCTTTCTTCTATTTTAATTTATCTTCTTTCTGACGTAATTCTGGCCACAGGCCTTTCTCCAAGCCCTTTCATTTCCAGTATGGTGAAAGGGCAACCAATGAAGCTGAAATGAGGTAGGTTGCCTACTCCTGGGGCTGGCACGAGTAGGCGTGGCAGGAAATCTAATACAGAGGTGCTGCAAGAAATTTCTCAGGTATATGAATCAGGTAATCAGGATAATATTAAGTCAAAGATACATGGCTGGGAAGTTCATATAGATAGTGAGGAGGAGGACATGGAAACTCAGCTTTCCCAAATGGATTTTTTAACTGATCCAGGTAGTACTCGGGGGCGTGTTTCTCTTTTTCAACAGTCAGTAAAGACTTACAGGAAGATGAAATGTCTTTTTGCCAAGGCTATGGCAACTAAAGAGGATAAGAGTCTCGCCTCTTCTATTCTATTTGAAATGCAACAAATGAAGATGGATATGCATGCTATGCTCAAAGTACAGATTCAGTTGAATGATAGGGTGGGTAAGATTGAAAAACAGTTGCAACTTACTCACAGCAGTTCACAGGTGTTAGGTCCAACTGCTCATGCTCAGGTTTCTATTGATCTATCTGGTTAATTACTTTCGTGTTTTCTCATTTTGGACTCTGTTAGCTTTATTACTTCTTTTATTTGTAAATATTATGGAGATACTACAACTCTAAATGTTGTTAGTGGTAGGATAAGACAATTTCTTTTTTGGTCTGCTTATAACTCGATGCGGTGGCCAACAGACCTGGTTTCCTACGGGCAGGTTGAGGTCACTGTATTTGTTTTTTCTTGTATGACTCTCTGCCCTAAATATTTCCGGTAATATAAAGGTACTACGAAGCTTACCAAAAAAAAAAAAAAAGACGGGTCCACCGAACTTCCATATTTTGCGTAAAAGGTTACATTGTAGGATATTCCGGGTATTCGATAAAATGATAGGTTTTTTTTTTCCTATTCGACTTTGACATGGGAGAGAAATTGATGAATAAGAAATAGATTATTCCCTTCGTTGTCCAATACCGATCACTCGAGAAAGCCTTTTCCGATCTGACTGTATTTGAAATCAGAGAGCTATCACACGGACTCGCACTAGCCCTGTCCACTCTCACTTCTTACTTCGCCTCGCATCCATATCATACCCAAGCTAGCAATACAAAACTAATCTCTCCCTCGCTAACACCATCATTGTTACTGTCATTTTAACTACCCTTCCTAACTCTTACTTCCCATAATCGCTACGCTCTCACTGAACTACGTACCGCTCTTACACATGGTTGAACTGTGGGAAGTATTTCTTGTGATACTAAGCTGTGTTGAAATGTTAATTTCAACTGCAGCCTTGTACAGAGCCGCTTTCCAAATTTGTTTTAGCAATTTTTTCAACGAATGCTTTCCATTTTTTGTCTCCAGGCTTTCTGTACTCTGGCCGCTTGCTAAAACTGTTGAATAGTCTCTGTCTTTTGAAAACAGAGCTTTGATCTAAAAACAGAGTTTACATTGAAGACAGATCTTTTTTTTGAACGCGGGAATTTGAATTTTCGTTTGAAGGATGGTGGTCCTCGCAAACCACGTCAGCAGCGGTCCCCACCGCTAGTTCAACACAACACGTGGAGGTTTGTTATTGGATCGCAATAGTTTTTGAGTCGAGCCGAGGTCCTCAAATCCGGACCTGAAGCCGTTTATGAGCCAGAATGTAAAATTTTTCACATCACATTTTGGGCCCGTACCAAAGGGGAAATTTCAGACCTTAAAGGTTATAGGCACCAATCTATAAACCTTTTCGGATCACATTTTACCCTTACGTCAGCAGAGACTTTTGTAATGTGAAGTTTTTATGAAGTTCGGTTTAATCATCGTTTTGAAGTTCGACGGAAGGTTGCGAAGTTGTGTTTTATTATAGTTTTGTTATGGTTTGTTTAATGTTTTATATAGCGGGTCAAAGGTTTTAAACCTTGGAGTATTATGCATATGCGCATTTTGTAATGTCGGCCCCCGAGAGTTTTTAAAATAGTTTTAGTTTTATTTCTTTTATAGATATAAGTTTTATTTAAAGAATATATGTTGCGCCATATATATTTTGAAAAAGCCCGAGAGGCAGTGTAATGTTTATACACAACAGTGTAGTATTTTGCAAAAACAGTGTGCATTTTCTATGTGAGATACAGAGTTCATTTTTGAGACAGAGTGTTAGTTTGTTTTTATGCACTGCATTTGTAACAGTCATTGTAAATCCCTCTGTTAGAGGAAGAAGTTTTATTGTAACAGTTAGTTTTTACAGTGAATGAAATAGGAATTTTCAAGTGTGCAATTTCTGTCTCTCAGAAGAAAATTTTGTTTTTAATTTCTCTATGTTAGAAGGAGAGTATTTTTCTCTCTATATTGTTCTAGAATTCTCAAAAATTCCAACATGGTATCAAAGCTAGTCCAGGCTCTTTGAAGGTGTCAAAGAAGCTGAAGGAAGGATTTCTTGTTACAGCAGCTTCTCCAGCAGAGTGAAGGCTCAGTCAAAAGAATCCAAGGTATTCTCAAGAAATATTTTTTTTGTGTTACTGTTTGAAGATAGTCAGTTTATTTTTAAATACACAATCAAGTGTTTGAAGCATAGTTCAGAGTGTAAGCATGGCAGGAGCCAGCACTAGCATGAGTATTGGTCATGCTCAGCTCCCACAATTTAATGGGAAAAATTGTGATTATTGGGCAATCACCATGAGAGCCCTGTTTGTCTCTCAAGACTTATGGGAACTTGTTGAGCATGGCTTTGAAGAGCCAGTAGATGAAAATGAGTCTAATGCCTTAACACAGTCAGAGAAGGAACTGTTGAAGAGCAATAAGAAGAAGGACTCTAAAGCCCTCTTATATTTGTATCAAGCAGTACATGAAAGTGTGTTTCCAAGGATAGCAGCAGCTAGGAGATCCAAAGAAGAATGGGAAACTCTCAAAACAGCCTATCAAGGCATGGAGAAAGTGAAGACAGCAAAACTACAATTGTCGAGGAGAGATTTTGAGACTCTCTGCATGAAGGAGTCTGATAACATAGACTCATTCTTCACACATGTGATTGGAATGGTCACACAGATAAGGTCTCATGGAGAGACACTTGAGGAAATAAGGATTGTGGAGAAAATTTTGAGGAGCCTACCCTCAAATTTTGATGTAATTTTCACCACCATAGAAGAGACAAAGGATCTCTCAAAATTTTCAGTTGATGAGCTTCATGCATCACTGATGACACATGAACAGAGATTGGGTAGAAATTAAAACTCATCTTTGGAGCATGTCTTCAAGACCCAGATGTTCTTTGGAAGAGGAAGAGGTCAAGGTATAGGAAACAAGAGGGGAAGAGGCATAAGCCAAAATAGAGGTGGAAGAAACAGTCCAGCAAATGCTCAAGGAAAGGGCAGCAATCAAAATCAGAACCAAGGCCAAAGCAGCAGCCAGCAAAGTGGACAACAACATGCTCATGGAAAAAGGTATGATAAATCCAATGTCCATTGTCATTATTGTAAAAAATATGGGCATTATGTAAATCAATGTAGGAAGAAGCAGAATGATATGGGTAATAGACACAGTGTAAATTTCACTAGAGAAAATATCAGCCAAGATAAATTGTTTTTAGCATGTAATATGGCTGAGGAAAAGAGTGAAGATTTATGGTTTCTAGACTTAGGTTGCAGTAACCATATGACAGGAAACATAACCATGTTTTCTATGTTAGATGAGAATGTGAAGTCACAAGTCACATTAGGGATAGATAGTGAAGTTTCTGTTATGAGAAAAGGAGATGTAGGTGTCTTAACAAGGAAAGGAGAAAAGAAAACCATATCAGAAGTTTATTATGTGCCTGGAATGAAATGTAACCTCTTAAGTATTGGACAACTTGTTCAAAAGGGGTACAATGTTGTTTTTGAAGATGATGTATGCACCATCATGGATAAACCACCAAGCAAACAATGTATTGTTGAAGTGAAGATGACAAGGAACAGAATGTTCCCTCTCAGGATGAGAGCAGATTTGAAGAATGGAGAAGAAATAACAACAGTGACACAGGAGGCTTTCCAAAGAGAAACAAAAGATGATAATTGGTTATGGCACTTGAGATTTGGACATCTCAACTTTGGAGGTCTTAAATTGTTGCACATAAAAAGAATGGTAAGAGGATTACCATTGATTGAGAAACCAGACAGCCTTTGTGAATGTTGTATCTTGGGGAAAAAACACAGAGAAAGTTTTACATCCGGGAAAAGCATAAGGGCAAAGACACCCTTAGAAATTGTCCACTCAGATTTATGTGGACCAATGCAAACACCATCACTTGCAAGCAGCCACTATATGTTAACTTTTATAGATGATATTACAAGAAAAACTTGGGTTTACTTTTTGAAAAATAAAAGTGAAGTGTTTGAAAGATTCTGCAATTTCAAAGCACTTGTGGAGAACCAAAGTGGGTTGCATATCAAAGTCCTAAGAACTGATAGAGGAGGTGAGTACATCTCTAAATAATTTTTGCATTTTTGCAGAGAAAATGGGATTCATAAGAAATTTATAGCAAGGTACACTCCGCAGCAAAATGGAGTTGCCGAAAGGAAAAATAGGACAATCATGGATATGGTAAGGAGTATGCTAAAGGAAAAACATTTTCCAAATGATTATTGGGCTGAAGCTGTACATTGTGCAGCGTATATCTTGAATAGATGCCCAAAAAAATCAGTCATGAACAAATTTCCAGAAGAAGCATGGAGTGGCACAAAGCAAGGAGTCACCCACATGAAATTTTTTTGTTGTATGGCTTATGCAAACATTCCAGATCAGCTAAGGAAGAAGTTGGACAACAAGGGGGGGAAATGTATTTTTATTGGATACAGTGAGGAATCCAAAGCTTACAGGTTGTATAACCCATCCACCAAGAAGTTTATTGTGAGCAAAGATGTTCAGTTTATTGAAGAAGAAGCTTGGGATGGAAGCATTGAGAAAACAGTGAATGTTAAAAACTGTTTGTCTCATGATGAAGATGATGAAGAGATGGCTGAAATACATCCCTCAATAGCGGCACCAACACAAGGACAAAAAGGGAAACGCCTGAGGAGAAATGAAAGTGCTTCTCCAAGCACACCATAAGGAGGATATTCGAGTGCTACTTCAAGCACTTGTACACCAAATGAAAGAGGAACAAAGTTCAGAAATTTAAATGAGATTTATGAGCAAGAGGCAGCAAATGTAGGTATGAACTCTTTGATTGATTTATATTGTCATGTTGATGATCCTATTCATTTTTAGGAAGCTATTAAAGATAGGAAATGGGTAGAAGCTATGGATGAAGAAATTAATGCCATAGAAAGAAACAAGACATGGGATTTGGTTGAACTCCCAAAAGGTAAGGAAGTTATTGGAGTTAAATGGGTCTACAAGACCAAGATTAATGCTAAAGGAAAAATTGAAAGACACAAGGCCAGACTTGTTGTCAAAGGGTATAAGCAGCAGCATGGGAGAGACTATGAGGAAAATTTCGCACTGGTTGCAAGAATGGAAACCGTGAGAGAAGTGTTGTCCATAGTAGCACAAAACAAGTGGAAAGTTTACCAAATGGATGTGAAGTCAGCATTCCTAAATGAAGTGTTAATGGAAGAGGTTTATATTGAACAACCTCTAGGCTACGAGAAGAAAGGCCAAGAGCACAAAGTGTGCAGATTGAAGAAAGCTCTTTATGGGCTGAAACAAGCACCAAGAGCATGGTACAGTAGGATAGATTCCTATCTACTGGAAATGGTTTTGAAAAATGTGAAGGAGAACCAACCTTATACATCAAAGAAAATGATGGTAAGATGTTGATTGTGGTTTTATATGTTGATTATGTGATCTTTACAGGTAATGATGATTACCTTGTTGAAAATTTTAAAACAGTCATGAAAGATGAATTTGAAATGACTGATATGGGTTTGCTGAAATACTTCTTAGGAATAGAAGTAAAGAAAAATGAAGATAAAATTTTTATTTCTCAGGAAAAGTATGTTAATGAAGTTTTGGAGAGATTTAACATGAAGGATTGCAAGGTAGCAATTACTCCCACAGTGATGGGATTAAAACTCAACAAAGAGGACAACAGTAAGGATTTAGATCCTAGTTTATACAAGAGCATAGTTGGTAGCCTCATGTATTTGAATACAACTAGGTCGGATATTATGCATGTTGTTAGTTTGATTTCAAGATTCATGGAGAGGCCAAAAGAAGCACATTGGCAGGCAGCAAAAAGGATTCTGAGGTATGTTAAAGGAACTAAAAGGTTTGGTATTTTATATACTGCTTCGGAAAATTCTGAGTTAATTGGATACAATGACAGTGGTTGGGTTGGAAGTGTAGATGACCAGAAAAGTACTTCTGGTTATATTTTTCACATGGGTTCAGGAGCCATTTCATGGGCTTCTAAGAAACAGCCTATTGTAGCATTTTCTACAGCAGAGGCAGAGTATGTGGCAGCTACAGCAGCAACGTGTCAAGCAGTTTGGATGAGAAGGATGTTGAGAAGTTTATGCTAAGAGAAAACAAAAGGCACAGTGATTTATTGTGACAATAGCTCAGCTATTGCATTATCAAATAATTATGTGTTTCATAAAAGAACAAAACACATTGATACCAAGTTTCACTACATCAAGGAATTGGTGAACAATGGAGAAATTGTTTTAGAACATTGTAGAACTCAAGAGCAGTTTGCAGACATTTTGACCAAGCCATTGGGACAGAAGAGTTTTGAATTTTTAAGGAAATGTTTGGGTATGACTGATAACCCAGTAGTTGAACTTAAGGGGGAGTGTTGAAATGTTAATTTCAACTGCAGCCTTGTACAGAGCCGCTTTCCAAATTTGTTTTAGTAATTTCTGCAATGGTTGCTTTCCATTTTTTGTCTCCAGGTTTTCTGTACTCTGGCCGCTTGCTAAAACTGTTGAACAGTCTTTGTATTTTGAAAACAAAGCTTTGAAATAAAAACAGAGTTTACATTGAAGACAGATCTTTTTTTTGAACGCGGGAATTTGAATTTTCGTTTGAAGGATGGTGGTCCCCGCAAACCACGTCAGCAGCGGTCCCCACCGCCAGTTCAGCACAACACATGGAGGTTTGTTATTGGATCGCAATAGTTTTTGAGTTGGGCCGAGGTTCTCAAATCTGGACCCGAAGCCGTTTATGAGTCGGAATGTAAACTTTTTTGCATCACATTTTGGGCCCATACCAAAGGGGCATTTTTGGACTCGAAAGGTTATAGGCACCAATCTATAAACCTTTTCGGATCACATTTTACCCTTACGTCAACAGAGACTTTTGTAATGCGAATTTTTTATGAAGTTCGGTTTAATCGTCGTTTTGAAGTCCAGTGGAAGGTTGCGAAGTTGTGTTTTATTATAGTTTTGTTATGGTTTGTTTAATGTTTTATATAGCGGGTCAAAAGTTTTAAACCTTGGAGTATTATGCATATGCGCATTTTGTAATGTGGGCCCCCGAGAGTTTTTAAAATAGTTTTAGTTTTATTTCTTTTATAGATATAATTTTTATTAAAAGAATATATGTTGCGCCATATATATTTTGAAAAATCCCGAGAGGCAGTGTAATGTTTATACACAACAGTGTAGTATTTTGCAAAAACAAAGTGTGCATTTTCTGTGTGAGATACAGAGTGCATTTTTTAGACAGATTGTTAGTTTTTTTTTATGCACTGCGTTTGTAGCAGTCATTGTAAATCCCTCTGTTAGAGGAAGGAGCTTCATTGTAGCAGTTAGTTTTTACAGTGAATGAAATAGGAATTTTCAAGTGTGCAATATCTGTCTCTCATAAGCAAATTTTGTTTTTAATTTCTCTGTGTTAGAAGGAGAGTATTTTTCTCTCTATATTGTTCTAGAATTCTCAGAAATTCGAACAAGCTGGAAATTGAGGGATTCGATCCAGCTGCAAGTTCCCCTACGAGTAAATTATGTTGAACAAATAAGGGAGAATTTTATATCCCAATTATTCGGGGGGGTTATGTTCTCTCACCCCAGGCTTTGCACCGCTTTAGAGGATGGGGATCGGTATCATACATAGAGTCGAAGGGAATGCCTTCAGCATCCCGGAGCTAGCACAGGGCATATGATGTCCGGAGCTCGCAAAGGCCTATGAGGCCGACACGCCCCTTCCCACTTCAACTCAGGATTCCGAGTTTTGACAATCCTCTAGATCTTCCAGTAGAATGCCAGAGGACGGGTTGTTGTTTGTCTGAGATTTGGATTACTGAGATTCGCATGCAGATTATTTCAAGTTTTAGTCTATCATTTATCCATCATTTTGGTGCTCTTTTGGTTCCTGGATGCGGTATTTCATGAGTTTTGGAGACTCTCTCAGTGTGTACCTCTGCAGGGGAGTTAGGGGGGGAATTGCTTGGGCTGGAGTTCAGTTTCACCCTTCTTTGACTGGTGCTCGTTTGAACCTTTTCGTAGCCTAGTTTTCGTTATAACCACCATCTTTCCCTTCTTCCCGTATCTCTCCACATTTTCAGGGCCTCTTTCTTCGTCTTCATTAGAATTCGTTGGTTGTTATCCCCCTCCGCTTATCCTTAGCAGGCCACTCCCGCCTTCCTCTCATGTACTCCCCTCTCTCATTCTTCCAGTTCTTCACCTCACAGTAACTTCACCGGAACTCCACATTTTCATTTGTGCTACTCACACAAAATTCCATCTATAAAGCCGACTTTCACTCAAGATTTCATACGTGGTTTCGGATTGAAGTACTTCATACTCCATACTTAACACACTTTCTTATGCTCTCGTGACCTTCCTCCACTTCAGTCAATTTCACACCTCACAAAGCCAACCACATAGAGTTGAGTTTGACGCTCGAAACATTCACATGTCCTTTATCTTCGCAGTCACTCCATACCTTGTGCTTAAGTACCTCCATTTTGACAAAAATGAAGCAGAAATAAGAAAGAACGAATTATTGGAGAGTTCACGTTGTGAATTATTTTATTATGAGAAATCTATATATACAGGCATATAGACAGTTACATAGAAATAGTTTGAACCAACTAAAACTAATTTCCAAAACTGATTTCTAAACTAGCACTTAACGGAAAGATTAAATCTTTTAACACTCCCTCTTAATCTTGAGGGTTACATTTTTATGCCTAACTTTTGACATTGAAATTAAAAATTAACTTTTCCTATCAGTTTGGTGAAGATATCCACTAACTGTTCCTTGGATTCACAAAATTTGAGAATAGTATCACCATTTTTGACGATTTCACGAATGAAGTGAAAACGAGTGTCGACATGTTTTCTTTTTTGATGAAAGAAATTGTTCTTCGACAAGGAAATAGTGGAAGTGTTGCCACAAAGGATTGAAATAGGTTCATTTTTTGTATATCCGAAGTCAGAGAGAAGTCTCTTTAGCCACACTGCTTGACATGATGCTGATTTTGTTGCAACGTACTCGGCCTCTGTTGAAGATAGCGCAACTATGGGCTGCTTTTTGGATGACCACGAGATTAAGTTTCTACCAAATAGAAAAGCATAGCCAGAAGTGATTTTTCGATCTTCAATACATCCTGCATAATCACTATCTGTATAACCAACAAGCTTACTCTCTGCAAAGGCTGCATACAATAAACCATAAGTAGATGTACCTGCAATGTATCTAAACACCCTTTTTCCAGCCTTCCAATGACAGTCTTTAGGAGATTCCATAAACCTGGAAATATAACTAGCTGCAAATGCTATATCAGGTCTAGTAGCCATAAGATACATAATAATACCAGCAAGTTTCTTATACAAAGTCGCATTAACAATAGTACCCACATCATCTTTACTCAACTTTGTACCAACTTCAATAGGAGTATCCACCGGTTTACACCTGTCCATCTTAAACTTTTTCAAAATGCTAGTAGCATACTTATATTGACTCATAAACATACCATCTTGTGTTTGTTTCGCTTCGATACCTAAGAAGTATCTCATTAATCCAAGATCTGTCATTTCAAATTCATTTTTCATTGCATCTTTAAATTCAACTAATTATATGTTCCCTGTATAAATTATGTCATCAACATAAAGACACAGTATCAAAATATTACCTTGGTGATCATTCTTGATATACAAAGTGGGCTCATGGTCACTCCTTCTGAAACCATTATTCAGCAAGTAATGGTCTATTCGGTTGTACCAAGCTCTTGGAGCTTGCTTCAAGCCATACAATGCTTTCTTCAACTCGTACACCTTATGTTCTTAATTTTTTGTTTCGAAACCAGGTGGCTAATCAACATACACTTCTTCATTCAAAACACCATTCAAGAAAGAATACTTTACATCCATTTGGTAAATCGGCCACTTGTTTTGTGATGCAATAGCTAATACAAATCGAACAGTATCAATTCTTGCTACAAGTGCAAATGTTTCACCATAATCTATGCCAGGTTGCTGTGAAAAACCTTTGGCAACTAATCTTGCTTTGTGCTTATCAACTTCACCTCTCTCAATTAACTTTGTTTTAAAAACCCATTTGACACCTACAGAGTTTTTATCATCAGGTAGATCAACCAAATCCCAAGTTTGATTGATTTCAATAGCAACGATTTCATTATTGATTGCATCTACCCATTCTTTGTCTTTTATAGCCTCCTCAAAACAAGTAGGTTGAAATGAAAGAAATGCAAAATTTACAATATCATCAACATCGTCTTGTGCATAAATATCACTTAAGTTTCTCATTTTAGGATTATCAGAATCAGACTCAAAAGATGATGAACTGCTACTGCTTGATGAACTACTACTGGGTTTGTCTTGAACCTGTAACCTTGGAGTGCTTGTTGTAGGTGCTTGATGTTCGTCTAACAGAATAAAAGGATTATGACAAGTATTGTTCTCCATTTCATTCCAAGACTTGTCTTCCAAAAATTTCACGTCTCAACTTACGACAAAATTCTTAGTTATAGGATTAAATAATCTGTATGATCACTATATCCTATAAAAATATACTTTTCACTCCTATCATCAAGCTTCTTTCTTAATTTTTTTGGAACATGAGCGAAAGGTAACACGACGTGCTATCATTTTTTTTTATATATATGGGGAGATTTGTCTCGTACATAGACCCCGTATACATACACACCCACCTCATCCGAAGAAGTACGCATCCATCCCCCAGATAAGGGGAGAACAAATATTCATGGCCTCATGCTCGAGCAACCTAGGAAACAAAACGTCAGGGGGTCGTTTGACCCAGAACAGGCGGGTTCTCCAGGCTGTGAACATAGGGTTCGAAATGGATGAAGACCAACTCCTGTCCACCCCTACACCGAATATGCGCATCTCACCCCCGACACAAAAGGATTGCCCTCTTATGCTTTATTACGGGTGCTACAGCTCTGCCATTGGCGATTGTCTTTAACACTCGAGGACCAATCATATATTATTTTTTGATCTGTTTTAGTCCAAGTTTAGGCACCCGGTCATTCATCTCGTTTCCTTAGGACCTTCCCTCCTGGTACAGAAACGAGGGATTCGATTCAGCCACAGTTTCCCCTATGGCTACTTTGTTACGACTTCACCCCAGTCGAAGACCCCACCATGGTATGCATCAATAAGACCACCCCAACCATAGTGGGCCACACTAGTGGAACAAATATGGATAGGGTGATCATTGGTCTGATGCTTTGGGTGAAATCAAATCCCAGGGTGTGACGGGTAGTGTGTACAGGGCCTGGGTACATATTCACCGCGGCATGTTGATCCGCAATTACTAGCGATTCCAACTTTGTGTTCTTGAGTTGTAGAGAACAATCCGCACTGAGGCAATCTTTCTGGATTCGCTCTGCCTTATGACCTTGCTTCCCATTGTCATTTCCATTGTATCACGTGTGTGGCCTGGCCCATAAGGGCCATGTGGACTTGATGTCATCCCCACCTTCCTCCATCATATCACTGGCAGTCTCTTGTGAGTGCAGCACGCACCTACCTTCATAGGAGTGTCATCAATCAAAAAGATGTGTTTGCCTCCGAGATTTGACTTACTCACCCCTACCCTTGAGAAGAGGCAATGACATTGATCTGTTAGTGCATATCTCAGCAACAAAAAACAAGGGTTTCGCTCGTTATAGGACTTAACCAAACATCTCACGAAACGAGCTAACGGAAACCATGCAACACTTGTATGAATTTTCGTACCATCCCATTAAGGACAGGCACATTTTTTCATATGTCAAGGGCTGGTAAGGTTTTGCGCATTGTATCAAATTAAAGCACATGATCCACCGCTTGTGCAGGCCCCCGTCAATTCCTTTGAGTTTCATTCTTACGACCATACTCCCCAGGTGAAGTGTTTCACATGTTAGTTGGTCCCCTGATCCTAATCCTACCTAGTAGGTAGGCAGAAAAAGGACGAACACTCATCGCTTACGCAATGGAATACAAGGCTATCTGATCCTATTTTCTCCCCATGCTTTCGCACCCTAGTGGCAGTGGGGACTCAGAGAGCTGCCTTCGCGGTTGGTGTTCCTTCTTATATCTTAGGATTTGATCCCTCCACACGAAATTCCACTCTCCCCTATCTCACTCAAGTGAAATTGTCAACAAATCACCCCGCCAGTGTTTTGGTGACTTTCACTTTCCACCCTTTTCACTGCCTATGTGCCCTTTATGCCCAGTCATTCTGAATAACACTTCCCCCCCCCGTATTACCGCGGCTGCTGGCAAGGAGTTAGCCGAGGCTTCTTCCTCGAGTCCTTTCATGATAAAAACTCGACGAAAGAGCTTGAAAAGTGACATCGCCCTTCTTCACCCATGCAATATTGCTATATTAGGCATGAGCCCATTATCCAGTATTCCCCACTACTACCCCCCGAGGGAGTATGGGTTGTGTCTCAGTCCCATTGTGGTTGATCATCTGAAAATACTAGCTAAGCATCATTAGATTGGTCAGCCTTTACCTAACCAACAACATGATACTACGTGGGCTCATCGAACAACACGAATTAGCTTGCTTTATGAATTATTAAGGATTTGGAGTGAACTATTCGGCAGATTCCCACACGTTATGCACTCGTTCGCCACTTTTCTTGTTGTGCCCCATGCCCAACGCACCACTCGCATATCATTTGAGTGAGTGAGCACGCGCTAGGAGGCGACCATTCATCTTGCCCTTCTGCCCCCACGTGGATGGATGGGGAAGCAATCCACGTTCGACTTGCATGTGTTAAGCATATAGCTAGTGTTTGTTCTGAGCCAGGGTCAAACTCTTGTTTTTTAGTATGATCTATTTTGAGCATAAAATTCCCCTCACCCATATGAATGAGTGAGCAACTCTGTCCTTTCAAATGTTGGCAACCATTCATGATTTGAAAGTAGGCTTGACCATAAGGGTAGGATTTATATATGTCATGACGGTATTGAATTCATTATTCAATCGATAGAGCATGAATGCATATATTATATATGTAATTATGCCATGAATGAGAGATTTATTTAGCTCACTTCTTCCATTCATTTCTTCTAGTCATGATGCGCTTGAAGGCTCGACCATAAGGAGAGTAAGCCCCCAGCGGGGCTCAACCACCGCCCCACCCAATAAGAAATCAGGGAAGGCAGGGCTCGACTATTAAGGAGAGTAATGAGATATGCAATTATGCATTCATTCATTATATACGTAATTACATCACCTCATTTTAGTAGGTATTTGGCCATTCGACCCATTATTTCGATCCACATTATGAGCGATCTTGTCACTTCATTTTGTAGGAGTGGTAATGAAGCGTATAATTATATACGTAATTATGCTTTATCTGACAACGCTGCTATTATATATGTCATTATGGTCTATCGATCTATCGATTTCTCTCAATTATTCCATTTCTTCTAGTCATGAATTATATATGTAATTACGCTTTCTTATCAATGCATATATTATATATGTAATTATGCATTTCTTCCAGTCATGAATCATTCATGAATTATATATGTAATTACGCATTCTTTGGAATGACTTGGTTTCTTCCCCTCAAAGCCTAACCAGAGCTAGCTTAGGTAAGAAAAGGTCCTGAAAGAATAGATATGATCACAATTTCTCTCACTGTGTTCAATGAAGAGTTGGCCTTTATGGTAAGTTCAATCCTTCTTAAAAGCTGCTATTATATATGTAATTATGCATTTTTGTAATTCAACTTTATTTATTCTCTCTCTCTAGTTACCGAAAGGCTTACACCTCACCCCATCAACCTTTATTTATCCCTCTCCCCCCTTACCCCCCACCCACTATTTACCAAACTCCCTCCCCCCCCTCGAACCCCCAAAAAAATGATGCAATATATACATATAAATACGAAAACCCCAAATTGACTAATAAAATGAACTTTCAAAATTGAAATTCCTGAACCCCCTATGCTCGCGGTCAAGAGAGAGGGGCTAGTTAAGGCAAAATAAGTAATGGGATAGAGCACTTTGTTGGTTAAATAAATGGATTTTGGACTGAAAGGAAAGGAACACCCAGACTTGAACTGGGATCTTCTCCGTGGAAGGACACCAGGGAGGGCTTTACCTTTTAAACTATGTTCCCGAGTTCAACCCCGATATGGCGCTAAGTTTCAGCGACTTATGAAAGAGGTATGTCCCCTGCTCTTTAGTGTATATATCTCTTTTTGAAAGGAATCACACTTCGCCTATTTAAATGAAAGAAGCTATGTAAAGAGCACAAAATGCATAGATATTGATATTGGATCTGGACCAATACCCCACCCCATATCTTGTCATTTTTCTATTGCGGTGCATTCGAAGAATGCATTATGGAGAGGAAATTAGCATTATGCAGAGAGAAATGTGGATGCAGATATAGATGAAATTTTCAAAGAGACTTTTTTCCAGAGCCCTTTTGCTAGAATTTAGTTTTCTTTTTCTGGTAATGGGACTTGAATCTGCTGAACATTCTATTGAGTTCCAAATCATACTTATACAAATTTCTCTTCTCCAATTTTCTCCCATACATACGTTTTACTTCAGTTGTTGATTTACGTTCAACCCGAGCGAGTTGGTGAAAGAACACTTCCCGAAGTATATGTTTTATTGTCTCCCTGAATTCCGAATAGTTGGAAATTCTGGCATACAAGGAAAAGTAGGACTGCACCCTTCGATAATATAAAAAGATAATTTTATCTTGTATAGATACTTCGTGTTCTACATTTTGTACAATGAAGGGTGGTTTTTCCCGAATCTTGTTTTTGATTCGATCTAATGGAGCTAGCAAGGTGAGGTTATATTATATTGGATTATTTTCCCTAAGAATATAAAGGGAGAGCCCTTTGGATGAATTCTAATCTTCAATTCCAATTGGATCTCTTCAATTAACGTAATCATTCTTTTCTTTATTCGCTCATCCCATAAGGTACCTGACTCTCCAAACCTTATCAACATGTCGTCGGCATATCTTAGATAGTGCACATGCTCCTAATTATACAGAAAATTAAATATTTGAATATCGAATTGGTGCATATATATATATTCATTAATACAGGAGATACAGAGCAACCTTGCGGGATACCTTTGGATGCCCTTGCGTAATTCCGACCTTCCTTGTCTAAGATGTCTATGGTTCCAAAATTATGAATGATATCTCAAAAAATTGAATTAGGAATAATTTGTCTAACCAACCGCAAAAGGATAGAATGGTTGAGTTTCTTGAAACACTTAACAAAGTACGCGAACATAAAGTGACCGATTTTTCCCCATCCGAGGATGGTAAAGAAAGATGTATACACCCCCATGGTGCGCCGAAATCCATGTGACTCGCTCACAAATATGGGGTGAAACACCTCATTTATAACCAGATAAAGCACCTTTAGTACTACTTTATCCCAAGGGTGTGGTTTCATGATAGGCCTAAATTTACCTGGTTTATTTGGCTTTGGGATGAAATATCTGATCACCGCGCGAAACTTAAAGGTACCTTTCTCCAATTTCGAAATTATTTCCAATAATCTTGCTATGGGTACTCTATATCTTTGAGCTTTCCCTTTTGGCTCGACAACAAAGTTTTGTTTTGGATTTGGTACCATCAAATCCTTTACCTTTTGAGTAACCCTGAGTATTACGTCACTCGGGGTCGTATGAAACGAATGAAACTTAGTGTTCCTCAACTCAAAAAAAACATGGAAGAAAAGCGACAATCATAGGAAAAAAAAATGGTAAAGTTACACGTATTCTATGGGGGGTCCCCATAAAGATACAGACATGCATACCGAGAAGAAAAGGGGGATCAAGGTTCAAGCAGCGGAAGAAGCAATCCAATATGTATTTTTTGAAAGGACATGGAAAACAGGGAACAGATACAGGGAGGCATAACCAGGAGGTCATTGCCAGAGGGAGGGGGCGTAAGCTTAGGAATCACATGAGATCACATGAGAATAGAATCAATTCCAACCAAGATATCAAAAGGCTTATCACTGCGGTTCAATATACTGTCCTACTTAATATTAATATGGTTCTCAACATCCTATTCCTATCAAACGGGTCACACATCGGCTGGGGCCCGACCCTCTCCCTTGGTCCCCCACCACCCACCAACCGATGTATAAAAATAATACTAATTGACAAGCAGATACAGAATATGAGAGTGTTAGCTCAGAGTAATCATCTAATGGAGTTGAGTCACTTTGTGCCCTCAGGCATGACGAGGCTAACGCAGGATCATATCGGAAGCCACCCCCATCGTAAGTTGTCTCATCAGGAAAATCAACATCCTCAAAGTACTCACACCTGAAAGCCCCCACCAAGAGCCAAACAAGTCGTAAGAAGAACAAGGCTAGAAATACTACCAAGCATAGCTGCCCCTAAGAAGACAGACGGGCCCAAGTAGAGACCCCATGAAGAAGGACACGAGGAAAAAAATGTAACGAAGAGGAACAGGGCTGAGAACCAGAGCAGGGGAATGTAACGAAGAGGAACAGGGCTGAGAAGAGTTGAGGACAAGGGAACGAGGTCTGATAAGGGGTCTAAGAAGGTCTAAGAAGGGGTATAAGGCATTCGATAACTAAACTTAATATATAGATATATTAAGGCTGGAGAATGTGTCAGAGTAGGTGGTGGTGAATGTGAGAAGTATTCGTTTATTTCCCAACGAGAGAGTATTCCTATAGAGTATTGCAGGAGATCTCGTAAGTAGGGGTTGAGCGTGATTTATTTACTTCCCCTACTGCCTCGCAATTAAGGCCGACTACTTTCCCCATGCTCCTATCTAGGACTAACGAACTGGGTGTGCGCTCTAAACATCCCAAAGTCTCATTTGACCTAAATTCTTCTTCCCTCAATCAAATATGTTGATCTGAATAACATAGATATATGCCATCATATGGATATGGATCCCGATTCAATATATAGATAGCGTTCGTTCTGAGCTAGGATAAAAATCTTGTATTTGAGTATGATGTTATTTTGAGCATAAATAAAATGCCCTTGATTATGTTGAAAATATAGTTTGGAATTTGCTATTGGGTCGTGGGGGCCAATCATGAATTACATATGTAATTACGCTTTTTAATACAATCATGAATGATATATTACGTAATTATGCTTTCGAATCCAATCATGAATGATAGATGTTCCTCTGTCATGGTCATGAATTATATATCCATGAATCCAATCATGAATTATATATGTAATTATGCACTACGATATCACTGGCACTTTTCTGATACAAGTTGACTTAGAGTGGGAGGGAAAGTGGTGTAGATCAATCCTTCTTAAATGTTGTTATTATATATGTAATTATGCAATTGTGCCCCCACACCAAATAGTAATTTAGGGATTTTTCTCATCTCTTCCATTTCTTCCATTCATGATGCGCAAGCAAGCTCGACCATAAGGAGAGGAATTATATATGTAATTACGATTTCTTTGGAATGATTTCTTCCCCTCAAATCACCGGTTAGAAGTTAAGGTTATCCCTTCTATAGCTGAGGTAAGGTCTTGGACCTTTCTTCCAATCATGAATTATATGTGTAATTAAGTCATTTCTTATTATGTCATTATTGATCGAATAAAACTGATTGATTCCCCCGATAATTCAGAGTTGGCCGCTAAGGTCAATCCTTCTTAAATTCTTCTATTATATATGTAATATTCATTTGATTGTTTTCTATTATTTATTGTTGCTTATTCGTTGGATTTCTCTGCATTTTTTGTTCTTTTTCCCATCCAATCCAATCCAATCCAATTCAATGGGTGTGAGTGTGTATCGATCCATTCCATGCATTCATTCGTCCATGCATTCTATTAAATTGGATTGGTAAGCAGTTCGATATAAAGGAAGTGAGCATGTTTCCAGCCATTGGTGTATCGAGCCATTTCCATTGGTTGGTGTGTATCGAGCCATTGGTGCGTATCCAGGTAAAGTACTAGCATTGGATTTTATAGATCCGGAACTGGAGAATCTAAAATTGGATATGCATAGGAAGCAACCAGGGTGAAAAAAATTATGGTTCAAGTGGATTCAGTTAACCTATAGAAAGGCAGGGTTGGAGATTTTGGTCAGAGAGAGGGTCAAAAACCACAACTGCCAGCCTCCTTTCGCATGGTGAAAGATCCGCACTCAGTACCCATTGTCACAGATTCAACTTACCTAGTTTACCGAGTCTTAGTGGTAGAGTATTCAGGTGCAGCAAGGAGTTTATCCCGCAGTGAAGGTAAAAGAATCATAGGAAAAAGACAAGCATGAAGAGTTGTGTTACCAAATTTATCCTTATCCACTATATTGCCCATCATCTCCCAAGGTTCGAAAGCCGATTTAAGTGCCATTAACGTAATTGGCTGCATATTCACTAGTGAAGTATCCAATAACAGGGGTACCCACATCTAAGCAAGAAATAGTAAAAAAGTGAGCACCACCACCTAAAGCGAAGGTAAATAAAGTGTTGGTTAACCAAGAATCATCTCCAGTGAAAATTTAAGATCCTTCAAAAGAAGATCCATATTGAGATGCAGTGCCTTTTATAGGGCTAGTTTATGACCTAGAACCAAAAGGATAGCTTTCTTTAAATAAATGAGTGTCTCTACCCTAGCCTACACGGGTGATACAGATCTTTATATACAGGTTGGAAGAACATGAATCAGAATGAAATAAAGGGGTTAAGCGCTCTCTCTTCTACAGAGGCTAAGGTTGGGATAGAGGCTATATATAAGGTAGCAAGTTAAGTTGTTGACCTTGAACCAATAAATGTACCTGTCACAGGTTCCCTTCTCCTATTTCCATATACATAAGCAGTAAGACGGGAAAGCATAAGCAAATCCACCACTATCAGCAACATCAGCAACATAATTTTTTCCAATAAGTAGCAGAGGGAACAAAGATAGCTGCAGAGAAGCAAGGGTTGCAGATTGAGCTGTTGAAGAAGCAGCCGTTGAAGTAGCACTAACCAATTTAGTAGTAGGACCAGTGGCACCGATTGAGGATTCAATTGTTCTAGAGCCAGTAGTCGTGGAAGAAGCTAATGCATAGGAGCAAGCAGTATCATAGACAGAGGTAGCTGGAACAGTTCGTGATCGAGATGAATATTCTTATGCTCGTGAGTCATATTCTAATACTGGTAGAGAGTCCTCAGCTGATAGATATTCTTACCTTTGTCATCGTGCTTATGACCTTCGTGTTCGAGTTTCTCTATAATAGGCACCAATCGCAAAGACAAGGACAAAGGCACTATCGATAGTTAAGGTAGCAACAGAAGTAAGGGTATATGGAGTAGAGACAGGGACAGATGCATCATATAATAAATATTGAGACCCAATAACAGTTTTAAATTGAGTTATAGAGATATATCTTGTTCAAGATCTAGTAGCGGAGGTTCAAAAGCCGAGGCAACAAAAACAGAGGAATTGGATCTATGCCTGGAAATTAACTAGGAACGGGGTATACTTTATTTGGGTAACTAATTCAAACTTGATCTCGAAATGGTTATGCTCCTATGAGATCAACGGGTGAAAGGGCTACTGCTTTAGCCTCTGTTTCTCTTGCTCCTTCCTTTTGCACGGGAATATGGAACTGCTTCTCGAACTCTAGTTCTACTGGCAGAAATCGAAGTCAAGACAAAACTATGAGGAAAAATTCTAGTAGTGGCAGACTTTATACAAGAGAATCCATGTCATGATCTCTGATAGATGCATTAATAAAGCAAGATACATAAGGATAACCGATAAACTAGCAACAACCGAGCTATATAGGTCGCAAGCAGGGGAGGGCAGAGGAAGTGGTTGGCTAAGCACACTATCAACACTGATACTGATCAATACACACTAAACAAGCAAGATACATGGATGCCAATACTGTAATGGATGCTAACTATGGAATATGGATTAGGGCTATCAAAACAAAGCTGGAGCTAGGACTAAAGACACATACCATCGAGGCAAGGCTTACTTGACTGGCTACACAGGCAAGGTTGACACACACATGTTATCTCATGGGCTAAACTATCAAATAAAAGGGTTTATCTACCAGCACCAGTGATCATTTCACCAATATATGCCTGTGCTCCCACTGCTTTCTATGCCCCTATTATCAAAGTGTGATATATGCATCATATAATAAGAGCAAACGAATTTCCCATCTGAGCTGGGACTAATGAATGATCAATTTCGGTTCTTCGATCACTTAGAGGTATCTCATGCATCGTATAATAAAATATATGTGTATTTATCCTCGATAGGCAACAATCAAACTCCAAAAAAACTATCACTAAACTACCTATCATGCATAAGCTAGAAACTATAACAAATTCACTAGTATATCACAAGTGTCAAACTATCTAACTCCTAACTATCCATAACTTATCACCATGCATCGTCTTATTAATAGTCGGTTTTTATCAAGAGAGTATACAGATCGAATCAGCCTCTAATGAAAAAACTACAACAACAACCTAACCTCTAACCATATCAAAAAAATTTATAACTCACTTATCTCCTTACTCAAACTCACTAATGTATCTCGAACGAACTAACCTATTCTTAACTATCTCTCGAACCATCATAACAATGAAGGGTGCATTGTACTATAACAAATATGGTATATAATCCTCCTAATCTACCAATATCGAACAACAAATCAACTATATCCTCTTCATCTACTTCTTACCAACTTACCACAGAAAAAACCAACAACCATATCTCATATCATAACAGTTCATGGTCTAACTAACTAATCAATGATCACAACACACTATTGTCACTCCTTCCCAAGGAATAACAACAATGTAAATCAATCTAACCCATCTATATTTATATCTATGAAGGGAAGCTAGGATTAGGAACTCTGTGACTAGTTAATCTGCATCTATATAGGATATAGGATCCACTGGGATAGGAACTGGGTATCGATCACAATCATCAGGTCAAGCATGAACATCAGGTCGAACACAAGCATCACAAGTATCAAACTCTGTACCATGAGCATATGACCCTCTCCAACAGAATCTTAAGGATCATATGAATCAATGGGTTATGCTCATCCTGGATTGAATTTTGCTACTGGATAAATAATTGGAACTAGTGAGGTTTCTACTTATGCTTATACCCTTGCTAATGTATCTGGATCTAGAACTAAACGAAGGGAAGCTACTTTATGAATAAGGGATTCTAGACAAGCTGGTGCTACTTCAATAGGGTAATAAACTTCACTTGGTCATGCTCCAACGCTTCACCCACTTAGTCAATTGCACAACCTGGAACTGTTGGATCGTCCGCTAGATCCACGGGTGTTATTTCTTGGTAAACAAGGTAAAATCAATCAATCGGCTACAACTTTCAAACTGAAAGGGATGATATGGGCAAACTTGCAATAATGGCTCAATCCACATAACCTAATAGGAAAACCATAGATCGACCTATATTTTGATGTAACACCACCACAACCCCTATATTCATCATCGCCTAGTCAACGGGTCCATATTTCCTTCTATGTATATTCGCATATGCATATCTGAGGCACCTTCTCTTTAGGTAGCCAAAAAATCCTTTTCTAGGAATAACATATGTTGGAACAAGAAGGGATCATGGATGAGGTGGAGATTGTGGATTTGCTACTGGTCCCAGATCAATTGATTAAGGGTCAACAACAGCTAGTTCAAGTTCATAAGCTTGGACAACTGAAGAAATTTATGGGTCAACTACTGAAACTAATGTGGGGTGCTTCAACAAGTTGTGTCTCTGCCTACCCTATTGTTGTCAGTGATGTTGCGTAAGATAAATCAATGGGTTCAACTATTGGAGATGACACTCTATTTGTAACTGGATAAACTTAACCTGCTCCTTCCCTTGTTGTAGGGTATAGTTATGGGGAATGAATTTGAACTCGAACTAGTTCTAAAGAACATGGATATGGACCTGGGGAATGAACTCGATCCACTGCAGGTAGGACTGGAATATTAACTAGTTAAAGGATTGTTTCTTACTGTGCTCTTGCCTCTGCCCCTTTTATTGGTAGGGTTGGAGAAACTTTAACTGGGTATCTATCTCTATCTATAAGGGATACTACAAGAACCACGTAAACTTAACTTGGGACTGGGTAATTGACTGGCTTTGGCTCAAGCTCTGCTACTAGCTTTTCTCCTGTCTCCATATCTGGATTTTCATAAAGAACATCACAAATAAGTGCATCAGAGAAGGATGAGACATCCAAAGGGGGAACAATAGGCTCTATTTGGAAGGAAAAGGTATGCTGCTTACTATACTGGTCCTGGAACTGAACGAGGGAAAACTAGTCCTTCAACGGGTGCTTCATAAAGTCAATTTCATCTGATTCAACCCATTTTACAGGCTAGAGCTATGGAACCGGAAGGGATGTGGGCTCGGATGCTTCTTGCTTAGTTTTTGATGCGCCCTCTACTGATGGTGGTGGGACTGGTGGTGAGGATGCTGGGTTTGGAATTGGATTGAGAACTGATGAATCAATAATATCAGCTAAGTAAAGTGAACCAACGAGAAAAATGACAAATTGTTTCGCATCTAGAGTACCGACGAATGGAGAAAAAATAGCGATAGACGAAGCAAGATAGGCGAGCGGGTTTCACCGTATACGAATGAAGTTGTTTACTACTCCCTGTTTCCTCCTTAGGACAACTACACCAATGGTTCACATCATCACTAAGAAAATGGAGAGCGAGTGAAGGCCAAGGAGAGGCCTAACCACAGGGACCCACCGCCCATGCATGAGAGAAACCATTGGGACCTATTTCTACGCTCAGCTTAAGCTCCCCCGTCACGGTAAGGAACCTTCCCTACCTAGGAGTATCAAGCTATGAAGAGAAAGCTTTACTAGTGTCGATCAGCTAGCACTTAGCCAATGCTTAAAATGACCGCATGAGGTTTCACTACCCTACCCTATCAACTCTTCCTTGCCTGCCTCACATGTCTCCTATCTTTGCTCCCTTTGCTTCTTATGTTAAATCTAGGCAGCGTATCCAAAGAAAACATATATGGTCACTCTAGCAACCATTCTAGCAGCACAACCAGATGCACACAATGCATATCCAAACCCATAACCCACATCCTTTGAGCTCACCCACACCATATACTACTAGCTAAGGCACCCCCTGCAAGAGAGGAAGAGCCCATACGAAAGCCAGCTACGCACAACTAAAGAAACACTTTAAGTTGACTGTGTGGAATAAGAAGTTAACCTTGTTTCATCAGTATAGGCATAGGCACATGCATAAATGGGTGAAGGACCATCAACATCAAAGCACATAGCAGAGTACATAGCAAAGGTTTCAACAGTTCCAAATCCAATCGATGACCTAGTTTCAATTTCACTTGTTAAAGATCCTTTAGTTGCAAAGCCTAAAGTTCTGGCATATGCACATGTTTGTTCCAATAATTCTAGTTTTGGAATAACCTATTTTCCTTTGAAGTTCAAGCAAAATATCCAATTGTAGTTGAACCCGTTGATCAAATTGAAATGGCAACAGAAAAGAAAGGAGTACCTGCAAGAGCTACGAGGAAGACACTCGTAGAGGTGGAGGCAGGGACATAACCCATTCCAGATCCCATTCAAAATCGATATTGCATTACAAATCCTATTTCATAAGCATCAACATCAGATATTGCGCCTTTAATCCCATATCTAGATAGGGGGGCCCACCTCCAGTTGTTGACCCAAAACCAACATTGACCTAGAAAGGAGCATATAAGGCATCCATCATATAAGGCATCATAGGAAGAAGTTAAAGCAAAGAGTAGCTCCTGAGTTTCATATTTTCCAGGATTCATATCCATATATGAGTCATAGCCCATAGAAGAAGCTGTCTATTCAATTTCCTGAGTGAAAGCAACAGGGGCAGAAGCCAAGGTGGGGAAGTAAGGATATAGCCTCACATCGATAGGAAGGGCATACTGACCAGGAACAAGCAATAGGGATACATGCACACAACGGGGTACATACCTCACACAAGAGAGGACCTACTTGCGATGACATATCTAACACTACAGGAGACATAAATACAATTGCATGGATTGAACCGAGCATAGCGATGCTCTTGCCTCTGTAATTTGTGATAATAAAGGTAATAGGATAAAACCCTTGTTAAACTAGGTTTCCAGGTCATGTATTTACTTCTCTAGTAAAAGCTCTAATTTTTTCAAGGGAGCCCAAGCAGACAGGCAAAGCGCATAGTATGACTGGTGCCATCTTTCTATCGACGAAAAAAAAAGATCCCCAAGGTGGAGGACTCTGTTGTTTCACGGGCACAACAGAATTTTCCCTTTAAGGATATATAACTAAGGATTATGGAACCTATAGTGCATAAATTTCCATTCGCATTGGTTATTAATCTGGATATTAAATAACTAGATCTGGGGCTGGGGAAAAAACCGTTGCCCCCGCCTATGATAGGGTCTGGGTTACGGTTGATATAGTGATTCTTCCTTCCAGAGAAGAGTTCGTTTCTAGACAACATTTCACCTTTTGAAGGTTATCTCCAGGAAGTAGTGAATCTATTGAATTGGTTGAGCAAGAAAGAGAAATCGAGTGGGAAATGAACCTACTCAACCATCATTCGTCGAGGACCTTAGTTTCATCCTAGACCCTAGACAAAGACCCTTCGGGGTTGAGCTCCCTCCAACTATTTCCCAGGTGTTTATTGATGACCGGAAACTCGACCAGCTCAATCCATTCTGTAGGTTTAGTAGGCATCCTGGAAAGTTTCTATACCATTTTATTTTCTTCCAGGCCAATATGAGCGGGAGGAGCGACCTTTCCTAGATATGTTATTAACTAACAGAAGAAAATTGACTTGTAGAAGCCACTTTTCCATTAAGATCGAGTGCTAAAATCGGGGAGAGTCAACTATTATTACATATCGACGTTGCTTGCTTCAGAAGATCAACTCAGATAAGATTTTGTCTTTCAAGGTAAATCACATAGAGGTGGAGGAGTTAATCCATATAAAATAGTAGACTTTAATATCTTAGTGCCATTAAAAGTCATATATCATTTGCAATTCATATCTCGTTAGCGATTCGCTATTAGCACTCGACTTGAAGGGGAGGTTTTTTTCTTTACCACCTTCAAAGTGTTGACATTTCCCCGGAAAAACGGACAGTAAGCATTAATGATTGTTTGGGTGATTCACATTTTTTTGAAGCGAGTGATCACCTTAGTATTTGTTTAAGGGAGGGATACACGATATTTCTGTCCAAGTTAGTTGCCAATGAACTGGGTACAGTGGGGAGGGGCATTTCTTTCTATTCTCAGGGAATGGACAAATGAGTCAACCTTCCGAGAATTTCCTTTTTCTTTCTTATTCAATAAATTGGCAATGAATCCAAAGAAGATTGTTTCTCTTTGGCCCAATCCACAGAATCTCGTTCGGCATTGCGCTGGATCAATTTCATTAAGTGTTCGACGTTGAGTGAGTGAGTCTGTCGATCGGGTTTTTCAACGTCCAATATAGTGAAGCGTTCTTCCTTATTAGGTAGGTAGCATAGATAATGAAAGTGTTGACGCAATAGTAATAGGCTTCTTAGAGACGAGGGAGGGGGACCTTATATTCCTTTCCAATGCTCACCCCTTACCATGCCTCCCAGTGCCTTTCTAAGGTCCTTATATAAACTTTGGTAACTCCTTATATTATTTCACAACACAATACTTCGATACTCACACATTCTAATGCACTTCCACAACTGCAGGCCAGTCACTGATACCGAGGTGGCACCTCACACTGAAGGCACTACACTTCAGCAACTTCAAGTCTTATCCTTCATGGAATTTCTTCTCAGTTACCTTACCCGCTTCTATAGGTAGGTTTGCCTTTTGATAAGGTCCTATAATTCAAGAAAATCCCTCTGCTTTCGGCATCTTGAAACCAGCCAGTAGTGTTTCGTACCAATCCATCCATAGGATTATTCTTTGGATGCCCATTATTTATTTCTAGCCCCACATTAAGTAAGGTCTTGAGTAATAAGTTATATTATATCATACTGAAAAAGCGTTTATCCATCCTAATAGTAGACGTATACTTGTTTTCCAATCAAGTGCCATCCGTTTTCAGAGCCACATTCCCCAGCATGACAATTGGTACATTCAATTTCTGGCTTGTACGGTCCAACCCCACCCATTATCCATAATAGAAGGTGAAATGCCCAAAATCATTCATCTCATAATATACCCAGCCGATCGTACATGTCGTTAACTAGTCATTTTCACGACAAGCAAGGATTCTTCTGACAAACAAAAAGGAATTAGAAGAAAAAATAGGGGTACCCACTATTTAGAGTGGTTGCATCTTGATACAAATACATGGCTAGCCAATTAACTTTTCCTTCTATCCTAGTTCATCCGGTATATAGGGAAATTCTTTACTACACATATGACCTCAGTCGCTCACCGATAGGTAGAACCACTCTTCATGTCTTGAAGTTCAACATAGAGTAACACCTTACTGCCCGATGTCCAATATTACCTTTGCTTCTCTCCAGAGCCCCCAATCAATAATTCCCCTCCTGAATTCACTGTATACGAAACGCAAAGCCCCCCATATCTATCAGTGAGAACATCTCTTGACCTGGAAAGGCCTCACATATCACATCTACACTACTTTCCATAGAATTCGTCGCGGAAATGTGCTTTATGGATGGGGCTCCGTGCTCACTAGAATAGTATCACATTTGAATAACAAAAACCTCCCCATCGCTGACTCCACGATGTTCTGCACATGACTCAATCAGTGAGAAGGTGTCTAGTGAGAAGGTTCTTTCCTTATGCTGCGCTGCCTGGATATTACCAAATCGACCTATTCTTCCTTACCCCGTGCCTAAAGGTCCTAAATCAAAATGTGATTGTGTGTATGTGTATGTATGTGTGATAGTATTTGGGTATGAATGATTGGGAAAGAGTAGGAAAGAGTCTGAAAGAAGCGTATTCCTGGCGAATGTAGGTGGGTAAGATAAGAGAATTCCACTCACGCGTAACTCCGATAATCTCTTATTCGAGAGTAGGTAGGTTTCATAGTAGGTGAGTTCATAGGAATTAGTCTATTAGTTAGTAGGAGGGCCTGTAATCAATCTATTTCCTACTAGTTATAAGGAAGGATTAAGATTTTATGCAGGCGTGAGAACTCATTGAATATAAATGAATCTATTTCCGGCTAGTCATAAGGATGGGGAATAACCGCTCTGACTGGGAGACAGGGTGAAAGGGTGACTAGGTGACTGGCTATCCAAATCAATATAGAATGTGTATCCTTCATTCTAGATCGAATATCCTTGCCACAGTGGACTTATTAGAGAGCCCTTCATTACCTAACCTTGCCTAAGAAGGTCGGTCATTTACCCGATCATTTAAATACTATCAACCTTTCCTTCTCTCGTTCCCACTCTTTCCTAATATTTCCCACTCTAGCATATCTCCTAATTGACCAGCTTTATTCCTGGGATAGACATTTACCAGCTTTCCCTGCGTCTATCTCCCCAGGAAGGTCACCTCTATAACCATAATAAAGGCATGGTTGTGCCATCATGATATTTTCTCCCCAACCTCCCCCTTAATGGTTTCTCCACCCATGAATTGAAGTCTCCTTCCCTATCTGGTCGATCTGTGTTGTCGATCTTCTTAAAAAAGTTTAATACGTATATAATTGAGTTGGTTCATATTCCCTCGATCTATTGAAGGGATATAGAATTTATGCAATGACTTGAATATCGCACTCAACCAAGCTAAACCTGCTAATTGAAAGAGTGAATTTGATGGTTTCTACCACTAAGAATTAGGAAACAGAATAAAGAAAGTACCATTTTAACAATTATCCATTTAGCACCCGACCTCCCTCCCGACCTCCCTCCTTCTCGACCAACCACAGTCTTTGGCCCTAACGTGATAGAAACAACCACAACCCAGAGGGAGGAAAAGGTTTCCAATCTTATTTTATGTCCTCGACTTTCGAAACAGTTGACTCGATTAAGTAGGTGAAATGTATCCTGCGGGAAAATAAGTGTATCAACCTATGGATTGGCTCTGCATCATGATGAATCACCTAAATATGTTATTGTCGAACCCAGATTGATCACAATGGGTATATATCTTGACCAAATCAGTAATTCTAACAAGTGTTGTCCCATTTCAAGAACCTGGTACGAACGAATGATAAGTAGATGGACCCAAAGTAGTCTGGTCCTCGTGCGGCAATCCCTACTTTTTTTCTTCTCTATGCTATTTATAAGGAGCCTCTCTCGGGCCAGTCTAGAGAGACAAGTATACCCCAAGAATCAGTGAGGAAAACCTTATCCATATGGAATCAACAATCCCTAGTGCTTTTCTTTGGAATAGTGCAAGATGGAACTTTACTTAGTTCAAAGGTTGATCTTCTAGATGGGGGATGGGAGAACAATGATATTATGTGAGGATTTTTGGCACCAATTGAATCCTTTGCAAAGGGAAGAACATGTGTCATGCCAAGGATTAGAATAAAAAAATTTGGGTTTTGGTGCCACGTTACCCTACTAGAGAACATGGAAGTTCCAACACAGTTGGCCAAATGGGATCTCCTTAGTTTCAAAGAATCCATACGGTAGACGCTGAACCTACGAGTGCTGAGGAGAAAAGTTGGTCTTTACATTTTCATTTGATAAGTGTTTGAGATGTTCTTCCTCATGCTTAGAATATACCAATATATCATCAATGAATACAATAAAAAACTTGTCTAGATAAGGACACAATACATTATTCATCAAGCACATAGAAGTAGTTAGAGCATTATTCAAACCGAAGGAACTAAAAAAAAATCATAATGCCCATACTTGGTCCTGAAAATTTTCTTGTAAATATCCTCTTATTTGATGCGTACCTGACGGTATCCTGATCTCAAATCAATCTTCCAGAACAATGTTGCTCCCTTCAAATGATCAAACAAGTCGTCAATCCTCAGAAACATATACTTGTTATTAATGGTTATCTTGTTCAACTACCTGTAATCGATGCATAGCCTAAGAGTAACATCCTTATTCTTCACAAAGAATATCTGTACACCCCAAGGCGATACACTTAGCCTAATGTATCCTTCTTCAAGAATTTCCTTCAACTGCAGCTTTAACTCTACTAACTCTTGTGTGCTCATCATGTATGATGCCTTTGATGTTGGTTCTTCCCCTGGTACCAACTCAATAGAAAAATCCAATTCCCTATGAGGTGGTAACTTTGAAATCTCTGTCGGGAACACATCCAGAAACTGTTGTAGAACTGGGTACCTACTCAAGACATCCACATCTTCAACTTCCTTACCTTTATCACTGGAAATATGTATTGTGAACAACACACACCCTTTTCTACAGCTACGCTTGGCCTGCATAATTGTCACCGTTCTTACTGATGTTGCCTTCTTCTTACCCTGTAAGATTATTTGTTCCCCATTGTCATCCAAGCACTCAATTGCCTTGTCATAACAATCTACCTTGGTCCTACGAAGTTACAACCAAACCATACCTAATAGCATACTATATGATCCCAATGGAAATATATTCAAATGTGTTGATGTTGGCATATCATTCAGTTCAAATGCACAAGCTCTTACCTAGTGATGAACTCTTTTCTTGTACGTGTAGCCAACTTCACTAACCAGGACTCTGCATGCACTTATTTATTAAAAACAAACTTATCCACTAGGTCGGGATTAGATAACTATAATTCGATCCAGGTTCAATCCAAATAGAAACAGCTTCAGCACAAATATTACCATCCATCTAGATAATAGACGACTGGTGATCTTCCTGCCTATTATCCAACATTGTGTAAATCTGAGGAACACTATGTCCAAAATCCCCCAGTTGTTCTGCCTCCTTAGCACTGTAAATTTATGGTCTACCACACTAATGATGTGTACAATCTCGCCTGTGATGATCCTTGCCATAATTCCAACATTGTAAAGGCTTCCAACCTGCACCTGTGTTCTGCCCTTAGACTGAAATTCCTGTCCTATATCAGATGTATTGAACTTATTAGTCGGTGCTACATTCTCTTTGTTACCTGTGTCCTAAGGCCTTTCTCGCTTCTTATTCCATTTTCCTTTATTCTTTGCATTACCTCTCCAATCCTGCTTAGTCTTAGATATGCATGTTGATTACTCATAACAATGCTTTAGCTTGCAGATAGCCTACTCCAATGATCTCATCTCATTGAACACAATATTTTATTTGAATGCTATTGGAAGCCCACTAATTGAATCTTTGAATCTTCGCTTTCTCTTCCTTCATATAAGGCACATACCTCAATAACTCCAAGAATCTACTAATATACTCCTCATCGATCTTAGATCCCATCTTCAACTCATAGAATGCATTTTCCCTGTCATCATAGTATCTCTCAGAGATGTAATTCCTCCTGAAAAGTCTCTCGAACTTACTCTAAGTCAACTCCTCTTCATGAATACCTCTGAAATTCTTTACATCTTCTCACCAAATATATGCTTTACCATTAATACTAAATTTAGCTATTCTAGCCTTCATGTTCTCTGAGTAATCATGCAATCTGAATAACTTTTTCATCCCAAGTAACCATGCTTTTGCATCTTGTGACTTCTTCGTCTCTCCATCACATGTAGGTGCCTTTTCTTTCTTCAACTCATCTGGAAAATATACGGGTTGGGATTCCTACGTAGGATGATAACAATGATGATCATGATATTTGTTAGAACCAAAACTAGAATAGAATATGTGTCCATCACCTTTCATGTACCGGGTGTATCCATGAAACTACCATCTGCATTCATGTTATATTTATCGACCCTATTCCCACCATGATTTGTACTTGTCATATGCCCCATTAGTCCTATCTTCACTCCACGAATGATTCTAAGTGGTTGTTTTCTTTGAAATTATAACAAGCTGCGAAGGATAACTACATTTACTTCTACTTATTTCTCTTGTGCCCTAGCAAGTCTCTCTTGTGATTGAATGATTCAGTAAGAGAGAGAGCACAATGATCCATATTTTCAACCATACTCTTATCCAACAAAAAAAAAACAGCTAAACAACATTCATGAGATGAACCCAATGTTGAATTTCCATGACCTTGGGTCTAGGTTAGAGTCTTAAAATCATAGATGCTAGTAGACCAAGAATATTAACGGAACTACTTTGCACAACTGAATATAAACAACAATAAATCACATATGCACAAAATATAGACAAATTTTTAAATTTTCAACCCAACTTCATTATATTACTCCAGGCGATATAATAAATATTCTGGGGATCTTGTGCCATGGATAATGGCTTCATACATCCCTAGTACAAGATACAAAGTAATATACGACCATGCGGTTGTAGCATGCTCTCTCGGCTCCTCTCGGTCATACTGTACCTTCCGGGTCCATCGGCTCTCGATCTCGGCCCACCTCTGTCAATGCTCCAAGTCCATCTGACCACTAAACTTCTACTATCAATCTGCTCACTAGTTGATCGTTAATCCACCAATGCATCAACACATCGAGACTCATGTCGAGTTTTTCACAACTCCACTTGTGAAAAACTCTCAATCTGCCCATTATTGCACCTCAACTACTTAGGGACTTCAACCCACTATGGTCTTCATCGATGGTCTTCCTGTGTTGCTCTAATGAACACCACCATAGGGCACAAAGGGTTGCCACCTATAACTGCAATATGTCCATCTCCCACAATGAACACGGGCTAGGAGGATTGCCCATCATCTACTAAAGAAGTCCTTCTCCACACACAAGTCTCGGGCTACTCAAAATTTCTCCTGGTTGATCAGACCCTTGAGCTCCAACAACTTCCACTCTAGCAACTAGGAGACCTTTACACACCTAGGAGACCCTTACAGAAGGCTGCCAACAGAATTCTCATCATTTGCCCTTTCTTCTGTAATAGAGGAGCCATTGCACAAATCTAGGCACCAATATTCACCGTGGAAATTTCCCACTGGTTAGGGCTTCTTACCTCCATGTCAACCCTCCCTTCTTGGCTTCCACAAACTGCATTCCAACTGATCCAATACTAATCACAAACTATGACCCAAAAAAGGCAAAACTGGAGAAATAACATACCTTTAATCTGTTGTTCATGGAATGAAGTTTGGTCACTGGTTATGGAATCCTTGCAGCCCACAAAAAACTACCATCTGTGATCAAAACCTCCACAAAATACTACGACATCCTTAAATCTATAAGCATATGCCACTCGTTGTCTTGATAGACACCTACAACACCCAAATTAGGCTTGTTTATCCCTCCAAACATCCACCACATGTCTACGACCTAGTCTCCACAAGTATGTGATCTCCTCGGCATGTTCGTGCAAGAGAACCCACGTCAAACTAGCCTAGAACAACTCCTAATAACCATGGCATGTTTTCTTTGAAGTGATGCTCCTATACGTTGAGGATTTGGCTAGGTACCATCCCGTAATCAAGCCTCACGACTCTTTTTTCCTCACTGTACAGGACTGCGATCTCTCTTCCAGAAGTATGTTATCATAACACTCCAAAATCATGCCAAAACCATCCATAATCATACCTCACCTACTAGGGATTTCTTCTAGACCAACTCGGCTTCCAAATAGTCTTGGAAGAGGCACCAAATCATGTCCCTTCTTTGTTGGTTGTTCCTGGTCCGCGACCAATACAAAGGTCTTTCTCCTCTTTCAAATGAGCTTCCTTTTCACCTTGTTTGTTGCTCTAATGGATGATGTAATGAGAATCCTCCTCATATTTATTTATATACTTTTATGGGTAAAATGTCAAGCCCTTTTTGGGGGCACCTTTAGGCTAGCCAACCTACAACTTTGACATTTATTCCCATGCAATATTACCCTTATAACTTCAAAAATTCATAACTTTAATTCTACAACTCGGAATTGAGTGATTCCACTTGCATCTTTCTTGTTACGATGTCCTCTAGCATCTTAACCCATCACATATAGAAATATTCACTTGGATTTTCCCTAAACATCTATGGGGGTGAAATTGCAAGCTTGGGTTCCAAGCCCACAAGCCTACTTGTGGCACTTTTCCCTCAAAACCTTGAACATTAGGGCTTGGAGTACCTCCCAAGCTACACAAAAATAAACACTCTCTCTTCGCCAGGGAGGTACTTCCAAGGCTAGGAAGTAACCATCATCATCCAACGAAACTAACCCATCTGGCATCCATCACTGCCACATACCCTATAGAATGAATCTGACACTTTTAGTAGTGCCTTTGCCTCATCACATATGAACTTGAAGATCCCAAACCTCCATATTGATGCTCCCTCTAACGATAGACTCCATCTGAGCCTACATAATCTCCATTGGCTCAATCCTGCAAGCACTTATCCTCCTCAATCAAATACCACTTGTGCAAATCCCTCCAATCTCAGATATGCAACATCACGATCTGATGAAGACTCTAGCATGCTAATATGTAGTCCATCACATGAAGCCATCTCGATCAACCTGATCTTGTCCATGCCAAAGAAACCCTTGAGCTATCACAACCATCCATGGCATGTCAAAGGAAATTCATGATCAACATTCTTCCCTACAACAAAATATTTTCCACTAGGCTCTCCACCAATCCACCAGAACTCCCAGCCAATCTCATTGCCAAGCTAGTCTAGACCACATCTCCATGTCTTCAGCTGGACCCTTTGCTCCATGATCTAGACATCCACAACTCCCTCTGAGTTACTTCATTGTGCACAGTATTATTTATTGTCCCTCAAAGTAGCTCAAACCTGGCTTTGATACCATGTTGGGTTTCCATGACCTTGGGTCTTGGATATAATCTTAAAATATTTGATTCTACGAAACCAAGAATCTCAACAAAACTACTTTTCATAGCATAAAATATAAAGAAACAAATCACATATGCATAGAGTATAGAAAAATTTTAAAAAATTTTAACCCAAATTTGTTATATTTATACAATAGTTTAGGGCTCTCATACTAGGGTTAATGGCCCTCATACATCCATTAGTGCAAGATACAAAACAAGATACTCTAACCATCTGGTTGTAGCATGCTCTCTCAGATCCTCTCGATCATACCATGTACCTTCCCGATCCTTCGGCTCCCGATCTGTAGCTCCTGCCTCTATCAATGATCCAATCCCATCTGACAACTGAACCTCGGTGATCAACCTGCTCACTAGTTAATCGTTAGTCCACCAACACATCAACACATTGAGACTCATGTCGAGTTGTTCACAGCTACACTTGTGAACAACTCTCAATCTACCCACTGCTGCTCCTCAGCTACTTAGGGACTTTAGCCCACTATGGTCTTCTTGTGTTGCTTCGATGAAGAACAACATAGGGCACGAAGGGATGCCACCTATCACTGCAATATGTTCATCTCCCACAATGAACATGGGCTAGGAGGATTGCCTATCATCTATTGTAGAAGTCCTTCTCCACACAAAAGTATCAGGATACTCAAAAATTCTCCTAGTTGATCAGACCCTTGAGCTCTAGCAACTACCTTTGTCCATCAAGGTGTTGCACACCAAGCTCCAACTTGGACACTATCATGTTGTCCTCCAGCAGACCATAAGTGCCCAATCACGTTCACACTTGGTCCACTCTCACGCTGCCGTCCAACAGTCCACGTTGTAGCATCTTCACCTAGTTAATGCATCCTCACACCTAGGTGACCCTTACAAACAACTGCCAACAAACGTATCAACATACGCCCTTTGTTATGAAATAGAGGAGCTAATTCACAAATATATGCACCAATATTCACTGTGGAAATTTCCCACTCGTTAGGGATTCTAACCTCCATGCCATCCATCCCTTCTTGGCTTCCAAAGACTAAAATCCAACTAATCCAATACTAATCACAAACTATGAACCAACACAAGGAAAAAATGGAGAAATAACATACCTTTCATCTATTGTTCATGGAATGAAGTCTCGTCGCTGGTTAGGGTATGCTTGTACCCCACAACAACCTACCATATGTGATCAAAACCTCCACAAAAGTCTATGGCCTCCTTAAAGCTATAATCCTCTACCACTCGTTGTGTTGATAGACACCTATAACGCCCAGATTACACTTTTTTAGCCCTCCAATTAGCCACCACAGGTTTTTAGCCTAGTCTCCATAGGTTTGTGATCTCCTCATCCTATTTTAGAAAGAGAAACCACATCAAAATAGCCCATAATAACTCCTAATAATGGTGGCCTCCTTCCTTTGAAGTGATGCTCCTATACGCTGAGGATTGGACTAGGTACCAACCCGTAATCAAGCCTCATGGCTCCTCTGTCCTCATTGTAGAGGACTACGACCTCTCTTATAG